>JACDJE010000364.1:111413-336816 GCA_016647715.1 Pavo muticus
CCAGGGAGGTTGTGGAGTTTCCTTCTCTGGGGATATTCAAGACCCGCCTGGACACCTACCTGTGTGACCTGGTGTAGGGAACCTGCTTTGGCAGGGGGGTTGGACTCAATGATCTCTGGAGGTCCCTTCCAACCCCTATGATTCTGTGATTCTGTGATATCCGTAGGAACCAGTTTGTCAGGAAAGGCACTTGCATGTCTGTCTTTTAACAAGAGACATACAATGCCTGAAATCAAGAATGATCCCAGAGCCAGGAGACCTGAGTTCTCCACTCAGATCTGCCTGGCTGTGAGACACGAGGCATGCCTTGTTCATACATTCATGCTTCAATTTCACCAGTGCAAAACACGTATCATGATGCTAACCTCTCTAAAACAGCCTCTGTGTCTGTAACTTTTCCACCTGCTATCCAACCAGATATACCTTTTAAAATCTTTATTTAGAAATAAAATTTCTGAAACCTATCAACTGTGGCACCTAGAGCTGACTTTGCTTGGCATCCAGTTAAACACATTAATCAAGTGACCAAAAACTCATAGCCATTCTTGGAGAACTCACTGAGATCCTCTATTCCTTTTTTGATGTAGAAAATTGATAACAGACTTCCACAGTTAAAGTCATGAAATCTGCTCATGCTTGAACTGTTATCCCAAAACAGATCAGCCTTTTACAGCAAAAAAGCTGCAAGTGTAAAAATACCAAACCACGCAAATAGAAGCATACATTACTGTTCCTTACTCTGGTACCTGAGTACTTTTAATTTACCTGTTGGGTTGTGACAGCACTACATTTAACAGTTTCTGTGAGGAATGAAGAAATAATGGATAGACCAAAGTTTTATAGGTGCCCACAGATGCAGATAAATGCTGAGACTTCTATTCATTGAGGTGGACCACAAGCTCATCTTGCATCTGTGTCCTTGTGGTTACTAATGAATGGAAAAGGATTCAGTAAGAGGAATGAGTGTTCCCAGACTTCTCTTAAGAAACTCAAATGTTTCAAAACGTGTTTATCAGCAACAAATTAATTTGTGGTAAAACTGTCTTTCAAATTCAGAAAAGGTAAGTTTGCCACATTCTTAATGAATTAATTCCATGGAACCTTAACCTGAGGCTGGTTGAAGAATTAAATGATAGTTTAGTTATTTAACATCCATGTAAATCTAGTGTAAATCATAAATCCTGCCTGCTTTGTGTCTTTTTGTCTAATAGGCTCAAGTTAGCGTTGCTATTAGTTTTTGTAACTTGTGTTGAATAGTTAAGTACTGCTGTTATACTGTTAAATAAAGTGAAAAGTGCCCTTTTTGTTACCTTAAAGAGACAGGACCAACCCCACTGTAGACGCCAAGTCTTTGAACATTAAAATCTGTTAGGGCTGGAAATGTGGCATGAGGAAATAACAGAGCCACGTGAGACCTGCAGGATTACTGTACGCTCTTGCTGGATGAAAATTCTGTTTTTAAATTGACTTTGAAATAAATATTTAGCTATAGGCCTTTGAGAGCCCTGATTTGTTTGGGTTTATGTTCTACACTACTGCGTCACAGTATTTGGTAATTCACATCCCTAGGGGTGGCTTCCTACTTAGAGTATTACACAAAGAATGCCTTTTCAGGCTAGATTTCCAGTAAATAACCCTGCAGTTCCAGGAGATGGACTAAAATAGCAGCATGCCTGAAGCTCAATGCCACTTTAGTTAAGTTCAGATCTCTCTCCATTATTCTGATTACACCCTCTTCTGTCCTTCCTCCAACACTAGCATCTTTGTCAGTGTCCTGTTCCTACCAGCATCATGGATTTCACTACATTCTCCACAACCCCATTTTTGTGAGCAACTACACTCTTGCACTGTATTACTTGATACATTCCTCCATCCCTTTCCGTAGCCATGATCTTCCACAACCTCTTTCACAACTGCAGTGTGAGTTCTGCCAGCGCTGCCAGAAGCCTGTCCATACCCAGCACCTTTACTCAGACTATTTAAGCACTTGAAAGGAGCAGCCTCAAAAAATAGATTGCTCCTAGTAAAGGGCAGTGACGGTCCAGATAATTCAACAAGTATTCAAAAATGCTATTAATGGATGTAAAATCTTAAAATTATGTGACAAAGATACATTTTATGAATTGTATTTGTCACATGTCCTCAGGAATAATGGTCTTTGATACATTTTATGAATTGTATTTGTCACATGTCCTCAGGAATAATGTTCTTTATTAATTGCAGAAGAGTTTTTACCATGCCTAACTCATTGTTCTCACTCTTTTTAATAAACCCCTAATTTGGGTTTTGAATATTGTTTGGTTCTTGGTTTCAGTGAGTGCTAAAGATTGGAACTGTAGTTGCATAAGACGTATTTCTTTTAAATCTTTTCTGATTTAACATCATCTTCTGTGAAAGAAAGCTAGGAGAACTGCCAGTTTACCCACTCTGCACTTCTGTTGTGTATTCACTTAATGTGTCTAAAGAGTTCTGAAATTTATTTGGCTTTCGTAACAGTCTTCTGCATCTCTACTTCTTTTTGCTACCTATCTCTAGATTGCTTTAATCTCCCGTAATGTTTTTGAGATGGAGTGGAAATCAAGCTGGGAAAAAGTAGAGCGGGGGATGGGGACAAGGAGCATGGAATGTAAATGGCTTCCTTCCCACAGAGCTGCTCCCTGGCTGGTCAGTGCCCAGCCCTTCCTTTTTGCAGGGCCTCTTCTGCCCTGGGTCAGGACTTCACCTTTGTCCCTACTGAGTTTCATTCAGTCCCATCAGCCCATTCCTCCATCCAATCTAGATCTCTGAACAGCAGCCATGCCCTTGAGCAGACTGACTGCTCCCACAGGCTAGGGGTCACCTGCAGACTGATAAGCAAGCTCTCCATCATCTCAGCAACATCATTGGTAAAGAAACTCAAGGACAGACATTAATGCCATCCAGGTAGAGTATGACCCTCAAACCACTTCCCCTTGGGCTCAGTCATCCAACCCGATTTTTTCCGACCACATTGTCCAGACAGTATCATCCTAATTCCAATACAAGAGTGCTGCGGGAGATATTATCAACAGCTTTTCTAAGTCAGAGTAAATGATACCCACTGCTCTCCCTGCATCCGTAAATCCAGTTATTCTATCATAGAAGGCAATCAGGCATAATTTACCCTCAGTAAATCCATGCTGATTGTTCCCCATTACTCTCTTCATGTGCCCAGAAGTGGTTTCCAGGAGAACTCACCCCATGATTTTTTCAGGGACAAGAGCAAGGCTGAGCAGCCTTTGTTTTCCCAGATCCATCTTTTGGCCTTATCACAGAGCCTAAGTCATTCAAAAATAAAAAGAAAAATCTCTACAGACCTTTACTTAGTGAGCTCAGTTCTGCCCTTACTAAAATGCCTTGTTTCCTCCTTTATTTCATCTAATTTACTTCAGGACAAGGTGCTAACTGGCTTGCAGACATATCATGGTGAGTTAGCAACGTATTCTGAGAAATGTAAGAAGAACACCTGATTGCTGAAGAATTTATCTTTTTTTGATCTTTTTTTTTCATGATGCTTTCTGTGGTCTCTCACTTACCACTTGATTTTCTTTTCTCTCCTCATTTTCCTTTCATCTTAGAATGTTTCTGCTCATCTCGTCTCTTACCCTGGCCTGCCGTGGCAGGAGGTATCACTGAGCAGAGGAGAAGCCTCTTTCTCACTTCTGTGTAGCTTTACTTACCAGGGAAGTACTTTCACTTACCCCATATTTCACCCTGCATAGACAGCTTGGCCAGCACATAGCACATTTTCCAGGCACAGATGTCTCTATTAGATTCATGCCTGGTTCTTGGAGTCGTGGTAGAAGGGATTTTCTGTTGTTGTTGTACTTGATCTAGTACAAATACTCCCAAGCCAATGTAAAGTTCTTTATTCTTTGCCTCATACTGGAAGAGTAGGTCTTTCTGACTGCATATGTTTGCCAAAGTAATGAGGGAAGGCTGGTTTGCTTACCAATAAACAACTATTAGACATTCCATTAAAGGAAAATGACTGAATTTTTAATACAGTCCCTTTCAAATATCAAGACGTGGTTACAGCTCTGGGCTTACAGTAAGTGACAAAACATACATTTTTAAAGTCATGAATTTAAAGCAACATCCACGGTGCCTATGAAGGTTTTCCTAAAACTTTGGGGCACTTTGCAATTTTACTACAGGTCAAGTTGCTTAAAACCAACTGTAAGACTGGACCATAAGGTTATTTTTCCCTCTCTGTAAAAAATCTAGCTGACTTCTGAAAGAGTGCTGTTGCATTGCAGAATCTGAGCAATCTTCTATCAAGCTACGTATACTTTAGAAACCCAAACACTACACTTCTATTGCCAACAAAAACCTACAAAGACAAGCATCAGATAGGGTGATATTTAAAGCCACTTTTCCCCGATCAGAGGTGGTTGTTGAACTGGTTCCTGCTGGTGACAGTGGGCTGTTCTCATGTAGAAATATCAGCAGCAGGTCACAATAGAGTAACTCAGTTTATATCAGTGTAGCCAGCAAGCACACTTGCAAATCTGCACTTTGAATCTTTTTTTTTAAACCTTGAATTGTAAATACAATGTTAATAAAGTGATCACCAGGTCTGACTGAATCAAAAGCTTTGATCTTTTACTTTCATTCCTTTCTTCTACTATCTTTTATTTTCACCTTTCCCATGTAGTGAAAAAAAGTGCCAGCAGAGGAAGAAGAGAGGAGAAAATAATAACCTATTTCCTTGGCAAGTCACATTCAGCCACATTCAAGGAATTCTTCTGGTCAATCATGCATATAAGGTTTTCTTCCTTGTCGTATGCAGAGAGCAGCATCTCATCCTCCATGGCAAAGTGGAATGTATCACTTTAAAACAGTCTTCCTGTAGTCACTGTTATCTCTTCATAGCTTAAGAGCTAAGATAAAGGGGAAAAATAAATTGGTTGGCTCATGTACAACCCTTGTTTCTGGAGAGCAGTGCTCCCAAGGAGAAGTGGCGGCTGCAACAGCGGGCTACCCACAGTCAGCATCAGGGTACTGTGCAGGCAAAAATGGGATGCCTGCCAGTTCCCAAACTGGATGAGAGCAAAGCTATATGTATACAGTCTCTAACTTCCACAGCAGCTGGGAAAGTCCACGTTACATCAGTAACGTTATAGCTTTCTTAGAACAGTTCATCTCAGGCAGTATTTCAGCCCTGATCTTAATTGCATCTGAAGTGAACTCAGCATCTTGTTCTCAGTGATAGACAACTGTTTATTTCCAGTTTTATGCAACTCTGTAGAGTGCACATCCCAGAAAGAAAAACACATCCACCCATAACCAGTCAGTGCTGGTTTCTCATGGTGTTTCTGGTGCATGTGAACAAGAATTACAAAGCACCATAGGAAAAACTGTCACAAAATCCCATCCAGATGAAACAGTCCTAGGCCCTAGGAATTAGCCATTTTCACGTCTGTTTATCCTAGCACACAGTTGACTTTAATGGATAACAGGGAATTTAAAATATATATATTTTTATTTATAAATAAAAGGCAGGATTATCCATTTCTAGCACAGTTGGTCTCAGAGACAACTACAGATTCTGTGTTATCTTGCAATCTTGGCAGCTGTGCTGTCATCTTATATAGATGCATGTTTGTCTTGAGAGCTCCCAAATCCCAGCATTCTCCATAGGAAAGAATAGGACAGGAAATTTCTGGGTTACTGGGCTCTTTGGAGCAGCTGCCTCTTTTGCTTTCACACTTATTTCTACAGCAAAATGAGAACCATCTTAAGTAATGGAAACAGAGTCTCATTCAGCAGTGATTCTTTTCTCTTTTGTCTGATCTAAAATAGTCTGAGTGTTAGGAAAAGTAACAAGCACTGAACTTTTCCTCACAAACACAGCTCACACAGAGAAATGAAACAGGGTTGAGATAAGAATATTTTTCTTTTCTCTAAGAAGTTTAAATTCAAATTCTATCAAATTACATTTACTGTCAGAGACATATGACCACGATCCACTAAAATTTAGCTAATTTCATGAAGCTGTTGGTTTTTTTTTCATGTACTTTCTAGTTAAAATATGTATGTAAGAACTTGTTTGGGTCAGATTTTGTGTTAGGTGATTTGACTTGTGACAGAAAATGCACACAAACACCTGTGTCATGCTGTCATGCTTACAGCTTTAGGTATGAAGTGCCAGACACAGCCTTTTTTTTAATTCTCAAATACTTTGCCATATCCTGCAGTCCTTAATCAGTTCCAAGAGAGTTTTCCTTGTACAGTAATGGAACTTAATCCATTATTCTTTTTAATTGCCTCCTTATGCTTTCCTTTTATTCTATTTGACTCACATTGCTACGCTAAGTCTAAAATAACGAACTTAGTTTGCCTTACCATATTCCTATTAAAGTGATTGGTGATCCACAAGGAAGAGAGAGGAATAAAGAGGGCAGTGACCCATCCCAAGCACCATAGTGGAATTAAATCATCTTCCCTTCAAGTCCTGTTTTAGCTCTGTCAAGGTTTGTTTCCTTAAAGCAAGTTTTCCTTCAACCATATTTTGTTCTTTATATAAAAAAAAAATGTAGGTAGGAAGGAGCCTACCATGAGAAGCTGAAAATTGTCTTCTGAGTAATAGTGGGCTTTTTTGTTTGTTTTAATATAACCAATAAACAATAGAAACAATAGTGGCTTGCTGGAAATTATAAAGAATACATGCAAAAAAAGAATGAAAGAAAGATAAAAGCAAAGTGCTAACAAGATTACAGGGATAGATTTGTGGAGGAGCTGCAAGGCTTGAACTCTTCTCCCAGACTTATTCCAATGTGAGAAGATACAGAAGAGTCAGGAATTCAAAGTTACATTTGAACAGTGTTTCAAGGAAAATACAATAAGTATAAATATGAAATATTGATAGTATTTCTAAGTTTTCCATCAGTTATAAGGCTCTAACTAGAAAATAAGTTAACGTTTCTTATCTCTTAATGCTTTATATTCAATACTCCTCAAACCAGATACTGACTGTGAGTGAAAAAACATCACTGCCCTTCCCTATGGAAGATGCATTTTACTCCCACTGAACTCTGCAGCAAAACTGTTGCTGCTGCCAGTGAAGCCTGCCTGGAAACCACAAGGGCCATTCAGCGCTCCCTTATCTGATTTGCCTGTGGATTACTAGCAGCATGATTTGCCTGTACTGTAATCTGTTCACACATTCTGACAAGGAAACGCACAGCTCAGAAGGCATACAATGTAAACCACTGCCAGAATTCAACAGCGCTTGTTTTAGGCCTGAGCCTCAAAAAGCATTAAACAGTTCCAGCAGAAATAGCCAACTTCTATATTTTGGATGAGAAAAAGATAGTATCTCAGTGTAGAATATTTTAGAGCCATGCAACCAGCTTAAAAATGTATGCATTTTAACTGTTGACACTTTGACCACAACATGCAGTCCCCAAACATGATTCACTGAGCTGAAACAAGGAAAAAAAAAGAGGGGAGAAAACTCCTTGGGGTCCTCTACATGAGATAGAAAGAAGCACTGTAGAAATCTGCTGATAATCCTCTTTTTTGGGTTGTGTTTGCAGCTATATCTGCTTCACTTACTGAACATTATGCGGTCCTTTGAGGCCCACCACTAGCCATAAATCCCAGGCCGGAAACAGTTTTGAAACCTAGGAGGAAAGGCAGCATTTCGTTTTCTAAAGACAGCCCAAAGTAACCGGGTCAAACCAAGTTTAGAATTGAAGCTCTTGAAATCCAGGATATAATTGAGTTTGTTTTTCTGTTTGTTTTGTTACCGGTTAACCGGATGCAAAAAATAAAACCATTTTCCTTCCTTATTTTCTCTCTCTGACTGTCTCTTTGGGAGCTCCTCTTTGGGAGCCAACCTCTCCACATAAGCCATAAGTTTGAGGTCATAGCTCCCTAAGACATCTGCTAGATCAGACATATTTGAAGAGAATCAGCTGCTTGCAGCAAGCACATTTTTAGCATGCTGCAGTTGCAGACCAATGTTGAAGGCATCTATCTCTACTGCTGTCCTCTAACAAATACATATGTTCCATTTAAAATTTCTTGACTTGATCAGAGCTCTATTTCCAGTGCTGATGCAGAGCACAGGATAAAAAGTTCAAACCCTCAGAAGTTTACAGTGTAAGCTACAGTAATTGAAGGAAAAATACAAAACAAAACATCAGCTTCACTTTTGGCATTATGTACTGAATTTGGTGCACACTATATTACTCTTAATCATTTGAAAAATTGTAGAAGTGCAGATTAAAAAATAAAACATTAATTTAGAATGCTTAGCACCTGAAAAATGTATTGATGAGGTGCACTTTGTGAAAACAAAACCCCTTCATGGTATCTGAAACTTAACACCAAATCCAGATACACTCCAAAGCATTACCTGCTTATAAAGCACTAGATACCCTCTCTTATATTTATTATTTAAAACATTTCAGTTGTTTCAGTAGCATACATAAGGAAAAGGCAAATATATACCTTACCTTCCCAATAACAAAAATGTTTATATAGATGAATAAGAAAAACATGCTCAGTGAGAAATTATTTAGCCTTTTTCAAGCCACTGTGCTTGTCCTATATCTCCTTCAAGCCACGTTTTACAAACCATAAATGAAATGTTTTTCTAAAATAAGAGTAAAAGAGCAGTCAGTTTTTACAGTAAGGAAAAAAGTCTGCCTGGAAAAAAACACACCAGGTTGATTCAAAACTTGTACACTGTAGAGCCAGCTTGGCAGCTGTTGAAAGTGCAATGGAATTGAAAGGTTTCCATATTGCCACTAAGCTTTAACACAGCATGTTAGATATTCATACTAGCTTGGCAAAGACCAGAAGCCCCAAGTGTACTAATTTCTGACTAGCTTTCCAGGGTCTTATTCTGGTGCCTGAAAAAGCAGAAGGTACAAAGAACTTGGTAACATACTCTTCACATAATACCTAAAAATCAATCAAAATTGCAGTACTTCTGTATAGAGGACTACAGCAAATATCTTTCCACACAGTTAATTTACTCTATTTTATTTTATTTACTCTATTTTTTCTAGTTTAAGAAGGAAACATCAGGAGCTAGATTCACAACCCACTACGAATTCACCAGGATGCATTTATCCAGTTATATCTATTTTGACAAGCTAAGGATTAGCCCTCAAACATCTTCACCAAATCCAGTGTCACATAAAGAAATAAGAAAAATCATCGCACATTAAATATCATTTTAAGCTTTGTCCTCCAGGACATTTTTGTCTCTGCATGCAGACTAAGAACAACTTCCAGCTATGCAGTTGTTCACTAAGACAGAAAACTAGGGAGGCAAAGTAAACTCTGAAACTGATGGAGTCTCTCTGCAGGGTTGTAAGCCTTTCAGCATTCAAGTTTTCATTTGACAGTAAGTCATTTTGATTGTGTCTGCATCTTTCAAGTTAGAACGCAATGCATGGAAACATAAAGATTTTAGCTCAGCATCTGACAGGCACATTATTCACCAGCTCCACCCAAAACAAGAAACATGCACCGTTCAGCCACTTGTGATGTTTCCATCATAACTGAATTACAGGCTAGCACTGCCACTTGGTTAGCACGTCATAACACCACTGTTTGTCCGCTGGGCTCTGTCTTAACAGTCCTTCCAGACTACACGTCAGAGAAGCAAGGGCTTCTCTGCCCTTGAAAGAGGTTTTGAAAGAGGTTTGCAAAAGGTTGCTCCTCTGGCCCAGGGCATCCCAGGGCAGCAAGTCTCTGGGGGTGGGCAGAACACCCTGGGGCAGTACTGGTTACCCCATGGCTTGCTTTGGTACCCCCTCTGGCAGCCACTGCTGGCCCTGTAGAACAACATCTTGACTCAGAATGCCCTGACTAGTTCTGTTAACAGGTTCCATTCAGGACATGATACAGATACTAGGTAATCCCAATCCTAACGCTTCTTTACAGTCATGGAGAGAGAAATTGGCTTGCAGTTCATTTATTGCATCTTATTTGAAAATAAGGAAAGGAATCAGTTAGAGTTCTTTTGTTTTCAAATGCAGATTAGATTTCATTATTTAAATAAATGGAGAGAAAGTGGGAAAGGAGAAGGTTGGAGCCATACCTCACCACACTAGTATGCAAAAGGGAGGTGTACTGCTCAAGCACGTGGCCTGCTCTGATCTAACTGCAGAGCTGGAAAGGACCACAACTCTCCGACAAAATCGGACAGTTAATGTTTTTATCATGTCAACAAACAGATAGAGGTATAAACTTACTTGTCAAGTGCCTCAGCCTATTTGTCAGCGGATTTACAAAGCACGAGCACTGAGGTTTCCATCAGCACAGCCCTTTGCCTAGAGACTGAAAGCTGCCCAACAGATTTTGCCTTCGGTTTTGAACAGAAAGGTGTTTTGAACAATGATTTGGGTGGAATGTTAACTTACCACCAAGTCTAGAATCAAGCTTTTAGACTGTTTCTTTCTCTGTGAAGGACTGGTTTTGCTAAGGTCTTGTGTTAGCAAGATAACCTCTACACAAAGTCTACTTTAAAGGAGTTGTTTTCCTGCAAAGACACTCCTTCCCATGCACTTACCATCCCTTTCAGGGGATACAAACACTGCAGCAAATACACAGCCGTAGCAGATACCCTGAGGTCCTTTGTTACTACAAAAGAAGACGTATGACCTGATACTGCTAACATGGAACCTGGACAACCTTTTCCTTCATTTCCACAGCCTCTGTCCAACCACAAGTGTGTACATACACATAGGTGCAATGCAGAAACTCCCTGCAACTCAGAGCATTGGCAGCCAGGCTTGACTGGAAGACCAGTCTCCAAACACTCTCTCCGGCACAAGAAAAGTCATGTTCTTGGACCTCATCTTTCTGGGAGATGAGAATTAATTACTGAGAGGGCTCTCTTCATAATTTAACATTCACTTGGTCTTTTCTGTGCTCTGGCTTTGCTGATGAAAGTGCCTGCTGCTCTCCTGGCCTTGCTCCCCACTCCCCTTTCCTAATTTCAGTGGTTCTGATGTTTGGAAAGGCTTTGTAGAATTCTGCAAATTTCTTACAGCCACGCCAAAGCAAACTTGAACTCACAGCCTTCTGAGGCTTTCCCATCACTGCTAACACTCTCTTGGTGATGTGCCTGCTATGGAGTTTTTGCTGGGGTTTTCTAATCATTTTTGTACATCCTCAGTGTTGCAGCTAAATGAGCTAAGGATGCCAAGGGAAAAAATATGTCGACATTGTTGTCCCTTGGTTGACTGCATTGCAGAGCTGTTTACGTACAAAAAGAGAAACAGAGAGGGAAGAATGGGAAAGAAAAAGCCTGTGCATGTGTATTTGAGAGAGCAGGGAAACTGTAAATTAAGATGATCTTAGTGAAAAGAAGTGCTGTCTCTTTAAAAATAAAATGAAAAAATATCCTCAATGTTTTCTTTAGTCTTTTTCATTCTTTGGCAGCATCCCAGAGATTTCACTGTCCTTGTCTCCAGCATCTGGAAACCATCAGGGTAAACAATAGAGTGCTAGGAACTGGAACCCCTGCCTCAGCTCCCATGGGACTTCGCTCTAGAGAACATGAGAACACAAACCATTGGACACCATGTGGTCAATTACTTCAAACTAACAAATCTGTGTGCCTTCCTATTTTCTGTTTTCCTTGGCACTACATGACACTTTCACAATGGAACCCAGCTGTTGAAAAAGCCAGACGTTTTCTTTTTTAACCTCTTGCTTACTTTTAGGCTTGCTTTCCATAGTAATCTTGGGGTTGGCATGTACCCTAGGTAAAAGCATCCCTCTTATTAAACCCCTGGCTAGCTGTAATGTTTGCCTGTATTAGTCAGCAGAGAGGCTTGAGAGTATTAACTTAACAGGATCATGCCGTAACAAGGACTCCACAGGTGGTCCTGTATTTGCTGGGTTTCCTGACATTGCATGCCAGCACTTAATGCAGATAGAACAGGACAGCTTTATAGCCTGCCTGTTTTGTGCAATCAACAATTGCACGTGTGATTATGACCTACTTTTTAAAAACTTGTTTCTAGTGCAGGTGCTGTATTGGCAATTGCAAGGAACTAAAGTCATCTCAAAACTGAAGGCTGTTGAGGGGCCTGCTCCTTCCAGCAATGTGAAATAAACTTTGCTCTGGATTAACCATGCTAGTTCCAGCACTGAAGACGATGCTCCCAGGGCTGTCAGTTCCTTGTTCTTTCCAGACTTTATTTCAAAAGACAATTTTTGAGCTGTGTGAATTTGTCCAGTGTTACAGACTATGCACAAGACAAGACTTCTACGCTACATTTAAATACATCCTCTTACTCTATTTTACTTTCATTAACATCTTCCAATGAGTGGTGATACTGATCAAAATTGTTGAAACAGAAATTTAGGGTTTCATCTTTACATCACTGTTAATTTTGCTGAATAACCATTGCGCATACTTAAGATATGAGGGAAATACTCCAAACTGAAGCAAAACAACTGATGCATTTCATGTATAAATAATGATACATATTCCTAGACCTCCAGTTTTATTTACAGGAAAAAATAGGTATTTGTGAATGCAATGCTACACCTAGAAGATGGGAATAAAACAGGGAGGTCCATGTAGTTTGGTCCCTCTAGCTATCCATGCAGTCAGACAAGTGGCAGTGCATGAGTTTGGCACTCCGCTTTTTCAGTTTTGACTCCAAACAAGCAATGGTTTATCTAATGAGCAAAACCTGTCCAGTTCTATCAGTTTGAAAAGGCTAGCACTAGCATGGCCAAGAGGGCAAAGAGGCTCACGGTGCAGACTGCTTTGTCCCAGTCTGCATCCCAGTGAGAAGAGGCTGCCATGCAGATTGGTACAACTTGTCCCCAGAGGCTGACTGGCAAGGCCTCACCAACTGCACAGGAGACTCTTACTGGGGTTAGTGAGAAATTAGTAGAATTTCAACTTAGGACCCTGCCAACTTATTTCCATTTTCAAAGAGCAGTTGAGAAATTTTCTTTTTTTGTCCTCTTTGGACTTATGCAGAAAACTTCTCCATTCATAGCTATGACCATAGACTCAAAGACAATTCAACTAATACAAGCAAAATGCCAGAAAATTATAGTAAAATACATGTGTGTCTGCTCTGAGCTGCAGACATCAACCATAATCACGAAAGATGACAACATCAAACTTAGAAGGCAAATAAACAAGGAGCACACTTAGGCAGGCTCAATAAATAGAACACTTTACAATGTTACCTGCAAGCTGGTGAAAGGTATGCTGTTAAGCCTAAGACTAATGATATGGATAACTGCAATTGGTGGGATCTTTTTCCTCCGCTTTCAGTGAAATGCAGGGAGTGTATTGCATACAATTGTATTGTATACTTATATTTCTTTTAAGAAAGATGAGGATGAATCATTAAATGGTTTTGCTGGAGGAACTCCTACTGCAAGATCTAGGCATTAAGCCATTTTGTGGCCAGTAGTAAAAACATGTTTTAAAAAATCCCAGATCTGGCCTCTAGCTTCACAATAATACTAGGGAAGCTTTATTACCTTTTTTGCCAGATGTTGTTGATCCCAAATGTCTGTAGAATTGAGTAGGCTGACACTGAGAAGGCAGAAGCAGATGTAGGGGAGGGTTAAGACAACGCAGTAGCAACTTAAACAGCGTGGTACATACCTGAATCTTTGAATATTTGTTAAAAGATTGGTTAATTGTACAGCCTAAATTCAAATCAATCTATCTACTGTTTACCTGTGTGAACATATTGGACAGCTTCTTGTCTGGCTGACAGATATTCACAAAAGCATAGATAAAAATACAGTTCTTTGCAGGAATGCTTTGCCCGTGGCAAGAAACATACGTCTTAGAAGAGCTAAGGGAGTCTACTTAGCTAACTGAAGCAGTCCCAGCACAGCCTGGATGCAAGCCAGGATACAAATGAAACCACTGTAATGGCACTGATGGATGACCTCCTTCTGGCAATGAAGAGAGAACACATCCATTCCCTTCATCCCGCACCTCTTTAGTATTTAACACTACTGGCCATGAGATACAGCTGTTGCACCAAGAAAAGGTAGCAGCAACCACAGTGACATGTTAAAATAGCTTTTTGAACAGAAACAGTATTTCCCTTCCCTGGCTCATTTTTGTGTCATCCCACAAGAATTAGTATCTGTATGGTCGCATTTACTAGGCTGGACAGTTGCATTTAAATGTCAGCAATATGTGTATGTGACACACAACACTAGCTAGTTTTTACTGCCTGCAACTGCATCACTACCACATAGTGAGCCCACGTTCAGCACAGTGAATTGAATTCATGGATGAAAAACAGCTGCTTGAAGCTGAACTAGAGCAAAAGCTGATGCTGGCAACCAAAGAAGAGTTTTGGGAAAAGTTTTAGGACTAGTGCAATTTCAACAATGGTCAAATTTAGTTGCTTATACGACTATTACAGTATTCCTCCCAGGGACTAACATGTCATAATTATCAAGCAATGTTTTTCTTCCTCTCTCCAAATACTGTGGTTCAGCCACTATTTGCAGACGATCATCAAGCCTTTGCTCATATCTTCCTCACCTCTTTACTCATCAGTATCAGGCATATAGAGTGCAATACTGTATACCTGAATAGAATGCCTCTATTTTTCAGGAAGATCGTGCTATTTCAAGAATAGCACAATGAATGTCCCTAGAAATTCAAGAGTGAGATTGTCTTCTACATCCCTCCACAAAATAGAAGGTACAGGATGGATCACAGACAAGATCCTAAAGATACTTCCACTGAGTTCTTGGAGCATTCTAAACATCTTTTGAGTATTTGGTCCATCAGGTCCTCATCTTCAAGCTTTTCCATGAACTGCGCTGTATTACCTAATAGTGCCTACAGTTACACTATGAAGTTCACCAACAATCTCAGTAGCACTTATCCTTGAGGGCAGAAACTGGTTCTAAGAAGGAGGAGCAGGAGGCAGGGGGATGGGGGTATCCTAACTCTAGAATTAAAGGTGCTCGGGAATTAAGGATGACCACAAACATCAACGTGTACAAGGCATGTACATTCTGTGCTTGTCTTCAAGTAAATGCATAGTGAAGTACATATATTTACAATATATTTAAAAATGAAAAATCCTGTCTAAAACAAAATTTCCACTGAAGAAGTGTGGAAGAAATTGTTAAATGATGATAGGTCATAACACACTGTGTGGAAGTGCTTTGGTCCTAATGCTGAGATAACAGACTTGATAGGATACTTCCAGTTTTTGTATATCTGTTGGATGTATAACTTCTTGCTGGCTTTTAATCAGCACTTACTAGAGAACACTTCAGCTCCTGTGGTCTTTTAATATGTATTAGTGATATGATTAATAAGGGTTAATGTCAGCCTTTGATCCCTGTTTGGGGCAACTTCTTTTTCAATCAGTCATGAATACTGCTGTGCGTTTTTTTGGTCAAGTCTGGGAAAATGATTACTATTGATGTTGTAAGAGAGATAAAAAGGCAAAATTTCAAGTTCTCTGCAGATTATTATTATGAACAAAGCTATAATCTACACTCATTCTAGGTTTGAAATTCTGAAGAATCCAAAGTCAGTGTGCAATATTTTCCCATCTACTAAAATTTCTACACTCAGCTGGGATCTTCTGTTCAATGTTAAATGGAACTAGTAAATCGTTAATTGAAAACAGTTTACTGGTGCAATTTTGAGTTCAAGAATCATTTGCAAGTCTACACAGTCAAATTGCTAAGAGTTTTTCATTAATTGTTAGTTTGTGTGTCTGTTTCTATAATAGGTTTAAAAAAATAGGTCTGTAAGCTGCATTTCCTGCAACTGCTTACAGAGCAGTCCTACATATCACCACTTATGACAGATCACATGACTATAAAGTTATAATTCCGCCTCATGGGGCTGAGTTATTAGTAACCACTGATACCCACAGAGAGAAGTCTGTTTATCATAATGTAACTAAAAGGAGCAAGCACTCAGGGTGGAGAGGTGTAACTGGAGAAAAAAAAAAAGTGTTGTGTAGTGATAACACACAAAACCCTGTTGTTTTTCTGTGGAGAATAATGACTAACATTTTACACTTGTACATTCTTTTCTTTTGAAATCTTTAAACATTAAGATCCTGAAGAATCACAGAATTGCAGGGGTTGGAAGGAACCTCAAGAGATCATCGAGTCCAACACCTCTGCTAGAGTAGGTACCCTACAATAGGTCTTACAAGTAGGCATTCAGACAGGTCTTGAATACCTCCATAGAAGGAAAGTCCACAACCTCTTTGGGCAACCTGCTCCAGTGCTCCATCATTCTTACCACAAAGAACTTCTTCTGTATGTTTGTATGGAACTTCCTACGTTCAAGTTTTAGGCCATTACTCCTTGTCCTGTTGCTACGCACCACTGAGAAGAGCCTGGCCTCATCCGTTTGCCTCCCACCTCCCTTTAGGTATTTACAAACATGCGTCAGATCTCCCCTCAGTCTCCTTGTCCCTGGGCTGAACAGACCCATGTTACTCAGCCTTTCCTCATAGGGGAGATGCTCCTGACCCTGTCTTTTTTGAACTGAGGAGCTCAGAAGAAAGAAGAAAAAAGAGTAAGGAAGAGCACAAGTGTCATAGCAGGGAAAAAAAAAAAAGAGTAGAAAATTCTGTTAATTAATTACTAATAAGTGTGGACTATCTGATGGCCATTTCACCTCATTCACTCTTCTGTTTCTTGGAAGAGAGCTGATCAAGAAAGACAAGCATATAGGCAAGGTTGAAAGCACAGACTGTATTGCTCTCATTGTTCCACTAAGAAGAGATAGGGCACCCAATCCATACCTGTCTTTAATGCCCATCAGCAACTTGGACCTTCTCTTCCTCAGTACAAAACACATGAAATTTTATATTTTCATTTGACTAAATTTCCACTGTCTACAGTATTTGTTCATCTATACACTGACATATGGTCTGCAATGCAGACTTTCAGAATATTCCTTCCAAAATCAGATACTTAGCAGAAATTGCAGTGTGTGCAGGAAGAACCACAGAAACAAAGGAGTTGGAGAAATTATATGTAATATAGGAGAAAACAGTGTTCAGGTCACTGCTTCTATAGTCAGGGACCAGGACTGGTAGGGATTAAGGGCCTTGATTTAGCTAGTACCACCTGAACGACCTTTCCTTAACCTGGGTTCAACCAGCATCTAGGCTGCTTTGCCCTCTGTAACATGTTTACATGACCAGGAGTTTGGAGTGCAGAAAGCAAATGTGCTTGGGGAAGTTGATCTTCATGCTGGCCAAAAGGGTAACAGGCCCTTTCCTCCTATTATGTGCCTTGCCATGGTACTGCACAGTCCGGGAATTTCAGGGACACCACAGAAAGTCAGTGCACGTGGGGTGCTCAATGCTTCTGCAAACTACCTTGTTTTCAGTAGACAGGTCTGTTCAGCTGTCACCATTTAAGAGAGTGAATATATCCTTAGCTTATGGAGATATTAATCCCTACTTGAATGGCAAGAAGATAATTTCATATTCAAATCAATGCAAAACTCTGTGCTCCAAGGTTTTTTATTTATTTGGTTTAAACATGTTTGTGAAGAGTTACTCTCTATTTCCTGGACAGAAAAAAAGTAATTCCCCACCCTTTATTTACATGCCCTTTTTCTGGCAAGGTCCAGCTCTTCCCTTTTGTCCTTCCTATCCACCAGAGCACACAGCAATGACCTCTCCCCAGCTGCGGGAGCACCGTGCTCCCCACCCTCCCAGCCCTGCTCCCGCCAGCTGTTCCGTGCACGACTCGGGCGCTGCTGGCTGCAGCCCAGGCATCTCTAGCACTGCTTCCAGGGGACATTTGGAACTGATCTCTAAAAACCTCTTGCTGCCTGGCAGGGGCTCCATGTGCCATTTTAATTCTGTTCTTTGTTAATCCATAACAGAGGGCATTGCTTTTTGCTTTTAGTTAAACACCCATACTATAACCCACTTTAGCTGAGCTAATTACTTGGGGAGTTGGGATGCAAATCCTAAAATGGCCCCACAAACTTCAGCAGTTCTGGCTGAAATCAATGTCTTCTTCAAGTTTACAGAACTGGCTTTGCTTCACAGCACTGCCTCACGTTTTCAGCACAGCTCCCCTTATACAATGTTGAATGCATCCTTCAAAGTCTCCCAAGAGTTTTCAGTGGATATGATCAAGGATACCATTTTCCAGAGAAGCATCCTATGCAAAGAGCTACAAAATTATGCACACATTGTTTGGGACAGACCACACAGCTTTTCTAACAGTCCTCAAGGCCTACCATGGCCCTCAGCCACCTGAGCAGAACCTGCACGCACCTGTACCCTAAGAAGCATGCCTCCTGCTGTCTGCAAACCAGCAGCACCAGGGCAACAGCACCCACTCCTGCATCACGCATGCATACCCAATGATGCAACAGGACCTGCACCCTAGTCAGACATATCTGCAAGTTATCCCAGTAACAGATGGATGTGGGTATCAGACATCAGCTCTCCTAGCCCTCCATCTTCTGCTGCCTTACACACCAAGCATGACGATATCCAGCATGCTGAGCCCTTCTGCACCCACCACTTTAAAATCCCAACTAATTATTTTAAATACCTTCTTCTCTTTGATTAAAGACCTGTTAAATACACATCCACCTACAGACCCAGGTGGCTGCAAATAGTCGCAGCTTTTCCACAGACACACGAACTGTGGCATTAGAAGCAACTCTGTTGTTTGCAGGCACCGTAAAACAAGGCAGCTCAGTTTAAATTTGGAGATCAAACAAAGGCATAAAACATTTCTGCAGCTGTTCTCCTGCCCTGGAATTTGTTGCGCATATCTCCTTTTTCAGAACATTTATTTGTTTCACGGTGCCTTCAAAAACATATTGTCATCAGAACCTTCTTGCCAAGTACCACTCCAAGCTGGTTATTCACCACTGCCCCTTTCCCAAGTAAAACAGTGCACTTCTAAAATTCTTCTCACAGTTACCGGCTGCAAGTTACATGCTCACTTTTTCAGGCCAATCTGTGAGGTAATCAGCTGATCTCAATTTCCTCTATATGGAGCAATGAAACATCTGTTTCATAAGAGAACTGAAAGATAGTCCTTGTGTGGTTACAGCTTTCTTGCATCAAAGTTTTTGTTTGTTTGTTTTTGGTGTTTTGATTTGTTTTTTTCTTAAGCCACTTCTGGTTTGACAAGTTTAGTCGCAAAGGATAACTAATCTGGCAATAATGACAGGGTGGAACAGATATAAATTAACTGGGAGACAACCCTGGCTTAGAAACTGTTTTACAGAAATATTTGGGTTAGTTCTTTTGGACTTCCCTACCCACTCCTACTTACAGAAAATACATGTTTTAAGCTTTACATGTTTATGTAATAGAACAGTGTGTTTAATAACCTGGATAAATCCTGTGAAAAACAATAAGACAGGCATAATATGTTCCACCTACTCTCAGTTAACACACATTGACCCTCGGATGCTGCATAAGCTATTGGATCATAAACTTAAAGAAAATAACAAGGACTCACTGTGCTTAGTTGCCCTGGGATGTTTTCACATATCTGCAGTAAGGAAAATGTTACGGCTTTATTATCAATGACAGCAAATGAAGTAAACTCCGTAGGCTGCTCTTAAACATTTAAACTTCTCAGAAGTTTTAATACATTTAGGCTTGCTATTCCCACAGTGATTTCACCCATTTCACAATAACTGAAACACAGAAAAAGAAAGGAATTAATACAACATATACAGACTTGCAACTATTCTCACATGATAACACCGGGCAGCTCCCATTCCCTTCCCTCTCTTCTACAAGAGCACTATTTTCAATATGTAATTTTTTGAGAACAAAATCCAATGACAAATAAGTGAAAGGGAAGGAAACACTGCTGATAGTTGGAGAAGCTGCTGGGAGCACACAGAGCTGCACCTCTGACTGATGCGCACATCTGTGTGCACGGTAGCTGGGTATTGATGCTCCACTTCCTTGCTGTATTGCCATTCACAACCAATATGCAAATACATGCATTTTTCTTACATCTCTCCCTTTCATAAAGTATTTATTTTTCCATTTTAATCCACTCTTTCTATTGACTTCTCTACAAGATGATGTTTATAGTCTTTAAACTCTGTCTGTACACTCTAAAGGGTTCTCCTTACTCATTCTTCATGCATTTCTAAGCAAAAAGAAAACATCCACTGTTGTACATGCAGAGTGGAGATAAAGGACAGCCAGAGTGAGAAGAGATTTTCAATGACTTCTTTCTTTGCCTGTTGCTGAGTACATAACTTCAGTTCATGCTGTTTAAGTCCAAGTCCTGCTAGATGGTTTAGGAGTCGGGCACTTAACTAGATGCTTTAGAGGAGTGAAGACAATCTCAATTCCCCTGCTACTGTGTATGCAGATAAGATGGAGGCAGCCTTTCCTGTTCATATCCGTACTTCATGCTCAGAACAGTCCTTAAAAAGAAGCGGGTGATGGGCAATCTCTAAAATGATTTCTTGCATATGTTTCCCCAAATGCATCCTGGCAAACTGAAGAGGATAAAATGGAGTGTGCTGCTCACAGGCCAGTCTGACAGCTGTAGCATCTTGTTCTACAATGAAAACACTCTCCACAACCATCAGAAGAGATTAACAGTAAACATGCTTGACACATTTCTTCCTTTTATTTTCAAGAAGGAACTGGTATTGCTTAGAATACTGTTTCTCCTTCAACATTGGCTATGTCAACCTATAAGCAGTCACCTGAGCCACAATCCCACCATCTTCAAGTCTTCTCTGTCAACTTTCATTTCCTCTCAAAAAGTTATATGAAGCTATTTCAGTAAAGTTTCTCTCAGGATCTACCCAGCAATAGTGTCGTATCAGATCGAGCTGCACCATTCACCATGTTAAGGAAAACTCCCTATGCTTGCAGAATGAGCTGTACACACTGTGTTAAGCGTAAACAGTATACTCTTCCTCTTGCTGTTTGCGCGTGGAAGCTAAATGCGTGATGAAAACATACTCATCTTTCTATATCCTTTTCTTATTACTGCTAATCTTTTATATTTACAGTAACTATGAGTTATGATAACGCTGTCTCTGCATCTCAAAACTGATTCAAATCTCATTGTGATTAACACAATAGGTGTTAGAAACAGCTTATCTTCCTGAAGATCATAGATACTGAGTATATGTCAGTGTTTTTCTTTTTAGATAAACGATTTCTTATTATGAAAAGCTGGCAAAATGCAAAGCACAAATTGATACTGCTCTCAATCCCAGAGGTAGCTGCATTTTCATACCAGTAGATTTACTCTGTATAATTTGTTGAGTGCTTTGGAATTGGAGCAAGTGGGAAACAGCGCAGGCTGTTATTAAGTGCCCACAAAACTCATTTAACTTTCCTCTAAAACACAGCACCTCTGCAGCAAGGTAAAACAGCGCTTTAACACAGCCTCACTAGAGTACAATGCAAAGATGAAAGATAGGATTATCTGAAACTACTAAGCCTTCCCAGGTCTCCACTGCAGCAGTGTTCATGACACAAATACCCCAGGGTTAACTGTCTCTGCATACTGTGCTACTTAGGGTGATTTTTAAGTGAGCTCAATGCTCACACACAGAGCTTGCAGGTAACACAACATTTATAAAATCATTGGATCTATTTTCAGTAATCTGGAATATTCTTAAAAATGCACTGATATCTTTAGCTATCTATTTACATTCAACAAGTGCCAAAGGGCCAGTGCTATTTGTAAGAAGTCTGCTAACTGTTTGACAGCAAACCGTAAAATAGGGCTAGAAGCCTTCTTTAGGCATTAAGTTAACATATTTGTTTCCAGGAAAATTTCTACTGCTCCTCACCATCCCACAGCACTTACTAGGATGTTCAGAAAGAACAGACTTCCCTTTATCTTCAGACCTCTCATTGGTACTGTTGTTTGAGCTCATGCTGTCCCTTACTACCAGCAAGGGCCACATATTTCTGGGTGTTAGACAGGAGATTCAAGTCTCTGATATTAGAATAACTGCATATGTAAATAAACAAGCATGTGGGTAAAATCCCTTTCTTAGAGATTTAATTCTGCAAAGCATGAAGGAACACAGCTGAACAGCAGGGCTCTATGATTAAAGATGCAGCTGAAAAACAAAACCTATAAAATAAAACCTAAACAATAAAACCTGAGTTTGCCCCGTGACCCCAGATGAAGACACAGCCAGTGCAAGGCAGTCTGTCTCCCACCCAGTCAAACCTCAAGACAAATGGAGCTGCAGTGGAGTTCAAAGTTTGACAGAACTATTTCTTTCCCCTTGAAGGGTTTTTCCTGACCCCCTTTTGCCTGTCTCCTGGCTAAATGAATGCTCTCATTGTTCCCATCAACTTGACAAATACCAGCGTTACAGAATAATGAGAAAGGAGATTATTCTGGCCAGAACTGGCCAAAGAGTGCAGAAAGGGAGGCTGCATGATGAGATCGCTTGTGCCTTGAAGGCCACAGAGGAAAGCAAATACAAGACCCATGTGTGTGGAGACGTGCGGCCTACCCCGCCAAGTCCTCGTACCATGGCACACCTGTCAGCCCGACTGCATCCTCCTGAGCCCTTCCCCTTGTGTCCCAGTGCACAAAGGGACAGCTGCACTGGGGATCATGGAGTGAGGAGCCCATGTGCTGGCTCAGCCCGAGGCACCGGAAAGGGGTACTTGCCTCTGCTTTTGTCACATTTTAAAATCAAGGGTTTGTTTTGAGTCTGCGAAAGATAATGAGCCTCTCTTTGCTAGACACACACTGAACTGAACGTCCCACTGCAATGCACAGAGAGGATAAAATTAACTGGTCCTTGGAAAGACTGGGAAAAATAAATAACTCAAGGGACTAGAAAACATTTGTGGCTGTGCCAATCTCTGTGCAAACATCTGAATCTGTGACTTACCAAAACAGCACAGCCTTCATGACACTCCTTGGCTGGGGAAGAAAACACCCTTAGATTCAGAGACTTTATAGTAAGACAGGTGGGATGCACTTATTGCTATTCATCTTCTATTTTTATCATTCCATAATGTTTTAGGTTTTTTTCCTTTCTATCATTAACAGCTGAAATAATTTTATGTAACAGAGAGGAATACCTTAATATGAAAAAAGAAATACTAGTAATGTTTCTCAATGCTTTGGAATTTTTCTTCCCCTCCAGGATCTTCCCCTCTGTTTTAATACTGGCATTTCTCTATGGAAACGGTATTGGGGTGAAATAAAGGGGAAAATGTAGCAAAAAGGAGAAAGAACTGTCTGCCTCCCCTCCACATTTCTCCATCCCACCTTTCCAATGGCCTTCCAAGACAAATGCTACGGCAAACATTTTATACCAGACTCCTCTTGCACAATACCCTTTCAAAAATGAATAGTTTCTTAGACTTGAGCAAACAATAGAGAGAGACAGTACCAAGTACAGATGTTTTGCAGTGGCCTGTTTACTGTCTGCATTGGGAAGACTGCTTTACACTTTAGAGAATTTGAAGATAGCCTTGGTAACAGACATGTTCTCATGAAAGTACTGATCACAGGACAAAGCCTTGTCATGCTTTCAATGCCCTACAGTCCTTCGGTAGATCCTCTCCTTTCATAAGGTTTTTATTAGAGCATGTATTAATCCTTTTTACTGTTTGATAATGAGCTTTTCATTTTACTTGCCTGTGGGTATTAAAACTGTCTGCTCTGACAAAAGTGGAATCAGATATTCTGAACAGGGCAATGTGGATAATCTTTAAAATAGAACTAGCACTTTAGGAAAAAAACACTCCTAGAACATGAAGGGAAGCAGAACATTGCAACTGTCCTTCACATGTGCTTTCTGGCACATTACGTTCACTGCTAAAAGATATACCCAGTGCTGTGATGCATACTTTTTTTTTTTCTTGAGTAAATTGTATTTACTTGCTAGGAGCTAGGGTGAGATTTGCTTCTGGATCTGGAAGGATGAGAAGTCCATGGAAGTTACAGTTGTCAAGATCTGGGATGTGCAGAAAGTCTAGCCCACAATTACTCCTTTAGGACTTCGGATGGCCTCAGAACATTGTTTAACTTCAGGATGACACAAATTGAGCTATGGTGAAAGCATTTACTTTGAATAGTACTATCTTTCCTTTTCTCTTATGCTAATCTGTTATCTAAAGGCACTGCTGAACTACAGAAGTGAGTCTAAAGGGAGAGAGGAAGTAGATCAGGAATAACAGAGACACACCAAATCCACTTTCTTCCAAAGACATTACTCTGCACAGTTAGCAACAAGCCAGCCACAGCAAAATCAGCACCAATTAGGTTTACTTCCCCACACCTGAATCAGTCAAAATATAAAATATAGTGGAGTACCTACTGGGCTTGGGACTATGCACAAGGAAGTACAGTTTTTAAACTAGACTGTGTAGTGAATTCTCATTCTTATCAATGCTGTCTGCTTTTAATAAGGATGAAGAGTAAAAAGATACTGTAGTCAGGGATCTTGTTCTTTTTTGTTGACCAAAATAATGAACTTTTTTTTCTTCCATTCTGAAGCTCTAACATGGAGACAGAAACAAAGATTAGCTCTCTAGGTATCATATTCTGAGGACATGAGAATCTCAAATAGGTACATTCTGCTGCTGGTCACCAATGTTCTAAATAGCAACAAAAATAACTAATTTATTCTCATCTAATGGATAACAGTGGGGGGGAGGAACATTCTGTGCATGCTTAGTGAAATAACTTGTGCTGCTCCTTACCAGCTTTACCTCTGATATATGTTACTTGTAGAACAAAACAGCAGCTGTGTAGCGAGTGACACCACAGTTCTAAGTTTACTTCTGGGGAGAAAGTATAATTATTTTGGAAGGCCCATTCACCTCCCAGCCCATCTCCTGATGCTGCTTGAGGTTGGTGGATGTCAAAGAAGTATGGATCTACCAGTTGGCCTCAGGCTACTCCTCTATTTTGGCTCAGCTGCCCATTAGCCAGTTGCTAGCAACACATCTGGGGTATAACAAACATCACTGCCAACATTAGAGCGATTCAGCATTAGACTCCTGTGGTGACAACTACTTCTCTGTACTCAGACAGGAAAGCAATGACTTTCAGGAAGTGAGATTTTAGGTACTCGTGATAAGGAAATGCTGTTCACGAGTGTCTGACAATAAAACATTTAAATATAGGAAAGAGCTGTTTGAGGCCAGTGTAGAAATACAAGGTTGCAAAAGGTAGAATAGTTCTGCTTTTTAAAGAAGGTATAAGCAAAGGGCTAGTGAATACAAAAAAAGCATAACAGAAATTTCATCTACTTGTATTAAAGGAAATAGGGATGAAAATCTCATCAGTTACTGTTTTGTTTCACTATTCTGACTACCTTCTGGTTAGAACAACTTTTCCAAATGAAGTATTTAACAGCAACAGCTATCTTATTCTCAAAGTTCTTGGAACACAGTTGGAACTACATTCAGAATTCTAACAGTATACATATTGATTGTGGGCCATTCTTCCTCACTTTCAAGGTTTCTCATATTTCTGCATGTGACCAAGTTCATAAAACTTTTACTAAAATGCTCACAGTTCTTGTAAATCTACTAAAACCAGCTATGACCATCACAGAATGGTTAACAATGTTTATCAGCAGTCAGTGCAGTGTGGTAGCACAGCACAAATTAATCTGTTTTGGATGATTCAAGCTAGTTTTGCACATAGTGGAAAAATCAATGAAGGAGCACAGTGGAAAATGCAAATACAACTGCAGAAACAGGATGGACTGGGAAGGGTGGAAGAAATGAAGAGATGCAGATTTGTATGGTATAATTACAATCTTCACATCAAAGAATGTTGTCCATTGGATCATCTAAAGCGTAGGTGTATATGGCTGTAAGTTTTCTCAGCAAACCATTAGGATTGAAACTGAGACTTATCCAGTTCCTTTGAGTTAGGGTAAAAACCTGCTCTGTCATAACTGAAAGACTGAGCCTACAATAGAAGAAAACACAAGCAAGGATTTCCACCCAGGCAGCTGCATGTGTGCAGAGTCCAAAGCAAATGAGAAAACAAGTGAGGCACCCAAGTGATGTCATGCACCCAAAGTAGATCAGGTAGCTGGGATTTGTGGGATCTTGAGATGTACAGACTTCCACATAGACTCTGCAGGCAGAAGAGATGGGTTGCTAAGACTTCATTCTGTGCAACATGCTCATGTAATCGGGCAGAATATTTATAGAGGAAAGACATTGCAACAAGAGAGAAAAGTCTATTTCACATTATTTATTAAGCATAGTAAACATTTATGCAGTTTAGATATCAGCAGCTGAAATCTTGTTTCACATTTGGGCACGCATAGTCTTTTTCCAGACTCAAGAAGTATGCTGTAATTTAAAGCAGGACAACAGATTCAACTGGTGTTTCTGCATGTCATCTTAGGGATGACAGCATGGTGGGGAGGGAAGGTGGAGGGAAGGGGACTGAGGTACAGAAAGGGAGGGTGGTTGCTCATCTGGTCTTTATTTCCTTTCCCTGTTCCTTAATATTTCAAGCAAAAGGCCCATTCCAGCTACAAGCAATGACACTCTTGCTATGGTATTTCATCTTGGAGAAGGACAGGCCACAGCCGGCTCAGCATGTTAGTGTCCTGGGAGCCTCCACCGCACTGCTTTGGGGTGGGGAGGTTAGAAGTGCAGACCATTGTTTTTATTGTAACAGAAAGATTTCTAAAAATGTTACATATTTTATCTTTTGCACGAAGAATTTCCTAGCTAGAAATCCTTGTAGTAACTTGCCTTACCTTCTGCCATGTAGTTATTGTTTACTTTTTGAAGTGATGCATCAGAGGAGATGTCACCTGCAGTTAACAGAAAATGTCATTTCTGACTGTTAACCAAACTGGTTGTGGGGAAAACAAAATAGATGAAAGAGAAAACATCTGTTGAGCAGAATTTTTTAAAAAATTGGCTCAGGATCTGAGGTCAGGTTCAGTGGTAAAGGCCTATGTCAGTCTTTGCTCTAAACCCAAACTGAGACTAGTGTAACTCGGATTTCTGTTCACTGTTGTAGCAACAAACATTAATTACACTCACACAACATGAACTATGCTAGTACTGTCCATACTCTAGATGAAGAATTGAAGCACAAAGATCAAGTAACTTGTCTGCGAACTTGCAGAGAGCCTGTAAGTCAAGCCAGAAATTAAACCCAGGCTTACAGAGGCCCACGCTTCTGCCTTAACCACAAGACCACATTCTTTTCCTCACGACTCCAGCTCTCCTTCTGGATTTTTCTTACTTCATCTACACCCATTCTTATGTAGGTGCAGAATATGCCATGAGCCAGGTCCCATATCCTTCAGGATTTGGTGGGTATTTAAAAAGAGTCTGTCCCTTTCAGAGCAGTAGGAAGGAAGAAGGCAGAGTTCTTCTAGAAACATCCTTTCCACTGAAACTTGTCCTTATCATCTGAACAATATTTCCTCTGCTTTCCAAGAGTTGTTTTGAAGAGATAAAAACTTTACAGGAGCAAAAGCATTTCTAATTCAGACTAAAAAAAATCCATCATTGTTATGATTCATACACATATGAAGGGAACAAGAAAAGACAAGAGTGTTATCAGTCCAGAGGGTGCAACAAGTAGTGTAAAGACAAACCACAGCAAAGTAAGCACTTCCTGAGTGGTAAAACCACCAGTCTCATTTACAGTGCATTGTTCAAGAGCACTGAATTAAAATATTCTCTGTTTCTCCTTGTCCTCTCTGTCCCATGTATTCTCCCAGTGCTCGTCCTTCTGCCACCGCCCAGGAGAGAGATTATGTGGGAAATTGAATAGGAACTTGATATGCTTATTTAAAAATTCTCTAAAGGATATTTTAGTATCTGTCATATCAGATTCACCTTTTTTGTGGGCTACAAATTTGTTCGAAGTAAAACAGGTAATGTTTTGGGATGATACAATTTTGTTTGGAAACTGGACAAAGAAGTTCACATTATTTTTAGATTTATGAATGATGACAAAACTTCTAGTTGAAATAAATTCATTATTTATTTTAACTCCATAATGTACTGTAATTAATGTCATCTGAGTTCTACAAATCATTCTGCCTCAGAGGAAAAAAGCAGTCGTCTCTCCTAACATCCCTGGAGATCAGCTAACTTTGTTTCTAATGAACCAGCAAAAGGTTGCAGTTTTCCAAGATGAGGTTACCTCTTAAAAACTCTGTGGTATGAAAGCCCCTCCCAGGTACTTTGCAGACCAACAGAGGAAAGCCACAACACTACCAGATTTGCAAAATAAAGGCACCCAAAGATGTGGATAGTCACACAGCAATATTTTACAGTTATAACAGCAGAGGAAACTACCTCTCATCAACAACTACGGTTCTCTTAACTACTAAAACAGGTCCATCTCTACTCTCCTGTGTAAATTCACACTAAAGCTACATTAAGCCACTCTACTATAAGATTAGGCTACAGTACTTCATAAAGAATAAGGACTGAATATGTTTGCCAAGGAAGTAAACGGGGAGTTGCCAAGTCTGCAATTAAGAGTCTTGCACAGCTTTCACAAACAGTACAGAAAGTAAAGGTAACATTCATTCTGCAAGCAGTTTTATTTGAAAAAGTCTAATTCTCAGCTGAAGTATGAAACAAGAAGTAGCTGAACATGGTCACTCCATAATTGGGAAAACGTCCTGTTCAGATCCTGTTTTGAAAATTTTCTTCTACCAAGTAGTGGCACACTAATCTAGCCTCAACAGAGTCTGCTCACCCATTTTTTTTTTAGCTAGACAATTAATATCACTACAAGGTCTAAAGGAGAGCTACAGCTGCATAGCAACAGCATAATTCAGTCCAAATATTCTCTTCAGGCAAAGGCTTTGCATAAGCACACCTCAGAACACTTAGAAAGCATAAAGCGTCCTCATCTTGAACAGGGCTTCAAAAGCACCTACCATAAATAAAACTAAAATTACCTCTAGTGGCATCTATCCTCCTCTCTGTTTTGCCTCTCGCAGGATCCCACAACCTATGAGGAGAGGCAAAAGGTCTACAATGGCTACTCCATTGCTTTTTAAAGGACAGAAGATAGTCATCTCTAGGCATGTCAGCTCATCATTAGAGCAGTTCCCCAGCTGTGCCACATTAGCCTTGGGAGAAATCCAAAACCCACATGAAGCTATCCAAGGTGGACCAATTAAACAGCTTCCACAGGAACAAAAATACAAGTCTTGGCCTTAGCTTGGAAAAAGTAAAGCCTGATTATAACAAGGGTGTGACTCTTACTGCTCCAAAACTCTGATTTCAACTACTGAAAAAAATGTTAGCATATTTAAC
The DNA here is from genome assembly GCA_016647715.1 of Pavo muticus. NCBI lineage: Eukaryota > Metazoa > Chordata > Aves > Galliformes > Phasianidae > Pavo > Pavo muticus. Next base: position 140,678 of record JACDJE010000364.1, read on the forward strand.
ATAGTATGTTAGCAGAAGAAAAGGGGAGAGAGGAAGTGAGGAGCAGGAGGGTATTGCTGTTGTATGTTTTCAAGCAACAGAGAAAGAGGGACAAAAGAGTCCACGCATCAGGAAACTATTAAAATGAATACATTCCTAGTTTCTTCATAATTAATTCAACATGGCCAATTTTGTATCAGAGAAGGGGAAAGAGAGATTTCAACCACTTCCTTTTATCTCAAGCTGTTTGGACGAATACGATCTTGTAACACTGAAAAGAAGTGCCTCATTGCATCCCAGCATGCGAGTGCAATTTTAACTCTTCCACATGCCTGATTTGATATGCAAATTCCATTTTCTATATGACATACAAGACTTAAATTATAAAGCAGAGACCCAGGTTCGTTTAGGCACTATTGATTTCTATTTTCTAGCCCCAGCCCTCAGCCCTTTTTTAATTTTTACTTTTTATTTCATTGATACATTGAAAAAAAACTAGTTTTCACAAAAGTTGACACTATTCCCTAAGAGAATTCTTTCCTGTATGTTTGCTTCCTTGTGTATGTTAACATTTGGTTCACATTTTGGCTGTAACCTTCATACACATAAGATCAAGAGATCTATTCTTTCCCTATTCTTGAAATTCTAGGATCTGAATTAGTTATGCAATACTTTCAATAGTAGATTCACTAAGCAGCTATTTATATGCTCGAGTAATTCCATTGTTTTCTAGGGACAATGTATTTAAGCTGTGATTGGCTGCAAGTACAGATAGTCAGTTTGGGAGATCTTTCACAGTCATTCAACAAGCGAAGAATAGCATGCACAGGTAAAATAAGTCCTGGAAATACAATTAACAGTGATAATTATTTGCAGCCTTCCTCAGTGGAAGACTGGGGTAGGGTTAGCTGAGATCTACAGCTCTTAAACTTTACCAAATGCATTGAACACATCATAATTGCCTGTTGCTCTGTATATAATACATTATATAGCTGAGTTTCAAATTCTAAAGCATATAAAATTCATGTGAATATTTAGCAAAAAATTCTGTAGTTAGTTAGAATTATGAATGCAATGGGAGATTTAGTTTTTAAGACTCCACAAAGAGGATTCATCTACACATAACATTTATGCGCAATAACTATGAACCCTAAAGATCTTTTATTAAAAAGACTGAGCAAAAGCATTGTATTGTTTGCATAGGATGTTACAGAAGCACTTAGATATGCTCCAGCACCATATGTAGTACAAGGGCTGCTCCAAAGATAATGCCTCCTATTTTATGATGTTGGCCCACAGTGTCAGAGGGAGATCTTGGTGATATGGTAGTAGAGGCTGAGCCTCCCCAACAATATTCCATTACATTTTGTTGCCATGTGACACATGGCAGCAGAGGGGCAGTCTGATAGAATGGCATCTGACATGGAAGTGCGTATGAAGCAAAGGTGTGTTACTGAATTCCTCCATGTGGAAAAAAATGACACCTATTGACATTCACTGATGCTTGCTGAATTGTGGATGTGAGCACAGCAAGGTTGTGGGTGGTGCATTTCAGCAGTGGCAACAGTGACAGTGAGTCACCTCTGCTGGTGCATATTTTTCTGAGCGTGGCATGGAGGCTCTTGTTCATTTCTGGCAAAAATGCATAGCTAATGATGGTGACTATGCTAAAAAATAGCGTTTTGTATCTGAGAATTTGTTCTATCAAAAAGTTTTATTGTGCTCTTTGTATCTGTTGTAGCTTCCGTGGAAATAAATAGGAGGCATTACTTCTGGGGCAGCCTACATACAAAGTGATTATACAATGTCGCAAAAAGTGCAGAAAGGTGGGGAACTGCAAGATGTCCTCTCCACCCCACAAAGGAAGCGCTGAGACATATTCTGATTACATGACCTGAAATCCACATTATCAGATCATTCAGTGTTTGGTAATTGACAGATCAGATAAGTAACTATTTTTTGGCAGTTCTGCAGGTATTGTGCTTCAAACTGACTTAAAGAAAAGAGTATTATGCATCTTCAGCCCAAGGATGGTTCCAATAATCAGCTCAACTAGGCATTTTGTAACAGAAGAAAGGATTTGTCCAAAAGCATGGCTAGTATTCTGAAAAACCTGCATAACAGGATTTTGACTTAAATGTTTGCCAAGCTGGCTTCTTGGATTTTTAAACGTTGATTGGCATGTCCATGACAATCATGCCTATTGCTTTAATCATCAATGTGTGTGTCATTAGTAACACACAGTGCCAAATATTACCCTTGAATTATCATTGTGGGAATGAGATCAAAATTGGTGATATATTGACAACACTGATTTTCCAAAGCTACCAGAAGACACATACTCATATACTAAAATGACAAACATAAACTTGGTCTCTTGCCATTTCAAAATATACATGTAAGAAGTTCATCAACACAGCTTAATCAATATACTCTTAAATGTTTCCCCCAAAAAGTAAGGCTTAGAGAATGAAAATGTCTGTAGTAGGATACTTGTTCAAGTCAAATAAAAAGGAATGTTATTTTTGTCTGTGCGCTGTACAAACTTGTGTCTTTTTAATGCTCTATTCCTGGAGAACTGCACTTCATTCTGAACACCACCCTGACAGAAGGACACTGGCTGCATGGAACCACATCCTAGAAAAACATAATTAATGAAGAGGGAATATTGCCAGAAAAGATGATCAAAATAGCTAAATACGTCTCTCTCAGCTGGCGGAGACACAGTCTGGAGAGGAGAAGGTGGTAGGTATGTGAGGAGTCTAAATGATTCTAGTTGTAACAGAACCAAAAAAGCAGAGGACTGCCATTATGCTTAATAGAGATACAGGTATGCAGATGAAATAAAGAAAGGAGAAATGTGAGTATACACAGTAAGCTGTGAAAATGTTTTCTACAAAGGTGACAGAATAGACTACTAGCAAGAGCACAGTATTTGGTGACCCTTGGAGCAACAAACAGGCAGACACATAGCCTAAACAGTCCGGTCCCCTTTCTAATTTTGTGTTTCTTCAGGAGGTCAGGCATCAGCAGCTCGCCATTGCCTTTTCCCCAGCTCAGCACACTGGCAGTGAGCAGGAAGGAGACAGTAAGCATACTGCCTTAGAGAAGGAGTGCCAAAAATCCTACTAATTTTATCAGATGACTGACTGTAATTGTTTTATTATAAGGAACCTCCGTACAAGGCCACCTCCTGCCTTGATTGGATTTTAAGAGCAGAACTGATGTGCATGCAAGAGGAGATTTAAGATTAGTGATAACAACAGGTGAACTCTGACTGCAGCAAAGAATGAGCCTGTTTCTATGAATGCAGTGGTATAAATAACTTCTTCCAGTGATGGCAGGAGCCGTATAACAGCCTCCCAGTCAGAACATGATGTAGCCCGAGGCCTTGTGACGTGTCAAATCCCTAGGAAAATCCTAGGCAAAATACATACTAACTTCCTCTGTTAGGTTATACAAACAAGTTTGCAAGTTTATTTTTCAGTCATGTCTTGCTCAGATACAATTTTGTTTGTCATAAATCCTTAGTTTGGATATCTCTTATATCTAGAAAGTCCATAAAAGCTACTGTTTAGTTAATTAAATAAAAGCTTTTAATAGTAATGCTGTAATGAAGAGTCCCCCCCCTTTAACCTGCCAGTTCTCATCATATCAATAACGCCCAAATTATACCAGGGACAAGAAGGTTGAAACAAGAAATTAATTTGGTTTCTGTATTCCCAATTCCTGTTCCTATATTGTGCATACTAATTAAAGATGTAGCTACAACAATTAAATACCTCAGAAGTCTCCAGTGCTGCAAATCAGCAATATCATACACCAGCAAAATGGATTACAGGCAGCAAGCAAAACAAGAGCAGCTATATTACAACTCATTTCCTAAACACACAGCCTCTCCATCAGTCAAGGTTTCATGCTGAATTTCAAATTTGAATCATTGCAAATGTCAGGAAAGACAAAGAAATAATGCTGATCATTCATTAGATAGATTCATTTTGTGTCATTTTGGCATTACTTCTGCTGAAGACTTCCATAGGTAATCAAGTGTATCTTCATTCCCTACACAGCCCACACAAAAATGAGTAAGGTCAGAGTACTGAAGCGACTTTCCCAGTGATCTACAGAAGCAGAGAGCCAGGACACTCCGTATGTCAAATCAGTCATAATACTCTCCTTTTATGACTGAGCATTTGAGGTATCCTTTACCATCATCATTTTATGTTTCCCAGAATTGTCGGCAGGGCAATGTAAAATATGAGTGCTAGAAATACTTTAGTAATGCTGTCTCCTAGTTTTGCTGACTTAAAATTGAGTGTCAGAAAGCTCATATTTCAAAATACAGCTCCAGCCCTCCCACTCCTGCAAATCACTTGGGAGAAGGCAGTGCATCAAGCTATTGTTTTCCGTTCTTGCTTTTCTGCTCTGTTGAAGCATCCTTATAAGCAGATACTTACAATGTTCTTCTAGGAAGCGGACCCACCTACCAGTGTCATGCTGACTTCATCGTCCTCCTGCGTTGTTCAACTTTCAGCTGTGCAAAACAAACCCAGGGGATGATGTAAGGAAGAAGAATATTAAACAAACTGAACCTCTCCATTTCACTTTGAAGGAAATCTCTGCAAGCTGTTGTTTATAATCAGTCCAGTTCTAAGCTGGACTTGTGCAGATTTTGTTTTGTTTTTTTGCTGACTCTTCAAACTGATACTTGGAGAGAACTGTCTTGGGGAAAGCAGAGTCCTTTATTATGGCCATCACTGCCAAGTGATTTGGCAGATTCCTCCATGGGATGCACAATCCAATAGGTTGTGTGAGAGCTCAGCTGGCCAGTTACCAACAGAAAAGCTCAACTTTAACAGTTTTAAAATCTTATTATAGCCAATTTGTGGTTTTGGCTGAAGAAAGGACGAAGATGAAAAATAGAGGTAGCTGGGTGTCAGTAAAAGATGGAACATTGAAGTAATTTTCACTGCTGTGCCACAAAGGAAAAAAAAATGCTGGCTTTATACATAGGTTAAATCTCATTGAGGTGAGCTCATGCACCAACTTTCAGGTACATGCTTAGGTAAAGCTGCAAAGATGCTATCATTTGTTCTGGCCTTTTGTCTGGAAGATTGAGGTAATGTATCTCTATATAATGAGCCTACGGGCAAGACCCTTCCATTTTTCTGGCTGCTGTGGGCAGAGGACCTCGGAAGGGCTTTTGCAAGATCTATTGTGCTTCCCAAATTCAAGGACAGACAGAGTTCCCTTTAGACGCATCACTGAGACCAGCCCAAGACTGCCTTCACTTTGTGCCTTGCTCCCATATGCTCAATTCAGCCGCGCTGCTGGTGAAGCCACAGGCACTAAGAAAACCTCTCAGGTCTAGAACTCTCAGACCATTAGTGTATCATTCAGGTTGTGCCTTCCACCAGAAACTGTCACATCTGTTTTGTTTGGACCTGAAGGGTGGAGGGAATTGGAGAGTTGCTTTCACTGCTTTCAGTGACTCCAAACGACATTTCTTGCTAGAGAAAATGAGCTTGTTTGTTTGAGAATCCAAATTCCCTGTCAGGCACAGTCTGGGAAACTAAGGATATGAGAAAGAAAATAAAATCTGTTAGGGCAAAGTATAAACATCCATAAAACTGAATAGCAAAACACCTACGGAGAAGGTTGTAGTTTGCTAGCAAACTAATTAAAGTCACTGAATGAGGAGGAAGGTGTGACAGCTGAAAATTTAAAGTAAAAATAAATCAGAAGTTTAGTTAAGCAATTATAACAGGAAATTACCTCTGGAGTTCCCTCTCCTGCCTTCTTTTCCTGGTTCTGCTTCCCACTGACTGAGCAAGTCAGAGAAGTGACTTCTAATCTGGCAAGCCTCCACTGCTAGTGTCCAGCTATACACACAGAGGACATCACAGACGAGCACCTCCAGTGCCCTGCGATGAGTTTGGGAGGGCACAGCTTCTCTGCTCTGTCTCTGCAGCCAGCTGCCTCAGATGCAGAAACCTGTCCTCCCCATCCTGCTCCAGGCAGCCATCTCAGAGCTGCCCTGCCTGCAGAGCGTGGCTAGCTAACATATTGCCTGGGGAATCTGATGTTTTAACGCTGTTTATGGTTGCACAGCATACTGCAGTGGGAGTGTTATGTTCTAATACTGTTTATAAACATGTGTAGGACTTCTCAGACATGCTCTGTCTCCAAAGTCTATGCTATTGCTTTTGGAAATAACACGCTCAGTGACCTGTACTTTCTCTGAAAGGACTGCTGCTTAGTAGGGGTAATGAGGCTGCCTTCACAGCTCTGACCACAGAAAGAGTTTAAGTGCTGTGTTGCTGAAACTGAGAATTGGAAACAACTCTCTTCCACTGTTCAATAGCATAGCCTCAGTCAAAACTACAAACAAAGCAATCCATGACACTTCAGGAGGAGGGGAAACATCTCACAATCATGGGAGCTCTCCGTACACAGGGCTCCTATTCAATTCCATGAGAACTTGTAAATGAAGAGAGCATGTGGCTCCTTCTTACACTGACTTGTGCTGTGCAACAAATTCCTCAGAGGCAGTGCCAAATTAAGTGTCCTGAATAAGGATGGGTCCATAAATTGACATTTTCCTGCCCTACATTCAATTGCAATCTCCATCTTTATCAAGGAACACCATGGATTGGAGGATTAAACCCTGGGTGCCTGCCAGCACTCATTTAGGCATGAAAGTCCAAATGTTTCCCATTATACTGAGCACTTTTTTGTGCAATAATATGTGTAAATGCATGTCTTAGTATCAGCTTCATCTTCACTATGAGCCAGAACACTTACAGCGGCACATCAGGTCATGAAAAACTATTAGAAGTGTTTGTCTGTTTGTGCTACCATGCCTGATTTTTTGAAGAGTAATTACGCTGAGGAATAAGCACAAAAAAAAAAAAAAAAAAAGCAGAAAATGTTGTTCACTGACACTGAAAAAAAAAAAATTGGGCCAGCATGCCAGAGAAGGTTTGGGGTGCCCCCTGCTTGTCTCCCATCTGCCAGGGTGCAGGATTCAGTGCTTGATGCTCTGTTCCCACGCGTGACACCGGAGGTAGCACAGTGAACACCACCAGCCATGGGAGCTAGAGTCCCAGTGTGCCTGCCAAGCTCAGGTCTTCTGCCAACCACCTGCTTTTCCAACCCGTGTTTTCACATAGAAAGCAATTTGGACCTACACACTGAGAAATTGTACAAGCTCCCAGAACAAAACAACCCCTTTCCCAGCATGATGGGCCATTTAACTTTTGTAAACTTAATCTGGGAACTTAAAAATAAAAATAAAAATGCCCCAGCAGCATGACATATGAACAAATAACAAAGCATCCTTTGATAGGTGATCGTACCATCCTGCCATAGCACAGGGGAAGTCTCTCCCTCTAGGCAACAATAAACAAAATAGAGTGTATATGCGGGCAGAATTTCAACATCTGCTAGAGTCTCTGGGAAAAGAGCTTCATGCATACAGCTTTTCTCAGGACAGCTGTACATAATACTCATCATCACCTTAAAGTATTAGCGTTAGTATGTATATTGCTATATTTCGGTTGAATACAACATAATTTGATTGCTTCAAAAAAAGCTATTGACGTAAGGTCACTGCCAACTCTAATAGCTTCCCTGAGTAAACAGGCTTTCTTTAGGCAACATTTTATATTTCGACATCACGGCAGTTCATTACATTTGGGAATCCTTTCCTGTTTCCTTCAAAACAGAAGATCAGTGAAACACTGTTTACAGTGAGCAGAAATCCTAATGAAGTTCATGAAATTAATGATTTCCTTTAATCAAAATCTTATCTTCCCTTCATACTCAACCTCAGTTTGACTGTCACATATAGCAACGCGTACCCCAGTACTAGTGTATCACCTGCATTTCAATATTTAGAGGCCGTGTAATTCTTACTTGCAAAGCTTTCTTACTGAAAGCTTCCCATAGGGAAAATAAGGACCTAACTACAAAAGCCTACTGAGCTACTTCTCCAGATACTATATATAATCATAACAATACTTATTCAATACATGATTTGGTTATAATGAAATTCATATTAAAAATATTCATTGCAAAAAGTGCACAAAAATTTCTAAATGCTGAGTTCAGTGCCAGAAGTGTTGCAAACATTCTTGAATTTTTTGTATACTTGTCAGAAGTACCTCTTTGAACTTAAACTTGACCTTCAACATACGAACTATTGACTAAGATATGACCTTCATGCCTCCGGTCTCCAGTATCTTTTGCTCACAGTTTCCTATACAAAGACCTTGTTTTACTACTCTTTCGCTAAAGTGATTGATCACTCACTGCTACTCATTTTTTGCTTTTTTTTTAGGCTCGTCCCAAGGGAGAAGGCCTGACCCCGTACCAGGGCAAGAAACGCTGCTTCGGTGAATATAAGTGCCCCAAATGCAAGAGAAAATGGATGAGCGGAAACTCCTGGGCTAACATGGGACAAGAGTGCATCAAGTGCCACATTAATGTTTATCCTCACAAACAGGTAGGAGAAGCACCAACCTGGTGGCATACAGTCTTGGAACTTGGAATTCTCTTGAATTTGTGAAGCGTGGCTATGATCTAAACAGGACTTGGCATGGACTACAGCATGCCACAGAATAAAATTAAAATAATAATAAAAAAGAAAACACAACCTTTCACAAATGAGCTGCTGTTGTCAGTCCTGGGGAAGTGAACTACTTCCAGTTTTGCAAAATTTGAGTACCCTTTCAGTAAAAATACCTCCAAAACAAAATCTTTACTCATCTTTATTATAAAAACAGACTTTGGGGCCATATAATCTGAGATGGAGCCATTAGATAATAGAGAAAACAAGTTCAGCAGTAGCAATGGGCCTCCTGATACTTCTGACTCTCTTCATATTTACACCAATTAGTTGGTTTATTGCACTGGTGTCAGTGAAGTTATTTCCAAAGTATAATTCTTTTGTTCATCCATTTAAATGAGACTGGACTTGGATAGGGAGTTATGTATTTGTAAATATGTAGTACTAGTGATAAAATAGAAGAGATACTAAGAGGACTCCTACTAACTAAATAACTTAGTTAATCAGTAAAGCAAGACAGCCTGTGTAAAAAGACGTTTCTTGTTTTCCATAGTACTTGGTGGTGCCCAAGCTAGGAACTTCAAGAGAAAATCTCTCAATAAGCTGAAACAGTCAAGTGTAAGTAGTAGCTCTAGTAAGAAATCCGTATCTGCAATGCTGCCAGCCATAGCCTTCCTTCCTGCCCCCTGTAGAGTGCAGTTGCATCTGTAATCTCCTGCATTTGCAGCCCCCTGGAATTTACAATGGGAAGACTGACTCAGTTCTCGTTTGTACCTTGTCATAAGTGGTTGCAAACCATCATCTAATACAGTGGTAGTTAATGGGAGACAGATCAGTTGCTCAGACCAACTAAGCTCATACTCCTCATTTTGCTGGCAAACCAGGCTACAGCCTGATTTTGTTAAAGTTGGATTTTCATGCAGAAAGTAATTTTTGGCAACTCCACCAAAAAAAAAAAAAAAAAAATTAGCCAATATATACTAGAAAGTATGTACAGCATCTCCCCTACGAGGAAAGGCTGAGCAAACTGGGTCTGTTCAGCCTTGAGAAAAGAAGACTGAGAGGTGATCTTCTTAATGTTTATAAATATCTTAAGTGTGGGAATCAAGGAGACATGGCCAACCTCTTTTCAGCGGTCTGTGGGGACAGGACAAGGGGAAATGACCATAAACTGGAGCATAGGAAGTTCCGCACCAATATGTGAAGGAACTTCTTCACAGCAAGCACTGGAACAGGCTGCCCAGGGAGGTTATGGATTCTCCTTCTCTGGAGATATTCAAGACCCTCCTGGACGCCTCCCTGTGCAACCTGCTGTAGGGGGCCTACTTTGCAAAGGGGTTGGACTCGATGATCTCCGGAGGTCCCTTCCAACCCCTACAATTCTGTGATTCTGTGAAAGTCTGCTTTGCATAACCAGAAAGATACCATTGCAGGCTCTCTTCTAGGCAATGATTTTACAACTGCAACTGCTACTGGAGCAACACCTAGGATTTAATGCTGCCGATTTCAGTACAGTCAAAAGGGAGACATCTGTGAGTGCATCTGTCTTATGCCACACAGCACTTTTCTTTAAGATGGCTGATACTGAGCAAGAAGCATTACGGAAAAATTTAAGTGTGATTTTGCAATATTGCTGTAAATTGTTATGGATGAAATAAGTGGGAATTATTTTAAGAGTTTGGGAGGTGTAATTTGCTTCAGATGCAGTTCATCCTAGCTGAATCTCAGCAATAAATAGAGCTCTGCATGGGTCAAGTTACCTGCTGCCCACTCATAACCCATGCTCAAATCACAGATGGATTATTTAGAAGTACTTGCAGTAGGTGAAAAGGAAATTCCACTGGGAGCCTTAGGTGTCTCATTAGCCAGCTAAGTGCCTGTAAAATATGAAAAACTTTCCATGGGCTCATAAGGAACACTTCATACCATTTCATGTGATTCTGGGGAGAGGAAGCATGTTAGCAAAAAAATAATCCTGAGTAATATTGTGATTTTATTATGATAAAAAGACAGAAGTACTGAAATTCATTGCAACAAGCAGCAATGGAGACAGAAACATGCTTGTTAACATTATCCCACCCAGGAAAATTTAATCAACTCTATTTCTTCCTTTTACACATATGCATATTCATCTAATTCTAAGGGCAAGTTTTGGCTCAGTTTCTGTGGTAACTCTGCATTCCCATATCCAGCTAAACTATCAATTTATAATACCTAGTACCTTGAAGCAATATAAATTAGAGTTTTTGAAATCTGACACATTTGTGGCAGAGGACTTGCTTTAGACTTGACCCACTTAATTCACTACGAGATGATAGTTTTTTGTGGGGTTATCTGTTCATTTAAATAACATGGGACTATTTTCGCTGTAGGATGAACTAATGGCCAAGTCAGTGAATATCACTGTTTCTGCTGGACAGTTCAGATGATGTGATTCCCTCCCCCATCTCTAGTTTAACACCACTCTGATTCCAAATCTGAAAACAAGAGGTTATCTTTAGAAACCTAAACTAATTGATGAGACACTAGTTTAAAGCTTCAGAAGTCTCTGATTCCTTGCCCCTGCTTAGACAGCTTGCTTAGACAACTACACTGAAATCCAGGATGAGCATTTATTACACGTATGGAAGTAGAATCTTGATTGTGAGAGAAATTACAAGAACACTGATTTATAACACAAGTTTATAAATACTTACTTTGTTCTTCTAAATAACCTCCATCATTTTTGTTAGTGTTCAAAGAGTCACAAGAACTTGCTCAAGAAGTAACCCATCCACAAAAGACATGATATACTGAGGAGTAAGAATGTTGCGTAGTAAAGGAGGTTTGCAAGCAGTCCCTTGGGGAGAGCTGCCTCTCATGGCAGGGCTAGAGGAGTCTGTGATCTGCATAGCACAGACATCAAAGACTGTGGAAGGGGCTGCAGTCCACAGTGCTTCTTCCTTAGAACCAAGCATAGGAACAGTCACAGCATGTGCAACACAAGTTTACACAGCTGACCTCCATCACTGTGTTTACATATCATTCATTAAGACCATAATCTGGGATGTGAAAAGGCTTTACTCTTCTTACCAATCCATGTGTCCATGTCTGATTAGTAGTTGCTGGTGCTAGGTGAGATCTTCAAGTCTGGACCATGCATTTCAGCTAGGCTTCCAGATGCAAAGAACCTGCAGCCAGTCACTAGTACTCTTTCCCCAAAATCCAAACTTACAACCTCAAGTTGAAAGACTTCTCATTCTGTTGTTTCTCATCTTGCCTTACCTCTGATTCTATATCTCAGTTTTACTATTGCTATTCTTTCTATTCTTTTTCATTCTTCCAGTGCCTTGTATTTCTAATTAAACATATCAGCTATAGCCAGACAGTAAAAAAAAACACTTCATGCACAGAGCCAGCAGCAAAGGATCCAGCCCCATGCATGCAGCCCCACACCAGACTCTAAAATATCTCAATACATGTCTGTGGGTTGCTGTTCTGCAGCTTTTTAAAAATATGCTGTACTCAGTCAGCAATACTTTTATGGTAATGCGATGTATTTTATAAAAGCATAGTGATTGACTGTTCTAATTAAAAAGTCCAGTGTTTTGAGTTTGAAGGTTAAAGCACAGACACATCTTGTGAATGTAAGATTTAGCTGTATTATAATAAACAATTACAACTATCTACACTCCTTTAGCATTTTCTGTGTACATTTCTTGCTTTTTCTTCATTTTCATTATTCTGTTGACCTATACCAAAGGAGAGTTCTCATTCGTGAACAGAGTTCCCATGCATTTCTAAACATTTTTTCCCCCTCTCAGTGCATCAACTGAAGTTCTTAGTTAATTCTGCACTCCTAATGACTTCATTATAAGGGCTTAGACAGTACTTCCACTTGTCTGGATCTTCCAATGAACATCTTTTCAGCTTAGTATGATAAAGACGCTGTCTTTCCCTAGAAGCTGTTTTTATACTCAGTACCTGTACAGATAAAACTCCATTCAAGAAATAAATTGATACTGCTGTTTTGTAATGTCTGATCTTTCACTGCAGTTATCATACTACATGATATTAGTATATATATATTTATTTAAATTAACAAAATCCAGATGAACTGGCCTGTCAGAAGTTTAACCTCCATTCTACTTCAGACAGTATTACTTCTAGCAGAATAAATTATTTCTTCTCCGAAACAATCTAGTCAATATACCCTCTCTACAATGTATTTTAACTCAGCATCCTTTTCATACTCCTTACCCTACCATTTGGTAAACAACTTTTTTTTTCCTCCATCTGTTAGGTCATAATAATATCTTTACATTATTAGAAGAGGGTCATTTTGTTGGCAGATGCTAATCATTGTTATTTCCTCAACATTAACTAACCTTATGCTGAGTTACAAGAGCTTTCAGAATTACAAAAATTACCTCACTGCAAACAGTCCAGACCATTTCTAAAAATATTCAGTTATCACATTTCCCTGGTGAGGGCATATTACAGCATCTCCATTTCCATATGTTTATATTGCATGAATCATAGAATGGCCTGGGTTGAAAAGGACCACAATGATCACCTAGTTTCAACCCCCCTGCCATGTGCACCGCTAGACCAGGCTGCTCAGAGCATGAAAGAGTTGGCACAATGATTCTGTCATAAGAACTCATATCAGGTCAGATCTACATCCTTCACTTCACACACCATCCTAGGCAGTAGAGAGTGCCCACAGGAAGGTGTGGATCTAGGAGAAGACACAGCAACCATCTCCAAGGATACCTCCTCGTCCTCCAGTGTTGCCAAATGAGCACGTCTAAGTTCCCCTACTCTCTCATCCAGTAGACCAGTATCTGTAGAGTCTATTCAGTAGCCGAAGCATAACCACATGGGCCACCATGTGTTTTTTTTTTAAATGTCAACCCTGAATATTGGAGATTAGGATGCTTTTGTCCAGTTTAGGAGAAAAAAATTGAAATTTTTATATTAACAATTGCTTGATATATGCTGTTGTGAATTAGAAGTTCAATCAATTTCCAGGCTTGCCCTTTTTTCTAGTCATCATCTTCACCTCTTCATTTCATCTTACTCAGATGCTTTACTCCATACGTGGACTTCTCAGTCCTGTAGGACTTGTTTACGTTGTATTCATAAGGGATGGTTTGAGCCTAAGTTCCATTTAACTGGCTCAAGCAATAGTATCAGAGTACTGCAGACAAGAATCTTCACTGGATAGCTCTGGGGTAGCCATTCAAGAACATATGCTGGATCTGCGAATGGCTTCTACAGCTATGGTAAAATCTTGATTACCTATGCATACCTTTCACTAGATGGTCCCTGGAGATGAGAGAAGCAACACTTCCCTTCCACCTGCTCTTTGTTCCCTGAGGCTTTTTCCTGGAGTGAAAAGAGCTTGTGCCAATTCCCCACAAGGAAAGTCTCTTCAGCTCTGTGCTCTTATTCCACATACCCTATCTATCTGTGAGAATGAGCTTTTAATCTCTCTGCGGCAGGAAAAGTCTTCTCAGCAATTTTACAGCTGTGTATATACTTCAGAGTGCTCTATAAATACAGTTCTAAATCTTTGTGTTTGAGAGGGATGGCAGAACATGCATAACAAGTAGTAACACAAGAGCCTGACTGGCAGGTCTGCTGCCTTGATACCAACTAATTCAGAGTGGAAAAATCAGGTGGCTTTCACACCTGAGCTGCAAAACTGCTCCAGCTGTTCCAAGAAAACTGCATGCATTTTTTTTTTCATGACTAACTTCCTGGTGGAAATACTTAGACTAACAGGAATTCCCAAGACCTTGAGGCCTGTTGAGTTCAAGTGTTGCTGAGAAACAGGAGAGCAAAGAACTGCCCAGACCAACTTAGTGGATTGCTCTTTCGAAAGAGGTTTCCTGAATAGTCATGTTATCTAAGCTAAACAAAAAAACAAAACAAAACAAAACAAAACAAAAAAAAAAAAAAAAAAGAAGCCTCAGACGGTACTTAATTCTACCTCTTATTATTTCAAGAAATTTGGATTCCATAGTTGTTTGTGCTCCTCCTTATACTGCTCCAGCATGGAGCCAGTCCTTTTAGCCTTTCACCAGTGTTCTTGGCATTGTAACAGCCCAGACGCCAAGCTCTGAATTTTCATTTTCTTCCCCTGTCCGCTCTAGCAGCAGCATCTGTGCCTGCTTCCTGGCTGGCCTCTTATCAAGGCTTCTCCTCTGACTTCATGGCTGACTGCAGGGCTGTTTGTGATGACAGCTGTTGCACTGGTGTAGAACCAGCCATCTGGTGACTGACTTGTCCTCTTGGACATGACTTACTTACAGCTGTCAGGAATTTATCGCTAGACTGAAAATAATTTGGTATGTAAATACATTCTTCATGTTATCCAAGCTATTACTTCCACAGGCAATGCAGTGATTCCATCATAATTTCCCTATCCAGGTGCAGTTTTTCTTCCCTCAGCTTGGGGAGGAATGGCTCTGATCACTCTGAAGCCCAACACACTAGTGAGCAGATTGAGACCTGCAAGCATGATCTCTCCTATTTGGATTTAATCTCTCCCCAGCAGCTGGAGAGGAATCATTGCACTTCCACCCTCGTGTGCCCCAGCAGTGGGAAAACAGGTCATCCCAGACTGCTGCTTCTCTGAACCTGAGAGAGATTTCTGCCGTTCAGCTCGGGTGGCTCTCTTTCATTCCTAGCTGGCCTGTTCCAGAGGCATACTGCTGACAGAGGCTGCCTGCTCTTGCATCTTCATGCCATGGATCAGCAGCCTTCTCACCACAGTCTTTTTGTTTCACAGCCACAACTGAAGGCTTTGTTCACGCCATACAGGTAGGAGAGCAGAGCTCTGCAGCTCAAGAACACACACTGCATTTAATCCTTTTCCCCAGCACGTAATCTTTTATTGTACTAAAAATGTACAAATTCCTGACAGTTTCTGTGCCTTGAGAGAAGTATAGGAGCTAAGGCACCTGAAGATTGTTGCCCTTTATCAGTATCCTGCCACCTGTAGCTATAGAAACAATTCTTACACACATATCTAACTTGTCATCTACTCATCTCATTTGCTCCATTAAGGCCTGATGCAACGAGTCCAGAAATTTACTGACTTATACTTGTTTTCTTGCATTTAAATTTTGATATGGTTTACCTACCAGTGGTACAATCAAATTGTTCCACTCTAAAGCAGAAAAAAATAAATTCAGACTTCTAAATAGAAATATAAGCACCCATTTTGTTTCCACTAAGAATGATTTCCCTCAAGGATGTCCTCATGACATTTCCACTAACATCTGAGACTTTATATATATGAGTCATTTTGAGTATGTTTTGTTCTTTATTTTGAAAAAAGGATTTATGGAATACAGAGTTCAATCAGTACATGTAGACTGAGGAAGCAATACTTCCCAGTCTAAAGTTAATTTGCAGGACAGGAATTGCTGTATTAATCTAAATTTAGTTCAGTTTTATTCACCTTGGGCAATGGCTTTAGTTGCTGCCATCAAATGCCTTCTTGGTGGAGCTGCATAAGGTCATTTCCAGCCATCAACTACCAAAGAATGCTAAAGAAAAAGGTGCAAAAACTCAAGACATTGAGAAATGGACTTCCCCATAGTATTTACAGAAAGTAGACCATCATATCCTGTTTACTTGCATTANAAAAAAAAAAAAAAAATTAGCCAATATATACTAGAAAGTATGTACAGCATCTCCCCTACGAGGAAAGGCTGAGCAAACTGGGTCTGTTCAGCCTTGAGAAAAGAAGACTGAGAGGTGATCTTCTTAATGTTTATAAATATCTTAAGTGTGGGAATCAAGGAGACATGGCCAACCTCTTTTCAGCGGTCTGTGGGGACAGGACAAGGGGAAATGACCATAAACTGGAGCATAGGAAGTTCCGCACCAATATGTGAAGGAACTTCTTCACAGCAAGCACTGGAACAGGCTGCCCAGGGAGGTTATGGATTCTCCTTCTCTGGAGATATTCAAGACCCTCCTGGACGCCTCCCTGTGCAACCTGCTATAGGGGGCCTACTTTGCAAAGGGGTTGGACTCGATGATCTCCGGAGGTCCCTTCCAACCCCTACAATTCTGTGATTCTGTGAAAGTCTGCTTTGCATAACCAGAAAGATACCATTGCAGGCTCTCTTCTAGGCAATGATTTTACAACTGCAACTGCTACTGGAGCAACACCTAGGATTTAATGCTGCCGATTTCAGTACAGTCAAAAGGGAGACATCTGTGAGTGCATCTGTCTTATGCCACACAGCACTTTTCTTTAAGATGGCTGATACTGAGCAAGAAGCATTACGGAAAAATTTAAGTGTGATTTTGCAATATTGCTGTAAATTGTTATGGATGAAATAAGTGGGAATTATTTTAAGAGTTTGGGAGGTGTAATTTGCTTCAGATGCAGTTCATCCTAGCTGAATCTCAGCAATAAATAGAGCTCTGCATGGGTCAAGTTACCTGCTGCCCACTCATAACCCATGCTCAAATCACAGATGGATTATTTAGAAGTACTTGCAGTAGGTGAAAAGGAAATTCCACTGGGAGCCTTAGGTGTCTCATTAGCCAGCTAAGTGCCTGTAAAATATGAAAAACTTTCCATGGGCTCATAAGGAACACTTCATACCATTTCATGTGATTCTGGGGAGAGGAAGCATGTTAGCAAAAAAATAATCCTGAGTAATATTGTGATTTTATTATGATAAAAAGACAGAAGTACTGAAATTCATTGCAACAAGCAGCAATGGAGACAGAAACATGCTTGTTAACATTATCCCACCCAGGAAAATTTAATCAACTCTATTTCTTCCTTTTACACATATGCATATTCATCTAATTCTAAGGGCAAGTTTTGGCTCAGTTTCTGTGGTAACTCTGCATTCCCATATCCAGCTAAACTATCAATTTATAATACCTAGTACCTTGAAGCAATATAAATTAGAGTTTTTGAAATCTGACACATTTGTGGCAGAGGACTTGCTTTAGACTTGACCCACTTAATTCACTACGAGATGATAGTTTTTTGTGGGGTTATCTGTTCATTTAAATAACATGGGACTATTTTCGCTGTAGGATGAACTAATGGCCAAGTCAGTGAATATCACTGTTTCTGCTGGACAGTTCAGATGATGTGATTCCCTCCCCCATCTCTAGTTTAACACCACTCTGATTCCAAATCTGAAAACAAGAGGTTATCTTTAGAAACCTAAACTAATTGATGAGACACTAGTTTAAAGCTTCAGAAGTCTCTGATTCCTTGCCCCTGCTTAGACAGCTTGCTTAGACAACTACACTGAAATCCAGGATGAGCATTTATTACACGTATGGAAGTAGAATCTTGATTGTGAGAGAAATTACAAGAACACTGATTTATAACACAAGTTTATAAATACTTACTTTGTTCTTCTAAATAACCTCCATCATTTTTGTTAGTGTTCAAAGAGTCACAAGAACTTGCTCAAGAAGTAACCCATCCACAAAAGACATGATATACTGAGGAGTAAGAATGTTGCGTAGTAAAGGAGGTTTGCAAGCAGTCCCTTGGGGAGAGCTGCCTCTCATGGCAGGGCTAGAGGAGTCTGTGATCTGCATAGCACAGACATCAAAGACTGTGGAAGGGGCTGCAGTCCACAGTGCTTCTTCCTTAGAACCAAGCATAGGAACAGTCACAGCATGTGCAACACAAGTTTACACAGCTGACCTCCATCACTGTGTTTACATATCATTCATTAAGACCATAATCTGGGATGTGAAAAGGCTTTACTCTTCTTACCAATCCATGTGTCCATGTCTGATTAGTAGTTGCTGGTGCTAGGTGAGATCTTCAAGTCTGGACCATGCATTTCAGCTAGGCTTCCAGATGCAAAGAACCTGCAGCCAGTCACTAGTACTCTTTCCCCAAAATCCAAACTTACAACCTCAAGTTGAAAGACTTCTCATTCTGTTGTTTCTCATCTTGCCTTACCTCTGATTCTATATCTCAGTTTTACTATTGCTATTCTTTCTATTCTTTTTCATTCTTCCAGTGCCTTGTATTTCTAATTAAACATATCAGCTATAGCCAGACAGTAAAAAAAAACACTTCATGCACAGAGCCAGCAGCAAAGGATCCAGCCCCATGCATGCAGCCCCACACCAGACTCTAAAATATCTCAATACATGTCTGTGGGTTGCTGTTCTGCAGCTTTTTAAAAATATGCTGTACTCAGTCAGCAATACTTTTATGGTAATGCGATGTAATTTATAAAAGCATAGTGATTGACTGTTCTAATTAAAAAGTCCAGTGTTTTGAGTTTGAAGGTTAAAGCACAGACACATCTTGTGAATGTAAGATTTAGCTGTATTATAATAAACAATTACAACTATCTACACTCCTTTAGCATTTTCTGTGTACATTTCTTGCTTTTTCTTCATTTTCATTATTCTGTTGACCTATACCAAAGGAGAGTTCTCATTCGTGAACAGAGTTCCCATGCATTTCTAAACATTTTTTCCCCCTCTCAGTGCATCAACTGAAGTTCTTAGTTAATTCTGCACTCCTAATGACTTCATTATAAGGGCTTAGACAGTACTTCCACTTGTCTGGATCTTCCAATGAACATCTTTTCAGCTTAGTATGATAAAGACGCTGTCTTTCCCTAGAAGCTGTTTTTATACTCAGTACCTGTACAGATAAAACTCCATTCAAGAAATAAATTGATACTGCTGTTTTGTAATGTCTGATCTTTCACTGCAGTTATCATACTACATGATATTAGTATATATATATTTATTTAAATTAACAAAATCCAGATGAACTGGCCTGTCAGAAGTTTAACCTCCATTCTACTTCAGACAGTATTACTTCTAGCAGAATAAATTATTTCTTCTCCGAAACAATCTAGTCAATATACCCTCTCTACAATGTATTTTAACTCAGCATCCTTTTCATACTCCTTACCCTACCATTTGGTAAACAACTTTTTTTTTCCTCCATCTGTTAGGTCATAATAATATCTTTACATTATTAGAAGAGGGTCATTTTGTTGGCAGATGCTAATCATTGTTATTTCCTCAACATTAACTAACCTTATGCTGAGTTACAAGAGCTTTCAGAATTACAAAAATTACCTCACTGCAAACAGTCCAGACCATTTCTAAAAATATTCAGTTATCACATTTCCCTGGTGAGGGCATATTACAGCATCTCCATTTCCATATGTTTATATTGCATGAATCATAGAATGGCCTGGGTTGAAAAGGACCACAATGATCACCTAGTTTCAACCCCCCTGCCATGTGCACCGCTAGACCAGGCTGCTCAGAGCATGAAAGAGTTGGCACAATGATTCTGTCATAAGAACTCATATCAGGTCAGATCTACATCCTTCACTTCACACACCATCCTAGGCAGTAGAGAGTGCCCACAGGAAGGTGTGGATCTAGGAGAAGACACAGCAACCATCTCCAAGGATACCTCCTCGTCCTCCAGTGTTGCCAAATGAGCACGTCTAAGTTCCCCTACTCTCTCATCCAGTAGACCAGTATCTGTAGAGTCTATTCAGTAGCCGAAGCATAACCACATGGGCCACCATGTGTTTTTTTTTTAAATGTCAACCCTGAATATTGGAGATTAGGATGCTTTTGTCCAGTTTAGGAGAAAAAAATTGAAATTTTTATATTAACAATTGCTTGATATATGCTGTTGTGAATTAGAAGTTCAATCAATTTCCAGGCTTGCCCTTTTTTCTAGTCATCATCTTCACCTCTTCATTTCATCTTACTCAGATGCTTTACTCCATACGTGGACTTCTCAGTCCTGTAGGACTTGTTTACGTTGTATTCATAAGGGATGGTTTGAGCCTAAGTTCCATTTAACTGGCTCAAGCAATAGTATCAGAGTACTGCAGACAAGAATCTTCACTGGATAGCTCTGGGGTAGCCATTCAAGAACATATGCTGGATCTGCGAATGGCTTCTACAGCTATGGTAAAATCTTGATTACCTATGCATACCTTTCACTAGATGGTCCCTGGAGATGAGAGAAGCAACACTTCCCTTCCACCTGCTCTTTGTTCCCTGAGGCTTTTTCCTGGAGTGAAAAGAGCTTGTGCCAATTCCCCACAAGGAAAGTCTCTTCAGCTCTGTGCTCTTATTCCACATACCCTATCTATCTGTGAGAATGAGCTTTTAATCTCTCTGCGGCAGGAAAAGTCTTCTCAGCAATTTTACAGCTGTGTATATACTTCAGAGTGCTCTATAAATACAGTTCTAAATCTTTGTGTTTGAGAGGGATGGCAGAACATGCATAACAAGTAGTAACACAAGAGCCTGACTGGCAGGTCTGCTGCCTTGATACCAACTAATTCAGAGTGGAAAAATCAGGTGGCTTTCACACCTGAGCTGCAAAACTGCTCCAGCTGTTCCAAGAAAACTGCATGCATTTTTTTTTTCATGACTAACTTCCTGGTGGAAATACTTAGACTAACAGGAATTCCCAAGACCTTGAGGCCTGTTGAGTTCAAGTGTTGCTGAGAAACAGGAGAGCAAAGAACTGCCCAGACCAACTTAGTGGATTGCTCTTTCGAAAGAGGTTTCCTGAATAGTCATGTTATCTAAGCTAAACAAAAAAACAAAACAAAACAAAACAAAACAAAAAAAAAAAAAAAAAAAGAAGCCTCAGACGGTACTTAATTCTACCTCTTATTATTTCAAGAAATTTGGATTCCATAGTTGTTTGTGCTCCTCCTTATACTGCTCCAGCATGGAGCCAGTCCTTTTAGCCTTTCACCAGTGTTCTTGGCATTGTAACAGCCCAGACGCCAAGCTCTGAATTTTCATTTTCTTCCCCTGTCCGCTCTAGCAGCAGCATCTGTGCCTGCTTCCTGGCTGGCCTCTTATCAAGGCTTCTCCTCTGACTTCATGGCTGACTGCAGGGCTGTTTGTGATGACAGCTGTTGCACTGGTGTAGAACCAGCCATCTGGTGACTGACTTGTCCTCTTGGACATGACTTACTTACAGCTGTCAGGAATTTATCGCTAGACTGAAAATAATTTGGTATGTAAATACATTCTTCATGTTATCCAAGCTATTACTTCCACAGGCAATGCAGTGATTCCATCATAATTTCCCTATCCAGGTGCAGTTTTTCTTCCCTCAGCTTGGGGAGGAATGGCTCTGATCACTCTGAAGCCCAACACACTAGTGAGCAGATTGAGGCCTGCAAGCATGATCTCTCCTATTTGGATTTAATCTCTCCCCAGCAGCTGGAGAGGAATCATTGCACTTCCACCCTCGTGTGCCCCAGCAGTGGGAAAACAGGTCATCCCAGACTGCTGCTTCTCTGAACCTGAGAGAGATTTCTGCCGTTCAGCTCGGGTGGCTCTCTTTCATTCCTAGCTGGCCTGTTCCAGAGGCATACTGCTGACAGAGGCTGCCTGCTCTTGCATCTTCATGCCATGGATCAGCAGCCTTCTCACCACAGTCTTTTTGTTTCACAGCCACAACTGAAGGCTTTGTTCACGCCATACAGGTAGGAGAGCAGAGCTCTGCAGCTCAAGAACACACACTGCATTTAATCCTTTTCCCCAGCACGTAATCTTTTATTGTACTAAAAATGTACAAATTCCTGACAGTTTCTGTGCCTTGAGAGAAGTATAGGAGCTAAGGCACCTGAAGATTGTTGCCCTTTATCAGTATCCTGCCACCTGTAGCTATAGAAACAATTCTTACACACATATCTAACTTGTCATCTACTCATCTCATTTGCTCCATTAAGGCCTGATGCAACGAGTCCAGAAATTTACTGACTTATACTTGTTTTCTTGCATTTAAATTTTGATATGGTTTACCTACCAGTGGTACAATCAAATTGTTCCACTCTAAAGCAGAAAAAAATAAATTCAGACTTCTAAATAGAAATATAAGCACCCATTTTGTTTCCACTAAGAATGATTTCCCTCAAGGATGTCCTCATGACATTTCCACTAACATCTGAGACTTTATATATATGAGTCATTTTGAGTATGTTTTGTTCTTTATTTTGAAAAAAGGATTTATGGAATACAGAGTTCAATCAGTACATGTAGACTGAGGAAGCAATACTTCCCAGTCTAAAGTTAATTTGCAGGACAGGAATTGCTGTATTAATCTAAATTTAGTTCAGTTTTATTCACCTTGGGCAATGGCTTTAGTTGCTGCCATCAAATGCCTTCTTGGTGGAGCTGCATAAGGTCATTTCCAGCCATCAACTACCAAAGAATGCTAAAGAAAAAGGTGCAAAAACTCAAGACATTGAGAAATGGACTTCCCCATAGTATTTACAGAAAGTAGACCATCATATCCTGTTTACTTGCATTAAAAAAAAAAAAAAAAAAGAAAACCAAAACATTAAATTCTCCCTTTAACAGAAGAAAGAATACCTTTCCAAGAGAAATATAGCAGGATTTTCTGCTCTTTTACAGGCTGCATTTCACCTCTTTCTAAGGAAAGGCACTGTCCTTCAGCTTCATCCCAGCAGCCTGCCCTCTTTCCCAGGCCTGCTCTGAGTGCACTGCACTTTCCTGCTGTTAGGCTGCCAGTAGCACAGAGCTAGAGGATCAGAGCCTCCTCAGCTATGTGGATCTTCTGCAGCATTCAGACAACTCCTCAAATTACCCCATAGTGTGCAGCAGCACAACCCTTCAGCACCCTCCAGCTTCTACCCTCCAAAGCTGGTGAGAGTGGTCCTGAGTCAGCCTCAGCTGCCTGTACCAATCTCACTTCATCACCTGCAGACCTTCAGCTATCTAATGTCCTGCCATTTTAGCATAGCATTAAAGTTGCAAGTCTGTAAGGTTACTGCCTCAAAGGCCTCCACAAGATTAGAACATCAGCTGTAAGAATGGGAGGAGAACAGCTGCTTCTCATAGCACTTGCAGGGATTTCTGCCTTGCAGGAAACCCACAGAGATAAACTGGGGCTTCATTTTAGGCACAAACTTTGCAAGCCCACCACCATTTCGAGGCTTCAGCCCTCAGCAGAAGCAGAGCCTGGGCGCAGCTCAGCTCCCTCCAGCCAGCCCTTGGAAACCTGGTTTCCTGCCTTGTAACCCCTCTCTCCCCAGCCTATGTGTCGTAACACACTGGTAACAATAACATCTCTGAAATTGAAATGCTTCGCAGGCCAAAAAGCTGAGCTCAATCAACGCAGGGGGAAAGCGAACCACGGAGAGCTATTGTTTCTGAAAACAGTCCAAAAACTCTTGGCACTTCAATACATTCCCAATGTCCTTTGCACTTTTTCCAGGAAAAATGATTCCCAAGGCCATGTGTATTAAAAAAATCTGGCTTATATCAATAAACATGATAACTGCTGTATTTTTTTCTCTTTAATCAGAACACAGCTAGCATGTAGAAGCAATCAGAGCTGAGTCAAATAGACTTTTAAGTGCAACATTTCAAAGCTCTAAAATTCTCCATTGTGGAGAATAAATTAAATCTTGGAGCTCCTAAACCTGGACATCATCTTCGAGGGAGATTTATGTAAACTTCAAACTGTTGAAGAAAATTTATGGGCAGATGTTGGTGGAATAGGCTGTAGAAGAGGCATAAAGGCAGTTTTTCTGACCCAATAAGCTTATTCAACTTGTCTCTGTTGTGGCAGAAGCCCAGAATGCATCAGCATTTGAGTTGCAGTCTCAAAATCAAGGTTGCCGGTTCTGATCCAAAATCGTCCTTCCTCATCCGCAACCAATACAGGTCCAAGCACCCCCTATCCAATAAAGGAAAAGCAACCTGCAATTAAATTGTAAACAAGTTTTAACTCAGAAAGTCACAGTCTCAGGACAGAGAAAAATTTTGGCAACACGCCATGGGTAGGAATCTTGAACTGGTAACAAGACACTGGCAATCACTATTGAATTGCTCCCATACATTCTTTCTACTAGCTATGCAACATAATAAACAAACTTATAATCCAATACAACTGATTACAGCAAGAAGTTGCAGACATCCTTTTTTAGGAAAAGAGTACATTTTACCTCACTGAATGCTGGAAAACCCTTCCATTCCATAGTGTGAGCAGCTCTTACAGCGTAACACTGAGAGGAAAAAAAAATGTTTCAGAAGGCTCAGTACTCCTCATTCACTGGGACTCAGACGGGTGGCTTTGACATGCAGAATTTAAAAATAAATATCCAGGAAACTTAAGAGGACCAGGTGTACTTTAAGGTTTTAAAGATGAAGACAGGTTTGTAGTATTTAGGGGAGGTATGAAAAGATAAATGGCTATAATTTTATATTTTTTTCATGCTTTCTTTGTTACAAGAAAGATAAGCAGTAGTCTGCTATCCCTGTAAGAACAGTCAGAAGCTTATGGCTTATTTTGAGATTTCACATCATGCACTGTCTCTACCACAGACTCCCAGAACTTCCACCGTCTTCTTCTTGGTAAGGCACTGAGCATTTAAATTGTTTTTCAGGTACATTCCAAGAAAACTGAGAAATTATGTAATGGCATTTTGTTAGTACAAAACAAACTGTGCACATCAGTGTTATGTTCTACTCACAGCTCTATCACCTCTGTTGATTAGATTTTCCAAACAGCAGTTTCCCTACTACGATACTTAATATTTTCCAAGTGATTGCAAAACTTCTTACATGTCATAGAAAATTAAAGCACAAGGATTACTAAACTCAAAGCAGCTTTGTTACCTTGTGTAGTTAAATATATTGCCAGCCCTATGATTTCACAAGTGTTCTTAAACAATATATCCAACTTATCAGTCAGGTTCAGAACAGAGGTTGTGTTTCTGATTCTTTATTGTTTTTTTGTTTGTTTGTTCTTGTTTTTATTAATAGCTTTGCAGCTTCTCTATTTAAAAAAAAAACATCAGCCTCGTAAATATGAGATTGAGACCTCACTAACCTATGTGATATTGTTGCATAGGTAAGACAGTTTTCCTGTAGCAGCAGCTAATCACAGTGTTGTTAACCCTTCTGGCATTCTGGGCAGTGGTATTCCCATGCTTGAGGTGCTAATGCTTTTGGGACGTTTCAGTTACTGGAGCCAAGGGAATAAATTGCTGTGCAACCACATAAACATACTCCCCATTCAGGCTTTCATTAGTTTACCTATAGCAAGGTAAATAGCACCTTTATGAAGAACAGCATTCAAGACTGTGAGGCCACTTCATGCCACTATGAAGCAAAGAGTTGAAAACATTTTGTCTGCTCAGGACAGCAGGACTTTTGTAACTGCGAGGAGAAAACTGGGTTAAGCATGAAAGTATGTCCAGCACATGTAGTAAAGATTAACAGCAGTGACAAAGCCTTGAATCAACTCTTTTTCCCACCCTTCTCTGCAGAGACCCCTGGAAAAGCCGGACGGCCTGGATGTTTCAGACCAGAGCAAAGAACATCCCCAGCACCTGTGTGAGAAGTGCAAAGTTTTGGGCTACTACTGCCGCCGTGTGCAATAAACCTTCCAAGTGGCCTCTTCCCGTCCCCCTCATCCTTAAAGATCCTCTGACAGCACACGATCAAAAGCAACACAGCACATCAAGATAAAAGCTAAAATAATTGCCAGTATTGCCTATCTATAACCTAACAGTATGCCTTACCATTAACGGAATGTAACATTTCTCCTGTGTATGCACACACATGCAACAGGTATTTTCAGGACTATGGTGAATTTGCATACATACATATATATGTAAACTTACATATATATATGTACACACGTATAAGCATTACTGATAGCGTTCACAACAGAACCACAGTTGCAGGTTCTGCTGATTGTTTACACAGACCCTATATCGCGGTCAGGTGAAATGAAGTACTATTCTTTAGGCAAGATATAACATTCACAAGGACTATATGTGATAAATGGGTTTTGCAGAGGTTAAATAACTGTGGGGCCACTGATTAAAAGCACTCACCCACGACATGAATATTATTCCTATTATATGACAAGACAAAGGAAGATTAAACAAGCCATAGCGTAAAAGAAGGAAAATAATTGTTTTCCCAGTTTTAGAAAGTCTGAGAGTTTTGTGTTGCTGCTTTCTTGGACTTTTCTATTTGTTAGCATCACTTAGACAGGGCTTAGGCAAAATCATTTTTTTTCAGGATGTGGCAAAAAAAAGTGAAAAATTGTTTGAGGGTATGGTTGTACAGAAAGGGAATGCCATAATGGGACCCATAGCATTGGGAAGGATTCCAAGAGGTTTTTGGAGGAGATAAAATTGGCTTGGTGGTGTGACTAACAGATCCTTCTCTTGTCATATAATTCTGCTACAACAGGTTTTGCATGTGTATGCGCTATTCATTAGGCTGCAAGCACACTAAATTTACTGTGAATAAAGGGGGATAAGAATGCTTAAAATTGTCCTCCAAATCCATAATTGAATGATTAGCCAAACTTACTATTTATAATAGTTTTAAAGCCACTTTCTGGAAATATTTTTTATGTCCTGTTTTCTACTGTACAAATTTGTTATAATGTAAAACTTTTTAGCCATAAGGTGTTATGAGGTATGAAGAACACTCTAAATGATCTTCCCACTTTCCTGTCTTCCTGAAACACCTATTTACCTTAGGAGAAATGTAGGAGTTATATTTGGTTGTCCCATTTCAGGTGGAACTTTGGGCAGGGTCATCCTGTTGTGAAGTAGTATCTCATCAGGGATGAGCTGAAAGTACCTCGAGACAGTATCCTGTTTATATGTCTGTATAAGAATACATCGGCATAAGGACAAAACAAGCAATTCACTTGCATTATTCACTGAGAAAACTTACAGGGATAATGGTTTGTGTGTTTTTAGGTTTGGGTTTTTGGTTTTTGGTTTTTTTTTTTTAAATCAACAATTTCTATTTTTGTGAGGTTTCCTTTAGAGATTGATTTGTGTGAATACTTAGTGGAAATATTTAAAATCCTAAATAACTTGATGTGAATTAAATCTGTTTTGAGGATTAATTCCACAGTGCTAATACAGAGAGAGTTTTGTGCCAAGTAACACCAAAACATAACCAGTATGTACAGTTAAGCTCTTGTAAAGCGAACTGAAAACTCAGTGAGCATTCCTGTAGGAAATGTGAAGGTCTTTACGAATTTGTTCTAAGGAGAAACTTTGGCCATTTCTCTGCTTTGTTCTAAACAGGGCAGAATTGTTTCTGCTTATTCTGGTGGTAGGGTAATGTACATATCTCACAAACTGCATTATTTATGTGTAGCCCAAGTGACACAGCCCACTGGTCAGTCCGATGAAAAAACCTTGGGATTTGTTGATTCTGACCATGACTCTTGCATTAACTCCCTGATTGTGGGCAAGTCATGAGATCCTTCTTGGACTTCAGTTCCCCCAGCTGCAAAAGGGGGATAGTAGTACTTCAGTGCACCTACCTCACAGCAGTGTTGTGAGGCAGACTTAGTATCTATTAGCGTTTTGACATCACTGGATGAAAAATGCTATGTAATTCTAAAATCTTAACGAAAATTAATCACTTTGAAACTAGTTTTGCCAAGGTGGTAATTCTATAAACTAAAATAGCTGAAGAATAATATTATTGAATGTTAACACTAATAAGAGATCTCAGTTACATCAGTCAAGATATACAGATTTAGCTTTTTCAAATAGAAATGCATTCTTTTGCACAGATTCAGAAAAAAATACCTTAGAGAAAAACAAAGATACTAATTTGCCCGTAAGAGAATAAAATACACAGGTGATTTTGAGGGTGGATTTTAAAGCTTGACCTCCAGTGTTAATCTTGATAATTTGTTTCAGTCATGCATGCTTTTATCGAAAGAATCACATATTAAATCAGATCTGGTTTTTTTTTTCCTTTTGAGCACTTAACAGAACATGAACAGAGATATCCTTGGTGCTTCATATTTAACTAGAGGACAAGTAGATGAACTCCATCAGGTGAAAATCAGAGAATCATTTTTCTCCTTGAAACTCTAACATTGCTACCAAGCATTTTGTTTTTAAATAATTCCTGTTTTTTGATAACCACTAAATCAGTAGAATAGCACATCCCATGGTGTAGCTACATCAATATAGAGCACACCAGCAGATACTGAACAAAGGCCAACTGCCAATGCCATTATATGCAATCATCGCTATTCTCATGACAGTGCTCTCTTAAAAATTGTTTATCTGGAGTCAGTGTTTCATGGTGGTGCTTTTAGGTTTTATTTTAAAATAAAGTTCCTAAAAGTATACATGATCAACTTCAACATACTTAACATCTCTCTGTGTAGAGTAACAGTTCTTAAAAGTACAGTTAAAAGAGTTCAGTATTTACATCACATTTTTCCAGGTAGCAGACAAAGTATGTAAGAAATATTAAGCATACCTAAAATAACTAGGAGGAAAATAGATTTTTCCCTGCCCTTATGCTGGGGAAGAACAGATAAAAAATGTGGGGAGAAGCTAGAAGCTAGGCACTGCCCTACTTTGTCCTGCCTAACTCGGACTGCAGCCCCCTGGGGCTGGAAGCACCAATCTCACTCTCTCTGCTGGAGCTGAGAGGCACAGGGTAGGGCAGGAGGGCACTGGGAACCCAGACAAGACACCCTTGTCCTTGTGTCTGCAGGGCTCAACTCACACTTCCCCTAGCATGCAGGGCAACCCTGTTTTTCTTGTCCTGCTCAGGGCTGAAAAACTTCTTCTCCCTAGCAAGCTGGTGGCTGAGGAAGCAAGAAATAGGTTCCTCCATCCCTCCTGCCAATGTTTCCTCATAGGACTGTAGCATCCAGCACTAGGCATCTGCTCCATGCTCTTCTGTATGCTTGGTGTCTTGCTGGAAAAACACATGGGCCTAAGAACCATACAATAGCTTGTGGTCATTGGCACTGAAGGAAAACTTCTGAATTTTGATTTCACATCAAGAAAATAGGAAAAAAAATTGACCATAAGACAACTTTATCTTTTTTTTTTTTTTAAAAAAAAAAAAAGGAAATTCACCCGTAGGCTGAACTCCTTCCAGACTGAAAAAATACAACCCTAAAAGTCATACTTTGACTGGGAAGAGGATGAGTTTATTTATCACTTGCATTTTTAGGAATACTTTCTGATGTTCTCTTTAAATAGCTCTACGTTTAGTCCATTAGCTAGTATTCCTCAAAGGGATTTTTAAGCAGCTATCAGAAACAAAGCTGTTCCAGTAAAGAAATTTAAATCAGTGCAGGTCTCCCTAAATAGAGTATTTTCAGGGACGTACCTGAAATAAATTTATCTCTCTGCCTTTATTTGACAAGCCTGGTTTTAAACCTCATCAGATGCTTGCTATTATCTGCCTACCTACAGATCCATAGGTCCATCCAGCATGCAGCAGTTTTTTGGGGATGATTTCCTTCCCTTTTCCTCCTCCTTTGGACTTTTTTTGGTTCATTTGTTTCTTGAAAAAAAAAAATCTCATCTTGTTTCTTTAGTTGGTCTGAACATTTCACATGGAATTTGTCTTTGGCATTGGCCCTGCACTGGAGAAAATTATTGGGAATCCAAAATAAGTAGTATAGACTTTTAGCTGTTTTAACTTGATGCAGCTCCTTCTAAGTTGTTACAAATACTTCCTTTAATGACAATGAAAGAAATCCCTGTAGCTTAAAGGATGCCCCCCTCCTTTTAGCCAGTTTCTACTGCTGCTACCACAGACATAAAATGATGCCGCACAAGAAAAATTTGAGGCCTTTCTGTCTTAAAGTTGCCTCTTCATTTCAAATAAATACACAAGAGTATATATTATTTCTGAAAATAAGTGTATTTTAAATTCCCCATTATATGGGACACAATTTATAAACTAAAAATGTGAATTTACATATTTCTGAGAGAAGCCTTTTATCAAGAAGTGCTCTCTATATTTTACCTTTTGTATAACATGAAATTTAGATTAAACATGGGTTGCATACCTGAGAAGATCTAGCCATTATTTCCCAAATAAAACTACTTTTAAAATATTAAGAATCTTTTGGAAATGTTAATATTCATAGATTAGTTCTGTGTCCTGCAGTCAAATGGAATATCATTATTTTTTTCTCTAGTGTGGATGCTAAGAGTTATCCACTGAATAGATTGCAATGATTTTAAAAACACATGTTTATAGTTTAAGTGAATTGACGTACATTTTCCATTTGCCTTTGCCAACATTTTAAAATGTGATGGAACTATCCCCATATAAAATCATCCTCTAAGACATCACTCTACTCCTGGTCAGGCTTCATCACATCTCCTTCCTATCCGCAAAACCACTGCTGTCCATTAACGTTGCTATTTTGCTGAAGCGCTCAGAGGGCTGATCAAGATCTTAGACATAGGGATGATGGTTTGTGTTTCTAGGATGAATTTCAAAGGGACAATCGTGTGCAGTTACTAGCTATAGATGATTGATATAAATGTTTACCCTGTATGAAGTATTTTACAGTTTTACTTGCAGATGTGTATTTATCTTGAGTTATACTTGACATAGAGTTTCTTTCAATTTTTTTTTTTAATACTATGTGTGTATTTTGGAAACCTTTTTAGATGTTAAAATTTTTGAATGGTTACAAATATTTCTTGTAATACTGAATCGTTATCTTATCTGGAAACTCTTTGCAGTAACTTTTTTGTATATATTTGAGGGCCTTTTTAAAAAAGTATTGTTTGTTCTTTGGGAAAAAGTTTTTACAACTTGGAAGCTTTCAGAAGGGCCTTCCTCTCAACTAGGATACTAACAGAGGTAAACGTTTTCTTAAGTATTTTGCAGAACTAGGGATGTATCCTCAAGAAAATATTTATGGAAGTAATTTACTTTTTTTTTTTTTTTTTTTTACAATGCTTTTGTCTGTATAAAGTATGCAACAGAACTACATTAAGAAGGAAATATTGTCTACATAAAATATTATATGAAAGTTGGTACATAATTCTGACAAAAAAAACTTGCAATTCTTTAAGCCATATTGTTTTTGTTATCCTTGGATGAAAATATCAGTATTAAGTAACCAATATATTATTCAAGTGCTTTGACTTATATGAAAATGCTTATACATTTTATTTATGTGTATCTGGGGAAGAATTGCTAGAAAAAGCTATCACTAGACGTATAGCAAGTGAGAGCAAATAATAGTATAGTGTCACTTTATGACCTTGTGAGAGACAGAAGATGCTGAAAGCACCACAGAGACTCAGCTTTCAGAGACTCTGAAGCACAAGCGTCGAGTTTCAAATGGTAGTTCTTGTCCTTTTTCATGGTGAGAGGGGAAAAGAGTTGGTTGGGACGCTGTCTGACAACTCAACTTTCACAACTCTTTGCAGACTGTGAGCTCAGCTATGCAGCATTGGCTACAGCAATAATATTAATCAAAGGATGTAAGAGAAATGCATTGAAGTAGATGATTGTAAGGATTTATGTTTATTTTAATTAGAACTCATAGCAATATAGAATATGCATGTGCACGTATTTGAAGCATTTTTACACTTTACATTTCATGTAGTTTGATTATATTATGAAGGATTGGGTTTTTAGTTTGATATTTTTCCATGCTAAAATGGGAGGTCTGTCCAACCCTGTACTGGATTCTTGTTTCCTTTAAAAGATTGTTTAGTACAGCACTCACTGCATTGTGTACTAGTGCTAAAACTAACACTGTATCTTATGAATTTCTTCAGCTTTAAAAAAATTAACCTAATTACTATTACATTTGTTTAGCTGTACCCATTGACCTTGTCAGATTCAGTTGGCTATTTGTACAATTTCATTTTCTGTAACTGTTAAGAAACTTGTACAGCTAAAACAAAAACAGAACCTATGGACAACAGCCTCGGAGGTACCAGTTCTGCTTCAGCAATCAAGATGACAGCTAGCTTACTAAGCGACTACATTGCTAAAGAGACTGTAAAACCTCTGTTGTGGATTGTCCATAAAATGGCATTCCGACATGTGCCTTATTTGCTGGATAGTATACAGCTTTCTTCTAGTATTCTAGCATTTTAATGCTGTATTAAAATAATGCAAAAAAACAAACAAAAAAAACAGTAAGAGTGGTGTGGTTTTCTTGTAATACATTAAAATGAGATTGCCATTACACTCACTTTGTAGTTTAGGTATATGGCTTCTAACATGAGGGATCTCCTTCATTTAAAAAGAAAGTATTTTTAGTATACTGATGAGCACGTTGTTCTAGGCTCATATAAATATGGTGTGTCTCAGACATTTGGAGCACTGTAATATAGTGACATGACATACATTACATAGCAAACCTGATTGCAAGGAAGATTTGAGATCTCTCCTCATTAAGTTTGCATCAGAATCAAAACATGTACATGTGCATGCGTGTGTATGCAAGGAAGAGGCTGGACTAGGAACCATGCGGATTTGAAGCCCTGAAAAAAGCAATTTCCACCTGATGATGAAAGACATGCTCCTAGCTGAACTCCATAGAAGACAGTGAATTAGTAGTAAATTATTGTTTTAAGCACAAAACACGCTGCTCTTCAGTATAAAAATTGCCAAAACCTCTCTTCCCATACCCATCTATAGCCACAAATCCAAGCTCAGAACTGAAATACCTCCTCCCACCAGAACCGGGGGCTCTCCAAATGTAAGCATGCCATGTTCAGCGCTCCACTTATACCAGAGAAAACACTGAGCAGACAAACAGCAAAATGCCAGTTCCCTGTTACCACATCTTCTATGTCATGCCTCAGAGTAACTTTCTCATATTGAAAACAAAAATAGGTTAACACAAACAATACAGTAGCAACATAAATGATCAAACTACTTTTCCTTTACTCTTAATTCCCAAGTGATTTGCCTTCCTGTTATATGTGAACAAAGTCAAAAGACAATGCTCGTAACAGAGGAACTAAGAAGTTCTTGCTTTAGGAAAAATAATAAGGAATTCATCACGGATTTCACATAACATCCATACTTTGAAGTAAAAATGTTTCATTGTTCTTCACTGAAAAACAAACAGTGCACAAAGATTACAATTTTTAAGTCAGCTGAAACACACCATATCCCAAGCCACATCTTAGCCTTCCAGAGCATCAGCAGGTACATGAGGTAGGCCCTCTTTTGTCTGTATCCCTCTCAAGAGGATGCACACAGGAGACACTGGCAAGAGAGGAGCCTTAGACACCAAAACACCAATCGTTGGAAGCTGACAGTCAGGTCTTCCCACTCAGAAGTGAAACACCTACCTAGAAGGACATACAGAATCCTCACTCCTGAGAAGCATGTAGCAATGTGGTTTGTTCGGGGTCCTGAACAAACAGAACACTGCACTCAGTCTTGCTTTTCTCTAGCATTCACCTCCTGAACTAAGGGATACTATTTGCAAACTCTCACCTCAGCAGCACCAGCTGTAAGGCCCACACCTGTTCACAGAGCGGTTTGTTCTTACTGTAAGTAATAACATCACTCATCTTCTCCGTCCTTCCCATCCTCACCTCTTCAGGCGAAAAACAAGCAAACAGGCCTTGGTACAACCCACCAGAAATGCAAAACTTCATTCAAACAAAGCCTCTCACAATGCTTTAACAAACTTTAGGAAAAGCTTTAGTAACAGAACATATCAGGAAACATCTATCTCAGTCAGCGTTTACTGGGACTCTCTCCAGGGTTGGGACTGAGCGGGCCCATCCTGGTGGAAGGTGTTGGAGCTGCAACCCAGGTTGCACAGAGCCAGCTGGCAACATGATGCTTAGTGATGGGCTGAAAAGTTGGCTCCTGTAATTCAACAGTGATAAACACAAATTATGCACAACTGCAAAGACTCCCCAAATGGTGCATATTCAATAGTAGGTTTTAATTTGCTAGTATTGGTCAGGAATAAATTGTTTTGCATAATTTACTGAGTGACCATAATCACTTGAAAAAAAGAGACAAGTGTAAGATTTGGAATTCAGGACAACCAACCAAAGAGAAAACATCATTATATGGCCTTTATCACTCCATTACTGATAAATTTTGCATTCACAAACTCTGAAAAGGTGAAGCAGAACTCAAAAAATTATGACCAATGAAAGGAAAGAGGCTCTGTGCACTGGGCCTTCTCAGAGATCACCAATGTGATGTCATGGCCTGTAACTTAATAAATGACATGAAGAAGAGAGGAAATACTCATTGCTTCTAGAGTGCTTCCCTACCAGAAACAGGGAATTTTGGATAAAATTATCTGAGATAACAATTAAAATATTCACACAGTAGATAGGAATTCATAGCCATGGGATGTTCTATTCCAAAAGAAGAAATGAGATCAAAAACGATTAGAAAACCACATTTAAAAAAAAAAATCCTTAAAGGGTTATTAACAACAGAGCTGCAGCCCTGGCTCAGGAAGTCCCAGAGCACAGGAGCAAAGACTATGCCAAAAGACATTTAATTGCCTGGTTTTAATAGCTATTGTTGGAAAAAAGACACTAGAGCTGGTGCACATCTGATCACTGAACTGGCCTAAAAGGATCTATTCCGCTTCACCGTAGGAGAGTATGCATGCAGTTAGTTCTTGTATATGCAGGCCCATTTGTGTGGCACAATACTCAGTCTGCCTTTTCGGTTCCTAAGGAAATGCCCTCTTGATCCCCAGCACTCATGCTCTGGAAGAAAACCCTGCAAGTCACCCACACTTGGGCTCAATTGGGTTAACAGACAGGACACTAATCACAGCCCCACTGTAATTTGTAGTATACAATCAAATACTGCACAAATGTAACTCATTTTATGGGTGGGAGGCGGTTGTTGTTTTTTCTTTTCTCTTTTTTTTTTTAATTAATTGCAGATACTTTTGTTGGAAAAGCTGACCCCAATTAGCTGTATTTAAGGTTATTTTAAGCCCGTCCACACGCTGCATTCCTGCTTGCTGGATGTACCACTTGCTCTGGCCCTCCCAGTAGTGGGGAAGGGTCAGCTCTCCATATGGCTCACTGGGGACACGGCGTAATTTACTGAGTCAAGTAAAATTTCTAAGAGGTGTTTGCCTACCTCATAGGATCCTAAAGGTGTAGTAAATGGAGCTTGCAAGGATGAGGTCGTAGGCTTAAAAAACAAATGAGTGGAAATATCCAGCGCTGGCCTCTGGACCCCTGCAGCTGCTATTCAGCAGTGCCAAGAACTGGGGAAGGCCTGGCTTGAGGCCATGAGCACGAGCTACTCACCAGCTCTGCAAAGGAAGGGGGCTTGGGTGTCCCTCCTGGCCATGGCTGTGCCATGTGCTGTGTGCCTTGCCACAGCTTGGTAGGAAGTAACCAAGTGGTGGCAGGCTACAATGATGGCTTTCATCCATGCTGGGCAATATCATTCTGCCCAGTTGAGGAGATCCCAAATGATCATGGGTGCTGGCTAGCTTGCGCCTATATTTCACCTCTGCAAGTCTTAAACAATACCCTTGAACCCAGGGGTATAGCTCCATGTCCAGGCAGCCCCTTGTGCTGCTTGGCATCCTGAGGTGCTCCTGTGTGAGTGAAAGCACATTTGGCTCCAGGGAAAGCACAAGATGTGCAAGCAAATGCAGACCTGGATGGAGAAATGCTTCGCATTTTATCTTTTCTGCCATAAATATGTCTGCCCATCTCCCTGCTAGGAGAGGAAATGTCAGTCTGAAGCAGGCAGAAATATTCAGACAAAAGGAGTTACATCTGGAGGCTTTTGTGAGAAGAGTGGAGCCAAAAGAAGAAAGTGAACTTTTTCTCCCCCGATTTCCTTCCTATGTTGAGCCCTGTGTGCCTCCTCACAGGAATTTAGTGCAACGGGAGAAGAAATAAGGGCTCAAAAAGGCTTTACAGTCCCAGGAAAGGTGAAGTTCAGTCTAAGGTATGTGTGATTTTCTCCCTCAAGGACTCTACATTTGAAATATAGCTTAGATTTTTTTTTTTTAATGAGAATTTAATACACTTCATAAACCTGATCTTCTCTTCAACACCTTACCAGAAAACCTGGCAGATTTCAAAACAGTTTTTTAAATATGAAAAGTAGGGGAAATTTGTCACTTGAGTTCCTTTTGAAAAGGTAGACAATACAGCTGGCAGCATTTAACTTTACAGTAATGGGCATATAAACTTCATTTTTGCTCCTGGCAGGTATTATTGTTTTCTTAAGAGTTAAAAACTGCTTTTCTTTTAACCGAGGTACTGCTTGGTCTCCAGCATGCTGCCAATCCCTTTCAGGGAAACACAAGGAAAAACAAACAAACAAACAAAAATCTGCTATTAATTCACTCCAAAGCTGTTTCCTGCTCTCCAGGTCAAACGTAAAAAAAAAAAAAAAAAAAAAAAAAAAAAAAAAATCCTATAACTAAACTGATCTTCTGAAAAACCCAGCTGTTTAAAATCTTCTTGGTCACTAAATTAAGACACATATGTCTAGATTATAAAATTGATCAGCCTCAGCAGAGGGTCCTTCATCTTAGTTTGCAAGTGACTGCACATGAAATAATTGGAACTGCAAACTTCAAGTTTCTAGTTGCCTCCTGCCTCCCCTTTTTCTCTTACCACTCTCAGCTCCCCCTGTTGCTGGAACTTCTCAGTCATTGGTCTTCTGTGAGTTTTTTACTTCAAGCTTGAAGTCCTCTGACTTGCTATGTGCCCTCCTGGTTTTTCAAAAGCATCATTTTGTATTGCAGCAAAGTGCTGTCCCCTCTCCATGTCCTCAGCATAGCTCTTACATAACTCCACTGCAGCCCTGGGCCCACACCATCAGCAGCATAACAAGTGCCCTGGTGCTACCCAGCCTTAATAAAATGATTTGGTCTGTTGTTGAGTAATTTACTGTTTTTTGTTGTTGTTTGTTTGTTTTAAGAGCATTAGGAAGGGCCTGAAGTTTGTTGGAAGGGTAGAAAGAAACAGGTTGTCCAGCTAGGCAGGGTTTAACCAGTGCTTAAATGCAGCCGTTTCCAGATGGAAAGGAAGCAGGTGTCTGACCACAGCCATTTCACTGCACTCACAGGAAGCAACACAGGACCTCTACAGTCAAGTCACGCTTACAGCTGCTCATCTGTTCCTCACACAGCCCCTATCTTTAGTTCAGCAGAGAACTAAAAGGGAAGCTTTTCAGAATGTGGGGCCTGAGGGCCTGATTGCCCAGTTAGACTCGAAGCACTGCCACCTGCATCTGGGTTACAGCCCAGGGCCCTGGCTTTGCTTTCTTCCCTGAGTTCTATGGATATCTCCATGCTAATTTGAAGTACACATCAGAGCACTCTCCTGCTCCAGGAGACCTTTCTGTCAGAGATTAACTTAGTTTTTCCAACTCTATTTGAAATGCTCCATTTCTTTGGCCAGCTAGAGGCACTGAAAACATTTCAGGACAGAAAGCACTTTGCTACAGTAATATTGAAAGGTTAGGGGAGACAAGTGGCAAAGTGCAATGGTTTTGCAGTGAAGGGAGAAAAATATCCTGCACTCAGTAAGCCAGGTGTGAAAATTATCTTCTCAGTTTCTCTTCTTAGCACATTTGGTTGCCTTGTGAGAGGAAGCCCTGGATGGAGTTGGCAGATGGGTCTGCAAGACTGGAGCTGGTAAATGTGGAAACTTGTGCAGCCCCCAGCCATGGCCCTGGCTGGTCCACCATGAGTGCCTAACTGAGGGGGCCCATCTCTCTCTGCAGGGTGGGAGTCAGTGTCCAGGCTGGGCACATGGGTGTATTCTGCAACTGTAAGCCTTGTATGGTTTCAGTACCCAACACTGCCTCACGTTTCCAGTGAGATTCAGCTGGATAGAGGGAATGGCTGACAGGCAGGGTGATGGCTGTTGCTGTTGGCAGGAGATGAGGCAGGAGCAGGGCTGAGCTGCTAGCCCTTGGAAAAGTGATGGTGACAGCAAATGCCTCCTTCTCCCCCCAGTGATGGAGTCTGTACTGCCCAGGCAGGGAGCAATCTGATAATGTCCCTGAGGAAGTTCTCCAGCTCACCAGCTGAGCACGATTCCTTCCTTGTAGGCCCCCCCCTCCCACACTTGCCAACTGAAGGGAGGACAGCACAGTGTGGCCTATCACTGATGGGAGGGGGTTGTGTTAATCATATGGAAACCATTTTGGACAATTAAACATATAGATGAAAGGCCAACTGGCTGCACATGTTGCATGGGGCATGACCTAAAAGCAATCCCAGCAACTGAGATGATGTAGTGTGAAAGCTGGATTAAACAGGTCAAGTAAATTTGGAGCAGCTAAGATAAACTGAACTCCCTTCCAAAACATATGTTGCTCTTGCCACATAATATTGCTGCACTGTGGTAGCGTGTCATGCCAAAACTGTGATACGCTTGTTCCAGGGTCACACTGCCAGTGGGAGAAAGTGAGGATGGTTATTTTGGAGAAAAGCTGCTCAAGAGGAGCTGTCAGAAAGTTGCGCACACACTCGTGGCTGAGCAGCGTGCTGAAGCCTGGTGGGAGCTGAGCTAGGCCAAGCTGCCATGTGTGGCTGCCTGCTCTGGGGTCTGGCTCCCCCATAAACCTCCCCAGTGATGTGCAAGCTGTGCTGACAGCCCCCAGCAGCTTGGCTGGGAGCTGGAGATGTCTTTCAACATCTGGGCCCAATTCCCACTCGCTTTCCACATACACCTGCACTGAGCTCCCCTAGCAGACAGTTTGGTATGGAAAGGCAGACTGCACTTCCCATCATGCAGGGTAGGAAACATCACAAACTGAGCAAATTACAGCCCGTGTCTGCAGTGTGGAAAGAAGAGGTAGTCAACAGTGCAAAATACTCGCCATCCTCCTGTGCTGTTCTCACATAGAAGCACCACTGGTAACACATATGATGCACAATGTTCTATTGAAGAAATATAGCTCCGTTAGAAAAACCAAGCAGCCATCAACCGTTCTTGCACAGATTATCCAGTCTGTGAAGTAATCATACTGGGAGCACAGAGAATCCAAAGTGAGTTGCAAAAGGCCTTGGATGAACCACAGCTCTTTTCCACCACATGGTCCTCAGTGGCCACCCCTGCCCAGGTCACTGCTGCTCAGGGACTGTGGTCTCTCACAGTGCTCTGATTTTATTTTCTTAGCATTTAATTGCCATATGCTTTATATTATCTTTGTT
The DNA here is from genome assembly GCA_016647715.1 of Pavo muticus. Taxonomy (NCBI): domain Eukaryota; kingdom Metazoa; phylum Chordata; class Aves; order Galliformes; family Phasianidae; genus Pavo; species Pavo muticus. The sequence continues at coordinate 180,199 of JACDJE010000364.1, forward strand.
TTTACTTTGCCATCCCAATCCTTTGGCTACACCAGATAATCAAAAGTTGTCAGCAGTAAGCCATTAGATAGTAAAACACAGCACTTGAAAGATAGGAAATGTTAAGGGTCAGCTCTTTAAATTCTTCCTGTACGGCGTTTTGCAACGTGTAAGGGGCTTTCTCCATCTTGAACTCATCACTGGAAGAGTTTTTAGCTTGTATACGTGGTTTCAGTGCTGCTCTTTTGAACAGCAGTGTGTCAGTATCATTACTAATTGCTAAAGCCCTGCCCCACTTGCAGGGGCTGAAATGGAAAGTGCACATAGCACGTAGCTCCTTGAGTGGGAGAAGGTAGCAAGGGCACTACGCCCCAGAAACAGCTGGACAACATACTCCTGTTTTTGACTTTCTCCATGAAAATGTGTAAATGTACCAAGGCTGATGAGTCTGCAGTGAATGTTCTGTACATATAAAGCCTCAGAAAACTTCCTGAATTAAGGTTATGCTAACTGGGAAAGGTAGAAAAAGTGACCTAAGAGCTTGGTGACTGTAACAATCAGAAAGATCAACAGGGTGGAATGGTGATACAAGAGGTGTAATGACAAAGGGACTGGCACAACGGAAAGGTGTCACAAAGAAAAAGGAAAAGTACTCACCCTTCTCTAAAGATCTAGGCTCACAGGGAAAACTCCCTAAGGGAAGGATCTCCAACCAGAGATCCTTCCATGGTGGCAGTCAGCCCTTAAATGAGGTCTAAGAGAGGTGCAGCCAGGCTCCACCCCCTTACAGTCGCACAGCTGAATTGCCTTCACCTGTGCTCCCAGGGCTGACCGGGTCCTTTCCCCAGGTGCTCAATCAGTGGTTCAGGCCACTGTTCAGACTCAACAGTTACCATACAGTGACTCCTAACTATACCCACTTGACATGAGGGGAGGAAAATGCCGTGCAAGGCATTGCCACAGGAGTGGTTGCTAGTGTGCTGCTGCTGGCACGGGCACGTGACAACCAGACAGTCTGGCTGCGCCCTGAGTACACCGCCGTGCTCCCACAGTGGAACTGGAGAAATGCCACCTGCCACTCTGAAGGCTGCCTTCTGGCTGAGTTGGAACAGGCTGGTGTGGATCCAGGGTGGCCCTCAGACGTTCCAAAGCCCCATTTGCATTGGTACACCCCACACCTCCAACTACAGCATTTATTCACTGCAGTATATGGCATATCGCATTGCTGGCAATGCACCCTGTTACGTGTATACATGCTCACCAAGACTGATTTTATTTATGTACAGAGGTATCTTCTATAAAATCAAACATCTGAACAGTGTCAGTGCCCTGTTGCTGTTTTCTCAAGGCTACAGCATCATGTTTCTGTGCTGCTGTGTTTCTCTAGGAGACTTCTGCCAGGTGGCTATACATGGCTGTGGTATTACAGTGAGTTAAATGTACGACTGGTGCAGACATTCTAAAGATGTTCATTTATGTAGTTTGCCAAGAATACAATGATTTTTGAGATGAACCAGAGTTTTGAAGACAAATCTGGACTTTTCTAATCATGTTAGATCTTGTCTCATTCTGTGGAACAAACAGAGGCTGGTAGTTGAGCAGTGTGGTTACGCTAACAGGTTTCCCAGCTTACTCAGGACAACAGCTGCCATTTTGTGCAACCAAAATGACCTGAAAAATAAAGCTATGTTGCGAGGTTGTTCTAGGGCTGAGCGTGCCACTTCCACCGTCCTGTCCTCTGTCAACAATGTGTAAGGGGACAGCCACAGACATCTTCACGCTTTCTTGTGCCACAGAGAGCAGGAGGGATTTGGGAGCTGTGTCAGCTGGGGACTGCGGCTGCAGCAGCAAAAGGACCTCCCCATGACAGCCATCCAGACACCCTCCTGGTGGCCGCTTATGAGAAGAACTGCTGCGGGACCCTGGCCAGGGCAAATCCCCCAGTCAGGGTTCTGCTTCTTGACCCGTTAGTAGGTAAGTCCTACCCCCAATGGGCCTTATGGGATACATCAGGGACTGGGACTCTGCGGTTTAGCATCTACAGCAGTGACAAAGACCAGATTGCCACCACAGTTATTTCCTCTTTTAAGTAAAAGGGGAAACTGTGGTATCTCACACACCTCTAAGCAGAAATAGCTGACAAACACCAACTCCTTAATGGCAAAGGCTGCCACTGACAGCATCTGGGCCCCACTATGGGATGCTGAACCACTAATTTCAAATGCTGCCCTGTGATGTGAAACATATTTATAGCTGGAGTGATCAGGGTGTTTTGGAAGACTTGCTTTCTTAAATAAACCCCCAGGCTAGACACTGACATCAGTTTTACAGCTCCGACCCAGCTCCCCCAGCTCAGGATGAGATCAAAACCCAGCCCCGCATACTGCTGGCTGCTTGTTCAACACGAGCACACACACACTAACATCTCCGGACATCTCCAGGAGCAATGGAAACTCATAATTCTTCTGGACAGGATGGATTTCCTGCTGAATTTAATAACAGCAGTTGGAGACAACCGTCTGGATACTTGCTGCTTTGAGATAACCAGCCAGTAAAATAACTTTGGTGATTTTCACTGCAGAAAATTCACACACAACAGCCAGACATTTACTTTCCTATTTCTCATCATCATTGTGCATATTTATAGAGCCCCCTCATCAGAAAAATGCATAAGAGTAAGGAATAGAACTTGAGACGGCCCTCTCAGCAAGCTTGCTTTTTACAAGGTTTTCAAAGGCTACTCTGAATTTCAGGGCTCTGGGTTGGAACTTTCACAAGAGCTCTGAATTTGGCACCCAGTTCACTTTGAATTCAATTGAAGCTGGGAGTCTGACTTCCTTCAGGACCTTCAAAATCCCCAGTTTTTATCTACTAAAAGCAGAGTGAGAGAGAGAGACTTTTAATAGGACAGAGAAAATAACTCCTCCAAGATCAGATTGAGAACAAGAGTAGAAAGAAATGATAAGGAGCACTGGCAAGGCAAGATTCAGATCAGGAAAGAGGTTTTTGGTTTCTTCAGTTTTAATATAGTCTGAGGCCAAAAAGGAACGTTAAAGCATCCAGCCTGACAGCCTGCATGCTACAAGGCACTGAGTTTCAGCTAGTTGCTCTCATATTTAGCCTAGTAACTCTTCTGGCATGCTTTCATCTGGACTGGAAGACTCACATCAATTGGTAGCTTGGTCCAACACTCATCATCCTCACTGCTCAGGCGTTGGTTCTCATTTCCTAAATGAATTTGCATGCCTCAATTTCCAGGTGTTGTTTCTTTTTGTGCTTTCATACGGTGAGTTAAGTACCTGGCATTTTCTCCCACATTCCACTCACACAGCATAATTCAGTCACTCAGTCTCTTCACTTCCAGCCCTTCTCTAGTCCCAGTCTCTGTGACAGACCACTGACCTCCCACCCCTCACCACCCATGTGATGACTACTTCAGGAGGGCTGCTTTCCCCCAGTGGCTGGGCTGGAGCTAAGCTACAGGATTTGGAGTCACAAGCTTGGATGCTGTGCTGCTGCTGCTGTGCTCTGTACGCTTTCTGGGAGCACTAAGCAAGCCACACGTTCAGGGACCACGTCAGCCTGCACATGCCTCAGCATCTCTGGGTCCTTGCGGGCTTGGGCTGGGAGCCTCCCTGGACCCTCCCTGCTGCAATGGTGTGAGGGAAGCCAGCCCCAGCACTGCTGGCAGCCTGACAGCGTGAGCTCACAGGGAGCGGCCATGCACAGCTGAGTTCCTCGAGGTCTTGCTGCCTCACAGCCTGGCCATTCCAAGGATCCCTCCAACACGACCCAGCCCCGCAGTTCAGGATGCAGGACAGGCAGCCCAGAGGCGGGCCTCACTGGGGTGTGAAGAGTGCATGGCCTCAGGGACTTAGACTTCCTTCCAACCTGAATGTCATTCAGGGAGGAAATTAATTTGATTTTAAATACTAGAATTCTTTTTTTTTGTAACCAAAATTGTCTCCAAACTCACTCTTGCTGGGCCCTTACCCACTGTCATCAGGAAGATGGCTCTTACAGCTTTTTGTTGTCCAACAGGAGTTAATGCCCCCATGAATCTCCCTGTGCTGAACTGCAGGAGCAGATTTTGGGGATAAAATCCCTCTGACAGAAGCCATCAGGGAACCAGCCTGGATGGACCCGGGAGTGAAAAGAGCAGCACGAAGTGGCCTGATGCACCAACTCAGCAGTTTTCCCATCAGCGGAGGCTGAAAACACACTGGGAGTGGCCCCATTGAGTGTCAGTTACCAGCTCTTTATTTACAACTTACAAAAGTAATCACATTTCAGATCTATCTGAGGAAATGAGAGGCTGCTTTGATTTCTTTCTAAGCTATGAATTTTACAAAAAAAACCAAAACAAACAAAAAACACTGCATTAAAACACAAATGGTGATTATTAAAAAGCAAAGCCAATAAAAATGATCCAGAGGACAACATTCCTTAGTGAAGACCATAAAACCAAAGGACATGGGAAGGACGTTTTAGAAGAAAGCGAGAGGAAATTAACTGCCAGCTAGTCCTGGAAGCAGGAACAAGTCACATGAACAGACTTCAAAACAAGTCAGATGCAGTACCCTTTCAGACTCATCATCGATCATGCTTCATAGGATGGAATGTGGCTCCTCGGACACCGCCCACCACACCAGGAGCTTTGCCCTTAGCATTAGCGGGCAGGGAGTTTTGCATGCTCCCAGCTCTGGCACATCCAGGCACAAGGAGCGTTGTTCAGGGAGGGCAAAGAGAGGAGGGATGAGAAGCTCCTGGGTGTTTCATTGGGTTAAGTGTTATTTCAAGCATTAGAGAGCAGTTGTAGCTAGCTGCAGGCTTCGGAGACAGACATTCAGTCACAGTTTCATGCTGAGGATTGATCTAGGTCCATGTCTAGTTTTAATAAACCAGTGGCTGTAATAAAGGGCAAGGAACTTGAAAATGTGCAGGGCTAAGATATAATATTGTATCGTTCACCCTGCAAGGCAGAATGCTGATATCTTGCTAATGCATATTAGAGGTTGTTGGAGAGTTTCCAAAAGTAAAGGACTTAGTTTATATTCTTGTTTTTATTCTCTCTGCTCTATATCCTTTTTCCCTCTGTTTTCCATCCTTCCATGTCAACTATGCTCACTCATGCTGATGGTCTTCTGGAGGCAAAGAAGCCACCTCGGTGTTGGTCCTCCAGCTCTGAGAAACCTGGCTACAAGACCACAAAAAACAAAACAAAACAAAAAAAGAAATAACTGGTTGTAAATTAAGTGTATCCCCAGCAGGAAATACTAATGTCCTAATAAATCACACTGGATTGGAATATAAGAAAAATGTCACTCATTAGATAAGATCTATATCAACCTGAAGATCGCAGAATTTTCCTGCTCTTTTTCCCTTGGAGACCACTGCCCTCTTCCAACGCATCCCACCTAGCTGGCTGAATGAAGTGGCCAGCCAGTGTCCCCAGTGCAGGGCAGGGCAGGGCAGGCCTCGGCATCCTTAGTGGAAAGGCAGTGACCATGGGACTGCATCAAGCACGTGAGACCAGAGCTGCTACCAGTTTATCACCCAGACACACAATTATGGCTGATTTTGAGTGAAAAATTTGTGTTGAAGCTACAACCTTAGAGACAGGCACTCTAATAACAAAATAGGGGGAAATTCAGGATAACAAATTACATCATTAGAACATGAACAATTTAGGGTCTTGTTAAGCCCAGGACCTTAGTCAGCAATGACACACTGGGGCAATATTATTTTAACTCTTTGACTCCTTGATAGAGAGTTAAGGCTACTCTGTCAGGGGCTCTGCTCGCAAAGAACAACATGGAACAAATTTCTGTTATCTGCAAGCTGCTACTGAAGCCATTGAAAAACTCCATTCAGCTTCATTCCTGAGAAACTGAGACAGCTTCTGGGCAGAGGAAGCTGGCACAGGATGGTGCTCCAAATGCCTGAAAAGAGGAAGAAAAGGAACTGAGTTCTCCTGGCTGGGATAATAATGACTGCAGCTGCAAAGTCCCACTGAGAGCTTTTTCAGTTTAGAAAGCAAAGAAAACAGAAAGTGCAAAGAATAGGTAAACCTGCTGCCAGCTGCAGGATGCTGCTGCCACAGCTGGGGTGGGACACTGGGAGCAGGGGACATCCCTCCCTCACTCTGCCACTCCTCAGCCCCTTCAGGATCACCTGTGGGAGGTGGCAGCCAGCTCATTAGCTGGGGCAGCAACTAAATGGGAGTGAAGCCATCACCTGCAGCTGGACAGTGCTGTGGGGCTGCTGGAAGTGCTCCAGGAATAGGACTGCAAATGTAAAGTAGCTGTAAACTGTGGGGCACCATGGGGTCTGCATGCAGCGGGACCCCAAGCAGGGCCATAGTCTGCTGGAGGCCATTGGACCAGGATGGGCTCTGGAAAATTCTTTCATAGTACTGTGAAGAGGAAAAAAAAACATTTCCTTTCATTTCAGCATGAAAGGAGCAGTGCTGGAAAGGTAGAGAAGACGTAATTATCTCCACCACTGTTCCAAAACAATTTCTGTGCTTTCTGTTTCTAACCACAAGTAGTCCTCCAGCTCACCCCGGAAATCAAGTCATCCTTGCTACTAAAAGGAGCCTCTTGTCTACCTTCATTGTGTGTTCCTGTGTCTGTGTGCACGAGCACTGTTTTCCAAATCCAGGGCAGCGCAGCTCAGAGCAGCTGTGAGGGAAACCAGATGACAGTGCTGGATAAGCGAGTGGTTCTGCCCTGACCCCATGGGCACTGTGTTAGAGCAGCAGCCACCACTGAGCGGCTGGTCCCGCAGCAATCTCTCCTTCTCTCCCTGCTGTGTTGAGCTCTCAAACTCTGTGCAATACTGCTCATTCTGCAAGCAAAGGGAAGCATTCAGCAGAGAGCTGCTTGGGCTTTTTTCCTGCTTAGAGTCAGGAGATGCTGCCCCCCCAGTGCCCGCCACTGTTTGCATGCAGCAGCTTGATGCACCAAGGATTAGGGTCAGCATGGGGCAATGGCAAGAGTGTGCAGTATGGGCTGCAGCTCCCAGCTGGGTGCTGCCCCTTGTTCCTGCTGGGCCAGCCGTGGGCTGGGCAGTCCCACGCAGCAAGTAGGGCAAAGAAGGCAGAGCTTCAACCTCTGCAGTTTAAGCATGGGAATGTTCTTTAAAAATTCAGCAAAGCTTTTATAGGGTGCTGGCAGCACAAGCAAGCCACGTGACATTGCAAGGCTGAGCTCGTGTGTTGGCATCTCCCAGATTTTAATGCACAGAATCACGTAGCTTTCTCCAAGGACACTTTGCACTTTGTTTAGCCTTGGCAACCATCAAGCTAATAGCAAAGCCTCTTCCAAAAAAATAAAATCCCAACCAAACACTGACTTTTGGCAGGCAGGAAAAGAATCCAAGGCACTGCATCACTTGGAGCAAGCACTGTTTAGTGCTAACACAAAATTTATGGCTGCAGCAGAGCTGAACCGCACAGCTGCTGCCTCCTCATGCCTCGGATCCCAGGGGAGCAGCTCCCGATTGCCGGGCATGGCTCAGATGGATGGAACAGAAGAAAGGATGGACAGACAGATAGATGGGTGGCATTTGGCCCCACATCACGAGAGTTCCTCTGGAGTGAGCTGGAGGTGAGGCCAGAGTCAGCAGGAAAATCACCCTGTACTTGCGGCTGCTAAAAGCGATTTCCACCTGGTAATTTCAGCAGCTGCTCTGCCCACTTTCCCAGATGAATTGTTAAGTAGGAGGTGAGTGAAAACGAGAATGGTGGCAGAGTTCCCCCCCCCCCCGCAAAGCTCTGTATCTGCACATTTTTAACTTCTCTCTGACCCTGTCTTAAAGAAACAGACATTTTTTTTTCCTCTGATACATGCTTTTTGTTGTTGTTGTTGTTGTTGTTGTTCTGGCTAGTAAAAAAAAAGTGATAGTTCATCCAAGCTGTCTTTTGAGTGGTTACAGTCAATGATCATCAGAGCCACACTGCAGCCCCTGAATCCGCCAACCACTGCCCTCCCTCAGCTGGAGTCAAGGAATGCCAGAAGAAACACAGTGCCCAGCACCAGGCAGCACAGCAGGAGCCCAATGCATGGAGCCACTGCCCAGCAGCAGAGCCAGGCTTCAAAGTGCCACTCAGCAGCAGTGGGCTCACACCCAGTAAAGCACAGGACATGTGTTACCAAACCAGGTGGAGAGCTAGCTGTCCACCCAGTGGGGATGCATGGCTGGGGCTATGGCTGTGGGCTTGAAGCCCAGTTCCCTGCCCATTTACACTGCTCTCCTACAGAGCACTCGTGACCTGAGTGTGCTGCTGCCTTCTTGAGGGAGGGGTCACTGCTGCTGGGCTTTCCTCAGTTCTGCCCTAACTTCATCAGTCCCAATGATGACCTAATTCTAAGTTTTTGTTTGCTGAACCTCCTAATAAATAATGAGCAACTCAGTCAGCACTGACCTCTGATACACTTGCACTGAACTCAGGTCAAAACCATAAGCATTTCCAGCAGTGTCCCAGGACATCTTCACTGCCGACACTACAGACAGCAGCTGTCAGTGGCCCACGGCACACTCCCCTAGACCTGACTGCTTCGGAGCCAGGAGGGAAGGTCTGTCCAGCCACAAGCCTTCAGCCTGCAGCACAGCATCCATTGTCCCTGAAAAGGCCACATGAAGTGATCTGTGTACGTTTCAATAATGCACATCCTCCAGGCTCTGATGGTGGATACATTGCCACAGGTGGTGCATGCACTGCAACAGGGAACGGTATTTGGTACCTCCGATGCCGCTTCTTCAAAGTATTTGAACGTTACAAACACAAACACACAGCCCCAGCCCAGCACCAACGAAAGCAGCCTATGTAAGCAGAGTCTGGGACATAATTAAAACACGAGACTAAACAAAAACATTTGTGAGTTTGTTGAAAAAACTCTGCAATACAAACTCGGCTTTTTGGTGCACATCTGTTGGCACTCCCTGACTGCGGGCACTGCTCCCCATGCCCCCTCCACCCCGCGCACCACGTCCCACCCGCCCCACGGGCCGCGGCCCAGCGCCCGCCTCCGGACAGCCCGGCCCCGCCGGCGGGCAGCAGCGCCACCCCGCGGTCAGACCGCGCTTCTCCTGCCGCCTTCTCGCATGCTAGAAGACAAGGGAAGTATGCAGTCGGTGGGGATTTAGCATCTCAGTCGATTTCCAAAGTCACTTCGGGCACTGTATCCTCTCACAGCTGAAACACACGTCTTTAGAGCCTTTCTCTATCCCTAACAACGCTGCGAGGTAGAGGCCTTTGCTGTGGAAAAGCGGCCTCCAGTGCCTACTCCAGCCGCCACCTGCACACCAACCAAGAGATGGCGCAGCGCCGCAAAGGGAGTAGCCACTGCTCCCCCGGCTGCCGGCAACACCTGAGGGCTCCCAGGAAACGAGGAAGCAGCATGGAAAGCTCTAGTGACTGCTAGATTCAAGGAGAAATGGTTTCAAACGAAAAGAGGGGAGATTTAAACTGGACAGTTCTTTATAATGGTGGTGAAGCACCGGCACAAATTGCTCAGAGAGAATGTGCTTGGAAACATCCAAGATCAGGCTAGATGAAGTTCTAAGCACCTGATCCAGCTGTAGGTGTCCCCATTCATTGCAGAGGAGCTGGACTAGGAGACAGCTCTAAGGGTTGCTTCCAAACAAAAAGATTCTATGATTCTAAGTAAAGTGAAATGAAGCCCACGTATACACAGCAAAATTCAGCATCACATTTTTCTTCTTTCAAATAAGAGTCCACAGTCTTATTTAAGAAAGGAACAACTTTTTCTTTTTCCTTTTATGGCAGAACTGTATTTAAATTAGTTTTTATATACAAATTGAGAACAATCATTATTATATAAGAAACCAAAACAGTACAAATAAATCAAAAATGATACAAACATGAAACAGCTCTAGTGAAGAGAAGGTCATAAATCCCATTTTTCTGTAAGATTACACTCCTCCCATGTATACACAAGAATGCAGCTCCAAGTAGGAAAAAACTGCAGTGCAATTTACTTTAAAACCCACGTGGGTAGCAGAATGCAGTGGAAGTAAATTCACAGTTGAACAGAGCTATCACATTTTATTTTTCTCTTCTGCTGAAGATGATCACATAAAATCAGCCAAGTGCTTTCCCCCCCCCAAGCATGGATAGTTTACAGCTTTAGCAACTCTAGAAGCAGTACTGTGAGGTTCCAACATTTGTTACTGCTCAAGGATTCCACATAAAAACACCAGTTTCTACAAATGAAACAGAATCTGATCAGCTAAATTCTTTCCTTCTCATGCATCAACCACAGCAATTTTGCTGTACCCACTGGCCATGCAATTCCATGGTGACCAATTCTGACTCCTGCTGACGGATGAGAAGAAACCACACCGAAAAGAAATACCCAGGGCAGGCTGACCTCGCAGAAGAACAGAAAAATAGCAATAGAGCCCATTGCTCACTCAAATAAGCTCACTATACTCTTGCTTATATTCTCCAAGTGCAAAAATAGCCTATCTCGAGAACTGTGCTGTATTCATTACACAATGGGCCTCAGAGCAGAACTGTACTTCAAGCAAGTTCACTGTCCCATGATATTCTGGCTCATTTGTGGTCTTACTGCACAGGTAAAGCTCTGGAAGCAGGCTGCTACTCAACCCAGAAGTCACACTGCTCCGCTGAAGCAAATAAGGAATAGTTCATTTTTAAACAGTGACAAGACTACAAAAACAGATTTAATATTAATTAAGAAACCCACAACCATACATTAGTTCTACTGGATCAACTTGAGACACAAAGAAAATGCTTGGCATAATTGCTGCAGTTAGCCCTGAAAACACCAATTAGTACCATTTTTCTGAATGATGGTGAGACAGAACAGAATGGGGTTACTGGAACTGAAGGAAACATGGTATTTCACAGTTTAGCTTTTATTTACCCCTCAGTTACAGAGTACTGAATTGTCAGCCCCACCACCAACTCTAACACCTGAAGCAATCACATATTAAGAATGTTATCAGCAGGACAGGCAGACACTCTCAGTTACTGTGCTACTTCTTTCAGAACACAGTAGGACTCTGCCAGATCAGCATGGCAGCAACTACCACAATAGCTCAGTTCATACATGTGTTATGCTTTCAATCAGTATTACTCAATACAAGTATAAAAATAGAACCAAGTTAAATAGAAAATATGGCTTCGTATTGCTACTTGTGGGATCAGAAATGTTTATGATTCATTCTTCACAGCATTGAAGTTGTCCTGAACAGCAGGGCAAAAGGCTATGACAGCTGGCCACAGTCAGTAATAACTATCTTTTTGGAGGTCTTTCCATTCTTGGAACCAAAGCTCTCAATTTTTTTCACAACATCCATTCCTTCCTTTACATGCCCAAAAACAACATGTTTTCCATCCAGCCTGGAAGAGAAGTAACAAAGGTAGGTTTAGTCAGCAACATATAGCACAGTGAAGGGATGTAAGCAGACCTTCATTGCTGTCACCTGCTGATCTACTCTGATTACAGGAAAGGAGCAACTGCACTTCTAGTCACAAGAAAACCATTTAGCAATGGATTTTAGACACGTTACAAGAGAGCAAGGCCTTATTTTGCTGAGACTCATTACCTAAAACTTTCAGTTTACTCCAGAGAACACAAGTAAGGTTGCTGTACCTGGAACTAGGATATGTGGAGAAGAACAGTGAGGTAAGCCAGATTGAGCACCCAAGTTACACAAAGCTGTTTATTTTAAGTCAAGTAATGGAAAATCTAAAACACGGCCTAAGAAAACTACAACCCCTACGGATCCAAGCATCAATTCATTAGGTTAATATGCTAGGCTAAAAACATACCAGTCTGTTTTCGCAGTGCAGATGAAGAACTGAGATCCATTTGTGTTGGGTCCTGCATTGGCCATTGAGAGAACACCTGGAACAGAAGCAGGTTTTAGATCAGTATAAGCAGCATGTCATAGAAAAGACCATTCTCCTCTACACATTTAGACTAATAATGGACAGAAGGCATACATGGTCTCCAAACCATTTCTAAATTATTTCTAACATCAACTTCTTGTCTTTAGCTATTCCCTTCAGCCCAGCCTCTCTTCCTTCCACAGCAAAAACTGTAGTAATATTTATTTGAACAAGCCCTGAGTGTAATTAATATCAGCTAACTTCTACTGTGGTTCAACTGTAGCAGTAGTTTTTTGTACTAAGGCAGTAACCATCCAAAGAAGAGACTTAGGATTTAATCAGATGTTTTTATGCATAGGTTTCCCTTTTTTTCTGGATTTTATTTAAGCTTAAAAGGATGTGCTTGTATTACAGTAGACAGAAGTCCCAGCCTGATTTAACTTTTATAGTAACCATCTAAGTAAAAATTAAATCATGACTTACAGAAGAAGAGACTTTAAAAAAAGGAACTAAGCAGTATTCTCACCATTGTAGAATTTATAAGTAAAATACCAAAACCCATAGATTTTGCACACCTCCGTTGTATAGGGAGCAACATCACCTATTATGGGTTGACACATTCATGCAGCCTACACAAACACACGTCAGGACAATGCACTGTTAAACAACAGTAATATCTCCATAACTCTCACATGCACCGCATGTCTAAAGAAGCTTTTTTCCCCCTGAAGAGTACATCCCTAGGAACAATGCATCAAAGGTCACAGTCACCAGAAGAGAAAAATAATGTTTATTTACCAGGTCCTACGTGCTTAAGTAGGAAATTTTCATCTGGAAATCTACTGCCGTAAATTGATTTTCCTCCGGTTCCATTATGGTTTGTAAAGTCACCACCCTGAAAAACAAATAGGTATTAACATTACTAGCACACAAGTATTTTACACCAGAAGTGTTGCTATCAAAATATACTCATCTGCTCTAACTTACAAGTAATAAAAATCAAGTTTTCCTAAGTATGGTCATGTGAAGATTTAAAATCATGTAACTAGACGAAGAAGAAATAAACTAAAAGCAAATTTCTGCTCTAGATATCATTAATATTCTCCAGCTGACATCCCTAACTCCCACAACCATCTTTTTGCATTACCATTCTTACTCCCAAACATATTGAAAAAAATTCAGTAGTACTCTTAAGAATTAAAAGGCCCTCAAGCAAATACATGATACCCAAACATATTACAACAGAGAGAACACAAGGAGAATTTTATCCCCACCCTCCCTTTTTTTTAAAAAGAAGTTCTTACTCCCAAGACCTCCACCATCACTATTCATCATTAACTGCTTTTCTCATGGAAGGGCTGAGAGCTGGAAAGGCAGCAGCATGCAGCCACCTGGGCTCCCACTGACTCAGCAGACAGACACATGCACCTGTCAGTGCTGACTCTGCATCACAGAATTGGATGGCCAGGTGCAAACCTATAGGTGAACTGATAGGTAACTGAAAAACATCCAGAATCTCCAGGAGTCGTAATCCAGAACTTCTGTATTTATGGTTGTAAATTAAAGATACAATAGAACAGGCCATTCCTCACAAAAACAAGCTACAAATCAGACCTCTATACCATACATTATTCTTCAGGAAAGCAGAAACCATCGTTGTAGATTCTCATCTACATCATTACCCCATGCTACATCCAAGGTATTCCACACTTCCTGAGCTGCATGTGCTTTCTGGCATGGATGTGGCCATTTCCCTTACATTACACATGAAACCTAAATGCCTAAGCCAGAACCCTACCACAGCAACTCCCAAAGGCAGCTCTGGAGCACTACACACAGCAACCCATTGGCCCTGCTCCTAGAAACCACTGCGCTGGCACACAACACTCATGCAACAAGCACTGCATGTGATACTCATCTTCATGTTGTCACCTTGAGCAATTTCTTCTGACAGTAACCTTGCATGCAATCCCAGAAGTATGCTTTGCATATCATGTGCTGTAAAGAGGCATCTTAATTACAAGTCATAGCCATCACCTGGCTATGACTGCCCCCTAATTAGGCATACTGACTGCCTGACTCACATCAGCACCCCATCTCAGCAAGTGGAAAGGCCTATGGCTTGGTTCATCTTAAATAATTGTAACCCGTGACAATATTTCACTTCTGTAATGACTACCGAGCAATTCCCAGATGTTAAGCCATCATCTCACTGTATCATCAGCCACCTATATCCTCATTTCAGGTCTATTTGTGCAGACAAAGGAAGTAGACAAGTAAGACCAGATCATATAAACTTCACAAATTAGTGGTACAACTGAGGATAGGATTTCTGTTTTATTTATGACCCCAGCAAGACTGCTAAATTTTGTCCCTTTGTCAGCACCACAAAAGCTGAAAACACATTTCAAAGGCAAGATATTACATTCTTAACAGCACACCTATCCACCTTCTTAAGTAGAAATGGGTCAATAAGATGAGGGCTTCTTGTTCAAACTGTTTGTAACACAAAAAAAAAACACCAAAGAAGGATGAGGGACCACCACAGCCATCAATTAATACAGAAAGCCCATTTGCTTTCCAGTTGTTTTCAAAGCCATTCTCCAACACAATACTGTTTAAAATGGAGCTTCTCCCAAGGGAAGAGAGGACCAACAGGAATTATACAATCCAGTGGACTACAGCAGAAGGCAGTAAGAAAAAGGCTTCCAAAAAGGCTTTTTTTTTTTTAAAAAAGGAAAAGTTAACAGGGGCTTTATTTCAGAATTTTGAAAGGCATCTTTTATATCCTACTTCAGGTGTGCCACCCTCCCAAATTTATCTCAACACTCTGCTCCATGCTCTCCTCCCTGTTTTTTCCTCTGAAGCACAATGTTCACTATGAACAAATTAAGCCACTAAGATTGGACACACTATTTTCTGAGCTGGCTTCAGAGTTAAGACTGCTTGTCATTCTACCCACAAACACTTCTCTCAAGCAAGTGCCAGTCACTAAGTGCCCCCCACTTTAAGTACACTGCTATAAAAGCATGGAGCCTTAAGCCAGGGTGCTTTTTCTCTTTTAAAGTGAATCTATACAGAATTTGCATCTATTTGTACAAAACCTGTACCACGCAGCTGCCACAGCAAGATCAGAAATGCAGTAAGCAAAAGAGAGAGCAGAGATGCTTAAAACGTTTCTAGTACTGGTATCACTGGCTCTAAAAATACATCAGTAGTATACAGATAACATTAGCAGCAGAAGTAAAACCAAACGGTAAACATTACCTGGCACATAAATGAAGGAATAACTCTGTGAAAGGTGGATCCTTTATAACCAAATCCTTTTTCACCAGTACAAAGCGCTCTAAAGTTCTCTAGAAAAACAAAGCATAAAACATTATGTTCCCCATACATGATATATCACAGAATCAAACACAGCTAGGTCTGAAGTTCATGAATAAAAAACCCAGTTTTATTGAAATGATTGTTTTCATCCTCAAAAATCCTCTGTGTATAGCTACAGATACAAAGCCTGAAGTCTGCCTCAGAGCAGGGTACAAACATAGCTCTCCCCCAACACTGCTCTTTTATTTACTGCTATATCTTAAGCATAGTCCTGGAATCAAAGGTTTCATTTTTTTGCATCTTATGCCTTTGCTCTCTACATTAATTGTGCAGATGACACTTTTCCTTAGACAATTCACCCACTGGGAACTGAAAGAACAAGTTTTCAGAACCATGAAATAAGCAGACAAGGTAGGAAGCACCTGGGAAAACACATGAACTTTGTAACCTGGATGCACTGATCTAGTGCATGTGGATACTTGACCTAGCAGTTGGCAATCCAGCCTATGGCGGGGTGTAGCACAAATGAAGGCAAAAGCCTTTATTTGAGAAATAGGTGTTATAGGGAAAGATAGGAAAGAGGAATTAACTCACCCCTCCCGGCAACAGTCCGGAGAAAAGGACAAGCTAAGGAATGTGACCGTTCATACCGTCCCGCCGCAGGAGGAGAAGGGCGGGGGAAAAGGGGGACCCGTGCAGACTCAGACTGCACGGGAAGTATCGCGGAGTCAGAAGGGGGGCTCTAACTCCCCCCACCCACTCCAGGCACTCACAATCTCACATAGCTCACCCATTGGTTCAGGCTGTGACCTTGGAATTCCACTACATGGGTGTTGGAATTTGATGATCTCTGAGGTCGCTTTCAACCCAAGCCATTCTGTGATTCTATAGTCAACTAGTGGCAAGGAGGACAAACCCCCATATGCTGCCTAAGAACCCAAATGCAAGGGACCCATCCCTTACACTTACCCTTTCCTATTTCTTTTGTGGTTTAATTTTAATGAGAAGCAATTTGTCTTGAAACATATTTACTTACCACTGACAGCCTAACATGGAGTGGACTGTTTCATTTTGTAATTGTACAAAGACTATTTGAAATAGCCATCAGACTATAACCTCACTCATAGCACCATCTGATAAAGTTCAGCACATACTTTTCTATTTAACAAATGGAGAAGGATGATGGAATTGGTTTCTGTGAAGCACAGAACATTCTTCTTCCTGCCATTTCAAGTATGACAATCACAAGGTGCTGCCTTACCTGCTGTCTTTGGAACAACATCGGCTTTCAGCTGTAAGAGAGAAATAAAACAGAAGTTAGCTGGCTTGTCTAGATATACACAGAAAAACCTCTGTGTGACAGGCTGGTTCAGCTAAACCCTTTTAACCAAACATGAGCTGTTGGAAACCACAAGCCACCCAAAAATCTAATGCTTGCCCAGGGTGAGCAAGTAATGGCCACTAGTGAACAGCATCCTTTGCTACGCAAATGTGAGCAAGTTAACGATGACCGACCTAAGCAATATCTGAAAACGGCCCTGAAAACATAGAAGCATTAGGAGGAACCTATGATAGATCCCACTGGTATAACCAGAGCAGTAAGCTCTCCCTAGTGCAGTGCCACCTGTGAAACCTTACAGAAAGGAAAAAGAACAGAAATTGCTTATTAAAACTGACTCATGACATACACATACACTACAAGCAGGAACTTCAGATTGTGACTGCTACACCTCTCTTTACTAATCCTAAATACAAGCACTATATGCCACCTAGAAAAAGCAACATCAGATAAAGATGGCATTCAGGGCACGTAATACCATCTCGACATTTACTAAACCTTACTGATGAAGAAGGAACTTGCACAGCAGTACTTCTACCTCTGACCACCTCAAACATAAGCATGCAATTAACATACACACCGACGTTTTCCAGGATGAACAAGGAGCTGGGCTCCAGCCAAACACCAAATCATTTCGGAGACATCCTTATGAACCACACTATGATATCTGTAAGCACATAGGGACACAGGGGGGCTAAGCCACCCCACGCTCACTGCACGGCCAAGCCCAGCTGTGCCCTTGGCGCGTCCTCGGGCCCGCTGCCCCTTCACTCTGCCACGCAACAGTTACCCGCTGCAGCACGCCCGTACGGGCCTGATGTGCGCGGCTGAGCTCCGCGCTTTAACGGAGGTGCGGGCTGGCTGCCGAGCCCGCCTCCAGCCTGGGCTGAGCCGCACAAACCTATGGGTTAGCTTAACAGGGAGAACTGAGACGGGGAGAAACCACACAGAGCCGAACGCTGAGAACCCAGCGCAAAAGGCCTGCGAGAAGTAGCAACAGGGGCACGAGGCGGGCATCGCAATCCGCCTCGATGGCGACAGACGGGCGCTCCCGAGTGAAAGCGGAGTCCGGAGCAGCTGCCCACCCTGACTGCAAACAGCCACTTACCCCCTCCCCGCACTCGGCTCCGAGCTCCCACCACCTTCCCGCCCTCCCGTGACCTTGCGGCCTGTCATGCCGGCCGCCACCGCGCTCCCTGCCCTGCCTACCTCAAGCACAACGCGCCCCAGCGGCTGGTTGTCGGCGCCCACGTCCAGGTACACCAGCGGGTTGCGCGGGCCCGCTCCATCCGAGCTGCAGCCGCGGGCTCCGGCCGCTCGCATACAGGCGAGCCCCGGCGGCAGCAGCTCCGCGGGCTGCCGCAGCAGGCGGCGGGCGGCGCTCACCGCCAACATCAGCACACGGCCAGCAACACAGCCGTACGAACGCGAGCGTGCTGCCGCCGCCGCCTTTTATCGGCTCCGCAGCGCCGCTGGGGCCGCCGCGGCTATTGGCTGTCCTCGCGCAGCCGCCGTGGGGTCATCCGGCGCCGGGCTGTGATCGGCGGCACGCGGAGGGGTTGCTGCTGGGGGTCTGGTGCTTCTGGCGTGGTGTACTTTCAGTCCCGTTTAAGCTTTCTGTTATCAATGAGAGCAATGGCTGAAGGTGATTTAATCAGTGTCGCTCACCTCAGGAAGGCGTGCATCGCGCCCTGCCGTGAGCACAGAGCTCTGGGCCTCAGCGCACGGCACAGACGGCTGAAAAGCCCTGGATCAGTGAACTGAAACTTGTACAAACGGGACGTTAAGAATTCAGGATCTACAGAGGAGTCATTTTGCAAGAAACGCAGGAAAAAACGGTGTAAAAAATCTGCCAAAAGACCACCCTGGATCATGAGAACACGAGGCTGAGAGCTCGCCGCGTGATGTGAAATGGTTTTAGAAGAGTACTGAACAGACCTGGGTGAAGATCTGCTCACTGTTACATCCCAAGGAGTGCCCAGGGCCCCGAGCCCTGTGGGATAAGGACGGGGAGGGGCACAGCGGTAGGAGAGGCTTTGGCACTGCCAGAAGCAGCCTGGTGCTGGTGCTGAGGGTCCCATCACAATCAGTTTTTTTCTTCAAGGTTTTGGCTAAGCTGGAAGATAAGCTGAGAGGAAGGAAGGAATTTTATGCTGTTATCTGCAATGTGCATTTATTTGTGAATGGGGACTAGAGCTGGAGAGATGGTGAAAGATCCATTATACTGAGTGATTGCAATGAGAAGTTAGATCATACCAGTGCGTGAAGGGCAAAGAGTGGCCACTCAGTTACATGTATAGATAAGAAATGTTTCCCCTAATCAAGGTTTCATCTTAGGAAATGTGAACTTCTCTGTAGCACACCATGTACATGAAGGGTGAGTTTCCCCACATTGATTTCATACTAATTACCGACAAATTGTCATACAAGAAAAACCTCAATCCTCTCACGCTCCTTACAGCTGTGATTAGCATTTTCTTTTCAGATGTTAGGAGTGACCTTGCTTACCTGGAATTCATTACTCAGCCACTCTGCATAATGTATGGAAGCACAGTGCTCACACGTGGGGTCGTGTGGTGCTTGGGTGCCTGGCTGCTCATGCACCACCTGAGTGCTTGAGGAACATTTATGGAGAGTTCACAGCAGGCTGGCAGGGCATGAGGGACATTCCAAGTGAACGTTTCTAGGCTGCAGAAGAAATGCAGCTCTTTCCAAATGGGAAGGCATCAGAAGGTCCAGGTTGGCCACGTCTGTAGATGGGTGTGCAGGTGCCTTGCATACCTGTGGATGAAGCTACTAAGGGATGGCAAATATTACGGGAGTCCTCCCGTGTTCCAAAACATAGACATTTCAGTCATAACACAGGAACTTCAATCTACAGGATCAGTTCACTTTGCTTACCTGCGAAATGCCATCTCTGGTTTGAGGAACAGGTAATAAGGTAAAAGTATCTGAACTACTTTCAGAACTGGTTCGTAATGCTACTTTATTTTGAACAAGTAAGATGAGCCTGGGGGCTGGGCTGCTGCTACTGAAGATGGAATTGCTCAGGAAATACTCAGCTAAAACATTCTGTAGCGGCTTTTTTGCAGGGAGTGGAGGTCAGCACCATCATGTCTCCCAGGCTGCTCTGTCACAGCACTGGTGCAGCTGGAAACAAACCATTGGCTCACCCACCTCGACCAGCTCCTGCGGAACCTTTCCTCTCACTGTATGACTCCGCTGCCCAGGTCCCGTCTCAGTTACATGGTGTAAAACCAAAACCAGAGGTGTACTGATACATCCTACAATCCCTGACAAGAACACTAGAAAAATGTAACCAGGTGAAACAAAGGGAAAGAACATCACACTTAACATTTTAAGACTATTGGGGTGGTAATGTGACATTTCTAGGCTGAGGTGTGTTTTAGAAGTGAATTTTAGTTGCCGCTCAAGTGGGACATGGTTGGAGTGTTTACAGAGGTACAGGCAGCAAGGTGCCATACCCACAGTCCCAAGCAGCTCCTCACCTGACAGCACGACAGACTCCCAGCTAAGGGTTTTAATGCTCCTTCCCCACCGTAGTACTTGAATTTCTGCAATAATTTTCTCACAGTTCATTGGTTCAAATTGACCTCCTTTCTGTTCTTTTCCTCTTCAGAGTATTTAGCATCTTTCTACCTAATTATTTTCCTTATTTTGTCGTATCTTCATGACCCTTCTTCTCCTCTACTCTGTTCCATAAGTGCCCTGCTTTAATCATCTGCCTGGAAGAGCCTTGAATGTTCCTTGGGTTTGTCATGTGTGTCAATCTGAATGATGACTCTTCGAGCTAACAACTTCCTCTGTACCTTGTACAGGATGAACTATTCTGTCAGCACTAAACTGATTCTAACAATAATCGTAATTTTGAGATACCTGGTTTTTGGTTGTACAACTTCACAACGAAAGTTGAACACTAAAAATATAGTGTTAGCCACCGTTTTAAACAAGAAACATCCAGAAATGAAGCTTCACACATGTAATGGCTAAAAGATTCCACCAACTTTTCCAATTAACAATTCTGGAACCATCTTCCCAATGCTGTTGTTCTGATCCCTTTCTACTTCTTTTGTAGTTTCACTACAGAAAGGATTGCTTACCATAAGCATTAGTGCATTATCTAGAGTGGAAATTGATGACATACTCAGATGACATAATTACATATGACAATCACCTGAATATGCAGTGTCCCACCAAACTCAGCTAGTAAGTTGTCAAGTGAAAATTAATGTCTGTCACATTTACAACTGAAGACGTCATTTTTGGATAATGAAATGTTTGGTGAAATACTTAAAATCTCAAGGTAAGAATTTTTATTAGCAGCCAGTGGAGACAGGAGTCCAGCTTGCCTAACTTTTGATCCCAGTGTCGCTCCTCTAAATTTTGCCATCAGTTCGGTAGGGGCAATATGAAAGTAACGCTTCCTCACAGAGGACTATCATTCATAATTTAGAAAGGAAATCTGTAAGCAAAATATGATTTATCGCAAAGCAATATAAGTAGGACAGCTAGTGAGAGGCGCACATGGAAAGTCCAAAATCTGCTGATTTTGCATGTTCAAGAACATACAGAAAGTGTGTTCTGAGAAATACAGAAACAATAATCAAGGAAAAATAAGCATCGATTGTAAATTTGAAATATAAGAACTGCCAGTGAAAATTGCTCTCAATTTACTTATGCATTAAAACTTCAGCTCCAGAATTTCATTACTGAAGTGTGGGGTACTTCTTCAATAGTTTTTAGAAACCAAATGAAAGAGGAAAAAAAAAAATGACAGCACTTTGAAAATATTTGGCTTTTTTCTAGCATTCGACCAGTTCAATATGAAAAAAACAAACACAAAAAACTATCTTTCAACACGTTCACGATAATCAATATGTTGATATGTGAGCAGGGTGACAACTGAAACTAAATTTTCCAGAACTGTTTAACAGGATCCCCAGAACAGCACTATAAAACAACTCTGGGCAAACTGCAGTGTCTTGCTCGTAATATTCAATCAAAACTACAACAATTCAAAACTCGGACTTAGAGGAAAAATAAAATCGGTAATCCTGAAAGTCTTAGGACATTCAGTAGAGCAAACAAACAAAAATGCATAGAGAAAGCAGAATATTTAAAAACAGCTATATACTAGCATTTCTAGAGAATCTAAGTTCATGTGTATTACTGGATCTATCAAGAATACAGTGAGATCAGTAATTGGAAACATACTGGACAAACCAAGTAGACATATTCTATAAATGAAGGGAAACAGCTTTATCTTGTCTAGCCCACATATATTGACAATAGAATATTTTAAACACAAAGATGGAGTTAAAGAACAGAAAACCAGTTTTTACAATTTAGGTAAGGAGTTCCTGAACACACAGATGAGCCATAGAGCTGGCAAATCAGTAAGTCCCTCCCTGCCAGGCTGTTTGCTAACGCCCTGTAGGAGTCATGCAGTAATCGCTATCTGCTTGCTTTTTAAATAGAAATGCTTAATTGGTTAGGTTCCTTGTAGACTGTTTTTACATTCCCCTGGAAAATTCTGCACACTGATGGAGACAGGATATCTCTGCGGAAGGTGCAGAGGTCTGACCTTTGTTCCTTTTAGAGAGAAGTGTGAGCAGGGCATTGGCACAATGACTGACATCAGGAGTAATGTCCTACATGGAACTGGTAGGATTTCAGTGATACGGACAAAGGAAAACTGTCAGAAGGTGGCCCTCTAGTTTTAACTCAAACTGTGAAAAGGAAAGGTAGTCATTCACAATTGGAAATTCACAGTGCAAGAGGATTTGGACAGACTTGGAATTTAAGCAGATAAGAGGGAAGTGGGTTCTAGGTAAAAAGAAATACAAACTAATAAAAGACTAGGTACAGAAACATCACATATGTTAAAGAGTTTTAGAAAGTAGCAAAGAGCGGTAACGTATGAGAACATTCTATATTAAGTAAGAGTTGTACCACTTTTTCTGTGTTGTCTAGCTTCCTTCTTTAAAGGAAAGAGAGCAGATCTATTGACACAGCATTTACATGCAGGAGTCCCACTCCCACTGTCCAGTCAGCAAACAAGCAGATGGTGTCACCTCCATTTCTGTAGTTTGTCTCTTGCTCCTATAAAAGGCATGATCAGGTGTCCGGGAACATAATGCAACACACACAAATAATATGTACTCAGAATTCCACACTGATTAGGAAGAGTAGAGAAAAAATGTAGGGACCTGAGAGTGTTCTGAAGTTGTTCAACAATGAGGCACCATGACAAGCACAGAAGGCATAGAGATACTCCCACATGTGGCTGCCTGGAACCACAGGAGAGCAAACACTGCAGGGCCACAATGCCACAAGACGGAACAGGAGACTCCAGCATGTCCTGGATGCACACATCATACGTATCCTGGTGTCCACATCTGGGAGAAGCGAACTGCTGTAGCTTTCTGACTTGCAAGTAAGCATGAAGAACAACCAGCGCAGAAGGACGTCACTCGCATGCTTCGTGCAGAAATGCTCGCCTTCATCCTGCGTGCAGAGGCAGGTCTGTACACAGCTGACTGGTACTTCTGGGGAGCTTCCAGGAAAGCAAAACACCGAAACGTTGATTAATTATTGGCTGGGATAGATAAATGCATTGAATGCTTGTAACTCAGTTTTATTACTTCATCCTGAATTACTATTTTAACTGGTAGTGCTAGCAAAGAGGGCAGAACTAAGGCAGAAACTTTTTTTTTCCAATTTTGAGAAAATGAAGTTTTATACGTATCTGTAGTTTTATATATATCCATAATTATTTATGTGTATTTCAGTCAACAGCAGGGACTTGTGTCCTTATGAGGTAATCGCTGTATCTGACTTATAACCACGTGTAGATACTCACAATGTGAAACAGTTAAGATTGTTCCTATCTATTGAATGTATTTGGAAGGTGGATTTAAGCTAAACACTTCTGCAAATGCAATACCCAGAAGGTACTCAAGAATTATCTACAAAAACAAGTCCTTAGCCTTCAACAAAGCGCCCAGTGTGTGACTATGGCTAGTGGTGGGTGTGGGACTCTGCCAGGAACGGAGCTGTGCGTGCCACTGCTGCTGCCAGCGCCCTGTGCGTGCACATGGAGCCATGGCTCGGTCTGCCAGCAGCTCAGGGTGCTGAGAGATTAAGCAGGCCTCAGAACTGCATTCTGAAACCAACCTTCAGCTTTAAATGGGAATACATTAAAAAAATCTCATTTTAGTTATCTCCCATTACTGATTTCCCCTAAATGATGGACTGCAATTAAAAGAAAAATAATGAAACTCGTGAGAATTTAAAACAAAGAGAAAGCTAACAGTCTCCCGTGCTGCTAGATGGTCAGTCCCTCCACTGACATCTCTCCACAAGGATTACAGTCGTCCTGTATTTGAGAACACAGGTCAGCACAAGAGATGAGCCTCTTTTTGTGTTATGCACGTCATGCAAATATTTCATTTCAAAGAAATTGTTCCATGTTTAGTAGTATGCAGGACCCTCTGTGCTGAATTGCAAGTCATCGATACGACTTCATGTCAGGGTCTTTTCTTCGACACGATCCTGTGCCTATCAGTAAGTCTGTGCTCCTTATCTCCTAGCCTGGGACTCTTCCACCCTGGTTTGCACCTTTTTCCCCTCCTGCAGCAAGTTGTGCTCCCCAGGAAGCGCCATCCTGCACACGTAGCCTTCAGATGAACACATGAGCCCGGAGGGAGAAGGGCAAGTAGGGTGCTCCAAAAAGAAACTGAAAATTTACAAAGCAGCTGCCAATTAGCCAGACCTTGATTTTGCAAATTTATTTAGGAAAAAAAATTAACATGAGCAAATGAGAATACCTCAGTGTTACAACAGAGTATATAAATGTCTAGCAATAGTCAAATAATTTGATCTTTAAATACAAAATAACCACATGAACACCTAATATACAGGTTTCATCTGAATACATATTTATTAGATAAATATTAGGTTGTCACATCATCTAACTACATACAGTTTTGCAAGACTAAAAATCACAATTATTTTTTCTGACCAGTTTAAAGTATGAAATGATTGCATTGTACTGTACATACAATGTACAAACAAAGACAATGGCCATTTTTGCGTGTTATGTCAGATTGTACTTTTTTTTTTAATTCCCCTCCGATCGCGATATCAAAAATTGTACAAAGTATGAATTTGGTTACAATTTACTTTTTTCGTAATCCCCTTATTTTTCTTCATTAATTCTGTAGCACCCTAAAAATACACAGGTGATAGACTAGTACACATAAGCTAAATATTACATGTAGATAAAACAAAACAAAACGAAGGATCAGAGTATATTACAGAAGTGAAAGTGAAACGAATGCCGAGACTCCACGAACGCTAACAAACAGGATTCATTTTCCACATAAGATGGAGCTTCAAGCTTTTTTTTTTCCTGCGAAATAAAAACAATGCACATTCCAAGGAAAATGAATGCATTTCTGTTAACATGTCTCTATTTGTCATTTACATATGTACAGATGTCCCTTGAGTCTCCGCTGCAGACATTGGCGTGTATCTGTCAGTCCTATAATAATGTCTTGGCAGCAGAACTGTAGATTTCTGTGGGTTCTTTCCCAGATGAACTTCCATAGGGAAACAATTAAAAAGTAAACAAACAAAAAAAGAAGAAGAAAAATACTACTGGAATTTCATACAATAATTAAGCTTTAAAAGAAATGACTGTGATTACCCTATTTGCTAGGTTTTTTCTCTAAACTTTAATACGGCAGTGAACAGATAAAAAAATAACTAAATTTTCATTTAGAAGCTTTTCCATACTGAATCTACTATACAGTACCTGGTTTTAGCTGACATAGTTTTAAAACTGTCTCGTATGTCCAACATTTGGGTGATGGGTAAAAATCGTGTTTTCTCTTGTAAGTTCTGCTTAGAAACCAAACGCTTCTCTAAGCTCCAACATGTCAACCATCCACTTTAACGCTCTACTACTGTACAAAGCAGATGCAAACACTGCTCCAAACATATTGCTAATATCTATGTGTTTGTTTGTTTGGTTTTTTTTCCCTTTATTCTTTCCAGCAGGTACTTTCAGATGATACATTTTAAATACTACCAGTTAGCAAAAAGTCAATTCTTAACATACCTGGTTTAAAATACTAATGTTGTGTTTAAGAGAAAAGCAATTTCAGGAGACTAACTTAGCTGCTCAGGAAACAATGGAGAGTGGATTAAATAGAATCAATTAAAAAATCTGAGCAACCCATTCCATCTACTACTGAGAAATGTTCTTTATTCCAAAACCTATGGCTTAAGAAACTTCCCCTGAAATGAAACAAAACAAAACTCTAAGGGCATAACGTCAGTTTATCATTCGCCACCCCTGAAAATGACTTCAATACATATATGAGCAATGCAGCAAAAATACAGGGGAAAACTACTACAGTAAAATGGCTACAAAACACATCTGTAACTGAAGAATGGTCTTTCCTAGTGTCGGCGTGGCAGCAGCACCACACCACAACCATGTTACCATGTATTATACCAAGGTATCTTTAATATTCTGCAGAGATCCTCTACAGGTTGTCAAGCCTACATAAGAAAAAAGACACTTCTAAGCAGAATAAAGTGTACTATACTGTTTCCCTCCCCACCCACCAGCATCCCTTCGTGTTAGTGTGCCCAGCTCTGCAGGCTGGAACACCAGCACAGTGATATAAATACGGTACCTTACGTACTCGCTGCTTGCCTTAGTGCTTCTTCACCCGTTCAGACAGCTGCTCCTAGGTGTCCTGCTCAATGGGGCAAAAGGACAAAACCTCTGCTGTCACCAGCCCACAGGCACCACATGGGCAGGGAACATCGGTGGGTTGGGTGGCGGGATTTTTGCCCTAGGCAATCACTTCTTACTGTGTTTCCATGACAGAGCTGGGCCCTGATTGTCCAGGTACTGCCTGACATATCAATTCATTCATCAGGTAAATGGATATGAAGTTTGGGCTAATTTTTCAAAAGAAAACAGGCTGGGGGGGGNAGAAAAAAAACCTCCCTTATTCTGTTAAAGAACCCTCAATTTTTTTTTTTTTTTTTGTTAAAAAAGGACCCATATATTTTTTTCAGACAAGGTATTTAAAAACACCAGCAAAAGTATAATCAGATCATGAAAATGTTGAATATTATCAAAGACGATACTAAAATATTCACAAAGATATTTACAATAGCAATTCTTAAAATAATTGATTTTGCATAATGAACAGCGCCTTTCTTAAAAAAACTTGAAACAGGAAAAATATAAGTGTGGGACCATCTCTACATAATATGTTTGACAGATTCAATACTCCTACTGGAAAATAAAAGAACTAAACCGCCATTTCCTTTAATATCTACAGCAAGGTGCTGCTGACTAGCATATATATATCACGACGCATGTACAGCAGTAGTGGGAAATGTTAACAAAGAGCATAATAAAACAAGAACTGCAAAGAATTTACAAATGTGACTTTGGTGAGGAAAGCAAATCCAGAGTTGTAAGCACATAGCATGCCATTTACAGCTTGCAAACTGAACACAGAGGGCTAGGAAACACTCTAGTCAAACAGATGGGAACAAACAAAATTTGTCTGGCACTTAAGTTTAAAACGCCTTGTGGCGAGCAAATAAAAGTTACTGGATTGGGTCTGGGATGAGGAAAGGAGTAGGGTCAAATTTGCTTTAGTAACAAAAAGAAATTAACCAATAACTCTACAGTGGGCAAAAGCTGAAATGTTGCACCACGAGGGCAAAGTTGGCACACATGCACTTCTTACACAGCTACTGTACATAATTTATAAAAGAGAGAGAGAGAGAGAGACAAAGAGCACAGAAATGGGCACAGAAGCAATAGGAAGCTCATGCAGGAGAAGCAACCACACGAGAAGCACGGATCACAGGGGCAAGACAGTGATTGTGGCATTAGGGTCTCTTGAGGGCAGCAGCAATCTACCAAGTCACTTTTCCTCCCCATGCCCTTTCCTTCATGAGAACAATCTCTCCCTGGCACCTAAGGTTTAAAAAAAGAAACCAAAGGAGGAGAAAAGAAGAAGTTTGAATTATGTGTAACAGTCATGAAAACAGCACGCAAAGCAAAATAAAAAAGAAGCTATGTCTACCCAATTTCAATGCCCCTTTTCAAGCTGATTATGAAAAATAATTATGCAGATCGTGATGTTACTCTCCCTCCTCCTGCAACGATTTCCTATCCGCCTTCAACCTAGCTTGTCTTATTAAGTGTTGTGCAATACACACAGTGACGCAAACGCTCAGGAAGCAAAGGCTGTAGGTTAATAATCGAGAGTGTTTCGGCTTGCATTCCCCCCTCCCTCTCTTTTCCATTCTGTATGGATTATATGGCAAAAAGACCCGTTACAACAATCTCGACAGTTGGGTGTCAACACAGCCACAAACGGTAACGATTTGAAACCAAACCACAGAAAAACCCTAAACACTGAAAGTATTTTTTATTTTTTCCATGTGCTTCCAGAGTGTGTGTTTGAACAGAGGAATCCTTTGCAAAGAAGTGTTTAAGATTCCTGAACTTTTGTAAGTCCAAACACACGCGGCTGCAGCCTGGAGATGCTCAGGACTCCATTACTGACAACGTGTTTACTAAACTGCTGTCACCTTCTTGACGGGCTCGAATTTCTTCCCTACCTTTGCCATTTTACCGTAAGATTTGTGCTTTTTGGAGCTTCGTGTTTTTGTTTTTCGTTTTGCGTGTGGCCAGAACAATCACTCCAACACAAACCTGTGCTTGGAGAGGGACATAGGAGAAGCAGGGTGGAGAGAGATGGTTTCAAAAAAATGGAAGAACATGCGTTGGAAGGACACTCTGAGACAGGTCAATTAAAGACAGTTCCATTTTGTTGCCTTTTCTTCCCTTGCCAAGATTTGTTTTTGCCAAGATACTTCACACTATGTTTATCACAGAACTCTCTCTCTATAGGATGAACAACAAACGGGGTTTCCAATAGCTGCACAACTGTCTGTGTTTCATTGTGACACGTAGCACGGCGGACTCTGAGATTACTGCACTTTTTTGTGTATTTTTTCTCCCGTCACTTTCGCAGTTTTTGAAGCTGACAAAAGCAGTTCTGAGATGAAGAAAGCAGGGAGTGCACCACTAGATCAACTTGTGAGGTGTTTTTTTCTTCTTTTGTGGAAAAGGAGTGTAAAGATTCCTCGCTGTGCAGCCACACATGTGAACAAGTGAAAGGGATGGGGGAATACACATGGGTTCAGTTGTTCTCAAAGAGAGACAGAAGGTCATCGTTGCTATTGCTTGGCAAATCGGGAGGATCCAGGTACGAAAGCAGCTCATCTGGATTTGTGAGTTCGGGAAGCAGCTATAAAATATAAAGATAAAAGGAAAATTACAGATAACAGAAATACAATTGTGAAAAAAAAGGGATTAAACACCATACATTCCGGGAAACTGGCTTTCATGTAAATATATTGAAATAAATCTGACAGCAGTAATGCTGCCTAACACCCTAAGGTGATGCAGTAGCCACTTGTTTGTGAAAGTCTGTATTACTCAACTTCCCCATCACAAAGCTTATCAACAAAGTTTAATTCCTGCCTAGTGATATTGATAAGACCTTCTTGATAAATGCCAGTTATGTAAGTTAGATTCATGTAAAACACTGAATGGAAACTTGAACCACGCAGTCAAGTAAGACTTATTTGAGCCTTAAAGTGGATCAACAAAGCCTGGTGTACATGACTGGCAGGCAGCAGCGGTGACTGCTTTAAGCCTGCATCCCTATGGAACGAGGCTGCTGTATCCACCCCTTCCTTGTGCAAGGACACATGGGCTGAGCAGTGAGCTGGACTGGAACTTGCCAGGTGTTGAAACTAACCCAGGCCAAAAAAAGCCCCAAAATCAAAATTAAAAAACCCACCAGGAGCCCTAAGGAGGAGTAAGGGGAGGGGAGTGACAAGGCAGGCAGATGACCTCCTTTTCTCTCTGTGGCAGTGACAGCTGATGGTGGTTGGAAGTGCTCTCCAGAAGGTTTTAAATGTATCAAGATGAAAAGTTTTTTGACTTACGTTTTCACTAACACTGTGTTTCAAATAGAACTACTTTTTTTCCCCCAAGCATCACTCAGATTCTTTTTGCTCTGACAGGTCACACGCACACCTCAGCTACTGAGGGTTTTGTAAGAGGCAATGTTTTCTGGCTTATTCTGCAACTTACCAAGTCTTGGTAAAAAGTAAAAGTATTTATAAACCGACAGAGAAGAGCTTGTAATAAGCTCCCCTTATATTCAGCATTGTGTTGAGGCCAAGACAGAAAAACATGGAATGATTTAAAAAACGTAACAGTAAGTGCAAGAAATTCATTTTAAATTGTTCTGTGTTTTCAAATACTATAAAACTAAAACCCTGACTGCAGCACATTTAGCACACAAGTACTATATTTATATGCTTCTATATGCCCAAATGGATGAACATGTTTTTAAATAAGCTATACATGAAATGAAGAAGGA
Organism: Pavo muticus; assembly: GCA_016647715.1. Lineage (NCBI taxonomy): Eukaryota > Metazoa > Chordata > Aves > Galliformes > Phasianidae > Pavo > Pavo muticus. The sequence goes on from JACDJE010000364.1 coordinate 210,257, forward strand.
AGTTTATTACTTCCTAAGCACTATTAAAAAAAAGAGAAAAAAAAGTTTGCATAAACAAAATGTCTCCGAAGGATTGTTTTTCATAAAACACCTCCTCCTTTTATACAAGGTTTTAACTGCTGTTGTCATAGTGCTAGACTAAAGATATACAGCTTTTAAATGCATTTCACCTGCTAGCATAGTTTTCTGAATATCTAGTATGGGACTAAAAGAAAACTGCGGCCTCACCATATGTTTAAAAAGTAACAAATGGTTGAATGTATCCCACAGATATTCCAACTCAATTCTTAAAAAATTATCCTAATGTGTCTGAGACTCATTCTTTTATACAGAGGATTGTTTTTTTTTTAGAAAGGTGAAAGTTTAAAACAATACGCTCTTTATCTCTAATGATACAGTCTTCTGAATTTTGAGGGTGTACTTCATATGATGAAGTAATGGCAAAAATCCAAGACTAAAATGTTTCTAAGACTTCTCAAAAGAGAATCATCCAATTTTTGCTACTTAAGGCATATTTTGACACAGTCTCAAGGAGAAAAAGGGTAAAGGGGAGGAAATTCTGAAAACAAGAAGAGCATTTCTGAATGCTGGGGTGTTCCCTGCATGCAGGCCTGTGCAACACATGGCCCACAAGCCAGGAGCTGGCACTGTAGCTTGGCTGCTGGTGTGTGGGGATCCTCACGGCAGCCCCTCGCAGCAAGAGGCAAATCCAAGGGCTCAGCTGGATGCAGTGCTGGGCCAGGAGGGAAGGATGGAGGGCTGAGAGGGGCAGGCACCATGAGAGTGTGTTGGACTTGGCAGAATTTGGAGAGTGCACCCGGTGCTCCTGAAGTGACTACTGTAGTGCTCTCACCAGGCATCCGCACCCTGTGCCTCTGCTGTGTGTGGTGTGAGTGTGGGTCATCTCCATCAATCTGTACCCTTCTGCCTGATTAAGCACTGCATTGAAGCACTAATGAATGACCCCAGCTGTGCCAGGAGGCAGCGGGCCCAGCTGCCCATGGGCCATGGGCCATGGGCCCAGCTTGGCTCCAGCTCACAGACAGTGCTGCATGGTGCCTCGCTCAGCCTGGTTCCACAACACAGTCACCAGTAGCTAAACCTGCTGACATCATTCATCTGAGCGTGACTGAGCTCACAGATATTTCTAAGCCCTATGCCTCCACACTGCACAGTGCCTGCTTCATTCAGCTACAGCAATTTCAGTCTCGCACTGAATGCCTTCATCAGCGATACCCACAGTACTATGGTAAATGTATATTTTCTTTTCACCAAGGAACAATTGCCTGACCCATAACAGTGTACAGCGTTACTTAAATACCTGAAGAAAAAATGAGGTTTTTATTTCACCTACTGATATTACTAATATGGCATCCTTAAGGGCTCAGACCTCTGGCTGCCAACATGACCTGCAGCTCCTGAGGGATGTACCATGGCCATGCTGTGTGACAGACACAGCCTGGCTCCAGCACAGACATTGCTCACTGAGGGCTTCTCCCAGTGTCTGGAGCCTGCCTTCCCCCGTGAGGCTGCCTGATGGCACAGTGCTGTCATGGGACAGGGAACAGGCACGCACACAGCAACAGCACGGACAGGTATAAACCTGAGGCACAGAGTGAACACTTCTCTCAGAAAAATACATCGTGCGGCAGACTTTGGAACAGACAGAAGATACAAGTACAGGAATGCATAACTTAAATGAAAATCCAACCCTAGTGCTAAGAAATGTAACCTTCAGAAGGTGGGTAGTTGACCAGATGCCTCAAGTAGCTCATTCCTAGCACTAGCAGTGGGTGGCTGCAGACATTACTTCTGTCCTTAACACTAAGATCATCTCCGTTTAGTCACATGCTGCGCTCAACCCTGGCTAAGGAGGCAGAAGACGTCTTTGTTGTTCATTGCAGCACTTGCATGGCATGGGAGCAGGACGTTTGCTGTTGAGTGCCGGTGGCAGGGCCCAGAGCCAGGGATGGACCCCGCTGCCAGGCACTGCGAGGCTGAAGCTGAGCCAGCACACGGCTCAAAGGGCACCACATAGCCCGAGCCCGGCCCATGTGCGGCCACTTCCTCCTAATCCGCAGGCTGCAGCGGCTCCAGGGCTTGGGCTTGTGCACACGAGTGCCTTCATCTGGTGATGAAGGGATGGGAGATCTCTCTGGGCAGACACTCGACCTGTTGTTTCAAGAGACACCTGCCTCCCTACTACGAGGAGGACACGGCTGGCACATCACACAGCTGCTTAAAACAGAAGAGTTTCCACAGCAAGCCAGGAGCGCCCTGTTACCTCAGCTGCAGTGACTACACCCATGTACCCAAGCATGAGACAATGGCATGTGCTGTGGAAGCGGCTCCCCATCCCCGCACCCACCCCGCCCTCCCGCCGCCATGTCAAGCACACGCTATGGCAGGCAGATGATAGTATGACACAGACTTACATCCAGCGAGGGCTCCGGCATGTCAGGTGCTCCCTGTCCACCAGCCTGACCCTCTAAGGCTGAGGAGGGATTAAAGGTCAGGTCACTGTGTGGATGGTTGCCAGAAGTGGCCGGGGGTGGCTGCCGGGACTGCTGGCTGGGAGGCCCGCTGTGATGTAATGGCTGCCCTGACTGGCTGCTGGGGTGAGGGACGTGCAAACCTTGCTGCATGGAAGTATGGGACTGATCAGTGCTGCCGGGATGAGGGATCTGCGGAGGAGGAAAAAAGCAGGAAAAGAAAGTGAGGCCACAAGGTACAGTGCTCGCAGTGCCTGACTCTGTAACCGCATGTTAAAAGGAAATAATGAAAATGAAATAATTGGAAAAAGAAAGCTCCATATCCCAATGTCAGAGGAAATGTTTCAGCTTTTTGGAGGTCATCTGCAAAGGGGAAATAAACACGCTGGGTTTGTGCTGCTGCATTTGCTTCGCTGTAATGTGGGAAACTGTGGCTGAAGGTGCAAACCAAGCAGCCCACAGGGTTGAGGGGGGCTGACAGTGCTGCTCAGTGTGAGCCAGGCAGATGCTTTGCCCTTGATTCATTTCAGAAATGAATGGAGAATTTGTTGAATAAAGATCCCTGTGCCAGCAAACTGATTAACTGAGAAAATGCTTAAGTTCTGCTCAGGTTCCTTACTGGGTAGCTTCCCTGACATTGCTGCCTATTCTTATTTCAGCTTGTTACAAACATCTGGCAAATACCAATCCTTCCCTACACCTTCCTCTATTTTATTTTCATTCATCTTTTCAGAATGCAGCATCCCTTTTAAGGGATTTTCTTAGCTGATGGTTGAAAAAACCAAGTGGGCTTGGTTAGCCAAGCTCCTCAGCCACCCACAGAGCTGCCAGAGGTGGCAGCATACCTGCTGACCCCCTGCAAAGTACAACACATTACCTTAAATTAAGGAAGGATTGTGCAACAGAATGCATTTTTATTTTCACATGGGCAAGTTCTCTAGCAAAAACTTTGTATTTTCTGTTTTCAATGGGGAATAACCTACCAAATCATATGCATCTTCTAAACCCTATTATGGAAGAATGGAGGAAAAAAATCTTTCTCACAGTACAGAGAAGCAACCAAAATGCACAAACCCAGTTTTTCCTTCTGCTACATGTCACCTTTAATGCTAGTGGACTCTTTGGGACTTGACCATGGTGCCACGAGAAAAATGAGTGTGAATGCCTTAGAATCAGTTGTTTCATGTTAATTGGGTATATGGAGAAGCAAAAAATGTAAACATTTTTTGAGAAATGCTACATATTGCCACACAGTGGAGCTGAAACAAAAGAACAGATACGTACAACAACAGCATGAAATTCATCCAGCCAAGCCAACAGAAACCGGCAAAATGCTATGTCACATATCAGCATTGACCCTTTCGTATCACAGTAAACTGCAAGGTTATTTTAACCTTAATCTTTAGTTTTGGAAAGGAAAAGGGAGATAATTACAAAACTTAATTAAAATATTCCAAGATATTAAGAAAAAAAAAACACAGAAACAAGCATTTTATAAAGAAACATTTTTCCACTCGCACGAAAACTGACAACTGAACAGTGATACAGTGGGACGCTCATACTCAGCTACATGGCGGTCTTTTTCAATAGTTTGGCAGTAGGAACGTTGGTGGAAATAAGCAGGATTCTACATGTAAAAGTGTTTTTAGGTCTCTTTCCCATATGAGACTTTAAAATAACTATTACAAAGTACTGTTGTACACTTTTCTCTCCATTAGGGTCACAGTTCGACTACCTGGAATGTATTCTGTAACATTATTGTTGTTACCTTAGGGGTAAACTTGTACAAAATCTGCCCATAGACCACAGCTTAGTGTAAATGAATATGCAGCCTAAGAACTTTGCAACAGTCCAAGTAAAAGCAGATGTCTGTCCAAACAGTATCGTTTCATTCTTTGTTCACTGAGAGCAAGTGCAACAGAAACTGTGCAAAGTAAGAAAGCTTAATAATAACAAAAAGTAAAAAGCAATTAAAGACAGTGTTGCTGAAGTGGGAAAGTTGTTTCCAGAAAATAAAACAAAATAGGACCATCTTGAAAATTCTCTTAAATTTATCCCCAAATGCACACGACAGGGGTCACACTGGTGTGCTTATAGAAGTAATTATTTAAACAAAGAGGCATTCATATGTTTTTGGACATATTTCAGAACAGATAAACAGGTTAGAAATTCTATACATTATGTTTCCATATACTAACATTATATAAATATTTTATTGATAAGGCAGTATCTTGGGCAGAGATAACTGTTGGACAGGGAGTCATTGATCGTTACAAGACTGAGGGTTATCAAAATCAGCCAACACAGCTTCAAAATCCATCCAACAGCATTCCTCCAGGCCTACCTGTGACAGAATAAATGCTCAGGACTATTTTCTTGTCTCTATTCAGCTGACTAATGATGAATTAATTACCATTGGTGTAAAAACACTCTAAACAATAAGACATGTAGGTCTCCAGCTCGTGTCTGCAACTTTCACTGTTTTATTTCAAAAGCACTAACTTACATTATGAATGCTGAGTCTAACAAAGTTGCTACTGCTTACATAGCAAGGTAATTCAGAGTTGTTTTTAGGAGTGTAAACTGTGGCACTCTTAAAACATTTACAATCTGTAAAAGGAAGGTTTATAGCAGACACAACTACATCTTCTCTTTAATAACACAAAGAACACAATTCTTTATGAGTCAGTCTAAGAGTGACCTCTAGGAGTGCTGAGACGAACAGCAACAGAGCTTGCCAGCTGCAGAATGATATTCTTTTCATCTCAGAAGAAAATTGATAGTGAAAAAAAAGATCATTAGGTTAAGTCAATTGTTTATACATCTCTCCACTACGGGGGTCACAGACTCACCAGCTCTTAGCTGTGCTAAGTGGCAAAACCACTGAAAGATGCCATCCTGCCCAGCCGCTGTTCTCTGCCACTTTTCCCATCCATTTTTCCCTTGCCATCATATGCATCCTTGCAGATATACTGCAAACTCAACAGGTGGACTGTCACAGATCAAAACCTCCCCCATATTAGTTTTCAATTATATCAGTACCTTGCATTAATAGCATGCATTTCTCTAAAAGCAGCAGTTTTAAAGCTGTCTTTCCTGTGTCTGCTACCAAAAAACAGTTTCCTTCAGAGAGAGAAGAATGGAAGAAAGTAAAAACAGAAGAGGGAAGCAGAGACTTTGTAATATTGACAAAGTTCTGCTGGAGTACCACCAGTCCACAAAAGCGGCCTAAAAACTGTATGGCCAAATTGGCAAGGTCAATCTAATTCTGTTGTGCTAAGAGATGTGAAAACTGATCCTTATTAAGGCAAATCACCCACTGACACAAGCCAGGTGGAGCCTGCTTTAGTGCCACTTCCCTTTCCTGAATAGCATAGCTTGCATATCATGATAGAAGAGGGACAAGTGAGGCAAAGGTTTACTTTAATTGCTGGCTATCATAAGCAAGCATTAGATCTGCTACAGACCGACCCACAGAACCAACAATCTATTAACATTTGCCCAAATACCCTCTTACAGTTCTGCAGTATGCATAGCCTTGAACAACTTTGCTATTCTCTGTAAGGAGTCCAGTTTTCAGAAGGCCACAGATTCCTCACTTTCATACTCAACCGCTTCATATCCTACCACTTCAGAGATTTTACTAGGGCAACTGCTATAGCAGAAGTAAAGCAGTTAACTGATGGAGTGGAAATGTAGGTGTCATGGAATGGGAGGTGCAGAAGAATTCCCTGTGGCTTTGATTCAAAGGACAGCAGCCGTGTGTGAGCGGTTCAGGTTGGTAGCAATTCCCTTCACTACTATATTATCATGCTGTACAGTTGGTTCAGATACAGATACTCAGGTTGCTCATTAAACAGATATGTAAAATTTGCCAAAGTAAAATTAAATTTACAGCGTGCTTGTTCTATCCTTTATTAGCCTGTGAAGTGGTAAAGTCATTACAGTTTCTGGACTCTTCCTTTGCAGACATTCTTCTCACTTGGGATCTGTCCAAGCTATACTAAGAATGCTCTCTCTGCTCCCTTCCTATTTCTCACCATCCTCCTTGGAAAACCCACTGCCAGCTAGAGGAGACACTGACTGAGTAGGCTTTTCCTAAGCATCTGCTACCACATATCCTCGTTACATTCTGAAATAGTACTTTCTAGTGCTCAATGAACACACAGCACAGATGACTCATCAAGTTAAACATCCTTCCTGTGCAGTAACAGCACACTATAAAGCCCCTGCCCTGTAACTTAATTGAATATAAAAGGATATATATACACACATACCACACAGAGTTAAAATAGATGAGTAGCCATGCCTAAGAGCTAAACACTGCTGGTAACTTTTCTATCATCTACTTGCTGCAGTACTACATCTTTTGGATGTAAAGTTCCGTATATAAAACTTGGTTCACTGAGCGAGCCGCTTTTCTAAATGAGCAGTTCTGCCTTTCCAGCTGAGACCTGAGGAACCTCTGTTTTTTAAATCTATTACATTGGTGCACCCTCAGACCAGCAGCAGTATCTCTCCTTGAAATCTACAGGCTTATCCTATTCCCAACAGCTTAAAGGTACATTTTATTCTACTTGGATAGAATCCCTCACAAAATGCTTTGATGCAAACTTTGCCCTCAGGGACAAAGTCAGGGAAGACACTGTCCCTGTTCTGAAGTCAGTCAGTGTCTTGCTATAGCAAGCTGTCTGCTGAAGACGGACATTCACAGATACTGCTAGCTAGTTTTTTTCAGGTGTCAGAGGAAAGCACAATGATTAACACAGGTACACTGAGCCAGGTTGTTTCTTTCCGATAAACAAGCTTAAACGACAATTAAAAAAAACAACCTTAAAAACATTTCTCCACAAACTTGTAAAGGCCAGAAACTAAAATCGACATTTCTGACAACATTTCTTAGGGCTACTCTATTTCAGATGCTGCCAAAGTTGGGAATCCAAAACAAGGAAAATCAAGTCACAAGGAAAGTCCATTTGGCTGACTGGAGCATCTTACTCCTGCAAACAAAGATCTACGTCTGCAGCACCGTTACTTACAGATTCCTGCATAGGGTGACTGAGAGGTTTGTCGAGAGCTGCCATGCTGCTTGGCATGTCTGGGGGATGTGACAGCTGTGGCCCATGCATGAAATCATTCATAGATGTTCCACCAGGATTCCCGTGCGGAAAATCAAAATTGCCATGACCTTGGTAACTGTTACCTGAAAGACAAGCAGGTATGATACAAAATAATTTTTATTTTTTCCTGACACTGATCTTTTAGAGTCTCTTCTTGTAAAAGCTGTGCAGGGCCGTATCTCCTTTGCATAGGACAGGGAATACGACAATGTTGCGCTCCCCACTGCAGAGGCAGCTGAAGGAACAGGGAGGAAAAAATGGCATTAGGCTTTCATGTATTGGCTACTGCTGGGAATATTAGGATTGATCGTAGTAATTCGTGTACATTCTGAAAATAACTGAAAACTGCTGGCACTCAGAAAAGCTGCTGTTAAGTCACTAATTAAACTTAAGCAAGACAAAAAGTCAAAAGAATCAGAGTGAAACTGACTCGCTGCCAAAGCACAAGTTATATATATGACACCTGTGTCATTTTTATCTACATTTCCATGCACTCAGGAGGACTGTAGCTTTGCATCAGTTTCTGACAGTTTCTTGACAGAGCTGTATCAGGAAGATGCCACCATGGATGTTGCACATCCATTTCATCTCTTCTTCTTCAGCATAAATAGGCAACTTCCGTTGAGATAATGCAGAAGAGGCCTTCATGTCTAATTGAGGCTTGTGATGTAATTCTCCTTGTTCCCACGAAACCTAATAACATTCATTCGACTGTCGGGATATACAGCAATTTTCCTTTTCTGGAAATATCTATCCTTATTTTCTGAGCTACAAGTTGCCTGCTCGCATCTTGTGTTTCAGATGTGGATACACACATTCACAAGGAAAAATAAGAGAATTTATGAAATCTATCTAACTTTGGATGGAAAAGATGTTCTCCAGAACATCAAAATTCCGTAACAATTCAGAATCTGGTTTTAACCCTCACACATCTACTATTTAGCAACAAGCCTGGGGCCCTCTGCTGATCTACAGGACAAGTATGGTATGGTCATCATCAGTATGTTTTGATCCCTTCCACCTCAGCCTTGTGAGCGTCACTATAATTCTGCAGTATGCGTGCTTCATAGTACAGGGGATTTATTTTCACAATTTTTTTCTGTTCTGATCCCTCTGTTAGCACTTTCATTTGAGATACCAACTCTGTTGGTTTATCTGCTCTGAAAAATTAGGACTGGACTGAAGCCATTGAGCTATTTTTTTTATACGTGACCTAACTGCATGATACTGAACTCAGAAACAATAGAATAGTTTTGGAACTTGAACAGAGAACTTGAGGTTTCTCGGCTGGAATACAGCAGCTTTAAATGGAAGGAGTCAAGAAGGGAGTTCAATAAACCGAAGTTGCTGCAACATTTGCTCTTCAGCACAGCTTCATAAGCAGAAGCTTAACCTCAGAGGAATAGAAGTCATTAGCCATGTAAGAGTATTTCTCAGAGAAGTCAGGACTTTGATCTATCATGTAAATACCACAGAGCCTTACTAATTCCCATTTTGTTAATCTGCAAACTGGATAATTCTCCCAGAATGTAACTGCTCTTGCCTCGCTTCTCAGGAAAAATTTAATAAGGTCTTGTATTACCGAGTACTTGCTATATTTACAAACTATACTTCAGTATAATTACAAACAAATGTAAACCACAGTAATAACACTACCACTTTTTTTTCTAGAATGTTGTTAATCAGAGAATATCACCTAATTCTAAACGTTAAGTTTCACTGCACATTCTGATAGACACGATGCACTGTGCCCAGGCATTTACAGCCATGCAGAAATATGCCCTTCTCTGGGGCAAGAGTTGTGTCATGTGCTGAGGGACACACCTGTAAAGTCATTTAGGATAATCTGGTGCCTTGCACTGATACGTGCCTTGCAGCAGAGGTAAGACAATATGGACTTCACACGACATTGATGAGCCGAGGCTCTGAGCAGCGATGTCTAACTCTGCTACAAGACCTACAGGGGAAGGGAGGGAAATAAAGTCCAGACAACAATCACTAAAGAAACCCTAAAACCCAGTTTACGTGACTATTGTGTCCATTCCTGAGTAAAGGAGCTAGAAAGACGATGAAGAAAAGATGGCTCTATTCTCATGTTCTGACTGCATTTCACTCCTACTTAGCAACTGAAAAATTTGTGATTCAGTGCTCTTGGCTTTGTTATAGTAATCATTCATCTGTTTGAAAACCTGGAAAGTTTTATCATCTGTCATCAGTTTTGCAGTCATTGGAGCAAATTAACCATATTTTGCATGCAAGATACATTTTTCTTCAAATGCCTGCAAAAAGCACATATATCACCTTGTAATCAATTTGAGGATTCTGATGGTGTGAACAGTTGGTCTTTTCTCTGAGCTGAACTGAGTCGTATCTTGTTTCTTGCAAAAAGAACAGTCTCTGGTTTCATATCTTCAGAATTGTCAGTATAATTTAGTTATTCAGAGTATCCCAGTCATTTGAAAAGGTATTTCCACTGCTTGGATTTAGTTCTATGTTTCTCAAACTGGCAACGCATGGACAAAGGATCTCAGAAGTCGTTATCTAATGCAAAGGTGTTTGCAAAGCAGCTAAAAGTTTCTGAGTGATCCATGAAATGTCAGCCACCTGCCCAAGTGGCAGGATTAATGAGTCAGGTTCACTACATAGTAAGGAATGTAGAAAGAGGAGCTTTCATTGGAATGAGAGGGGAACAGAAGGAAAATGGATAGAAAAAATGAGGAAAGATGTATATTGTGTCAGGCCATGAATACATAAGGGAACACACAGTGCTCATTGATATAGAGAGAGCTGCATGGCAATAAATGTGGCAGTCACCAATTGCCTTACTAAAAGACACTTCCTCTAACCAGATGAATCTTAAATGAAAAGTCTCATGCAGAATTTCAGAACTGCAGCCACATATATTTTGCTTTCCTTGTGAATGTCCATGAGAAGATGCAACGACAAAACCTCATAACAAAGGTGACTGACTGACTCGCTGACTTCAAGAGTAACAATTTCTGTGAACAAAGATGTAAAACTTACCTTGGTTACCATATTCGGTGGAGTTGTTGCCTCCTGGAGGAGGTGGGAGGGATGGGTAAGGTGATGGACCAGGACCCAAAGCTGCAATCATCTCCATCACATTCGGCATGATCATCTGGCTTGGACTCATGGTCTTAAATCTTTTGGAGGGAATGCCATCTGGGTCATCTTTGATGTGAATATCTGACTTTATAGGGACTGGCCTCCAACTGCAAGTTGGGTCAATGGTAACTTCTTCAAACTCTGAGCTGTAAAATAACGTGAGAATTTTAGCACATTAATTGCTCTTCTGTTTCCTGTCAATTCTGCTGATATTTCCCTAAGAAACTGATGGTAACGAATGTTTTTAAATGTTCTAGTATATACAACCTCAAAATCCTTCCTCAAGCGTGTGCTGAAAGCAAATTTTAGAAATGGCAACGGTGAGAGCACATTTCTGTTTATACCCTCACAGTGAAATCCAAATGTATCTACATGATCTGCTATATATGAATCAGAAGGTCTCCTTCTAAACATGAGAAAACATTTCACCCTCCATTCTCACTCTTCCTTCTGCTTCACTGATGAGGCTGTCATCAGGAGATGACCCAAACAAGATCTATCAAGTAGGCAGAAAGAGACACACTCTATTATTAGCTATGCTCACTGGTATTACTAGCTTCACTAAGAAGCCATGAAACAGAATACTCAAGTTCAATCACTAACACCCTCTTTGGCATGACTGTCTCAGCACTCATTAAAATATCTCCCAGTTACTTAGTCTTGGATATGAGAAATATCAATTCACTTACTTCTGTATAGCGTTGAGAATACCCCACATGTACTGGTCAACATCCAAGCCCTCCAGCAGAGCAGTTTTACTAGAAAAAGAAAAAAACAAACAAAAAACCAACTCCTTCATATTAGAATATATCTTCATATATTTAAAAGAAGGATGGAAGAAGGATAGATTAGTGATGGAATCAGCAGTCTAAGATCTACCAACTTACTATCTCTTACAAGTAACTTATAATGACTTGGGACAAACAGTTTCAGTTCTGCATCTGCTTTACCAAGATAATAGTTATTTACATTGAACAGGTAAGGTGAGGACACACACACACACACATACATACAAGGATCTATATATTTCCACAAACTGTTCACGTCTTTTAAATTATTGATTCTATTGAACTGTATTTAAGATATAAAGTCTCTTCAAGCACAGTAGATCTCTCCTGTGATCATCATCTAAAACTACTAATTTTTTAAAATTGCATCTGTGCTGTTTTCTTGAGCTATGCAGTAATACGTCTTCAAAATAACTGCATATTGTAACTGTTTTAAATAGCACAGATGGGAACAGAACAAAACAGCAACAGAAATGAGTTAGTTACATTGGCACTAAGATCAGAATGCAGGTGCTCATACTTAGAGAAAGAGGACACAAATTTTAGCCTGAATATATCAGTACATAAACTATGAAGCAACCACTATCTTTTAAGACATCCAATTCTTATTTTTAGCCAAACTCAAAAGACTGAAAAGGTTGAGGTAGTTCAGAGAAATCATCTGCACCTTAGGATAGCTAAGAATCACAGACGGTCAAGCTTATCTCAAGTTTGTGACGTTCACAGAAGCAGATAAAACAGACAATGGCCACATCTGTTTAATAGCTAACATTGGCTGACACAACCAGGACTGAAGAGGAGATGGGCAGAGATGCCTGCAAACTGCTACAGCTACAGATGCTTGAGCTTAAGAGCACTGGCTCTCAGCTGAGGGTGTAACCAACTTATAACCACGTGCACTGAGCACAGTAGGTTAAAGACATTGAATGGGCTTGCAGACATTCTGTGAGTCTTTTTTGCTCAGTTAAATGTAAGGATGGGCAGTCTGTGACCGCTTCAAAGTATTTTGCTCTGTTTCTTCTGCAGAACGCTAGTGCTCTGGTCAAGACATAAGGTTGAAAATATACTGAGGTATTTCCCTTTTTCTTTAAGCAATTTCTCCAAACTTTTGTATTCGCAACTTCTTGGAAACATTTTAGCTTTTTTAAAATCAGCCTTATCCTGAACTAGAATCCTTTCTACTTTCTGCTTTTGCCTTCATTTACACTTGACATTGACCTTGGAGGATCCAACTGTCAAACGCTGCAGCCTCCAAAATTCTCATTCTCCTTGAACACTGCCGTTAACTGCATCCCTATGTGACTCAAAGTACAATACCTAAGACAGTTATTTGGCATCCTTAAAACCACCAAGCTCAGCTGGATACTGAGCATTTTAATATTTAAATATTTGAAGTTTAGTAATTTGAGCATTACAACATGAAAATTATACAAAAGTAACTCCAGAATAGACTACCTATTCTTTTATCATGGTATGTTGCTATCTGCTCATTGTTTATGCTTCATAATCTAGAGGAAAATCAACTCCCAGTTCACCAGTTTCATGTAGATATGTCTTATCACTACAATATTTGAGCTTCTTTTGAACTCTACACAACACAATGATAGCCTGATGAGAGCAAGCAGATTACACTTTGTGAGAAAATCTCCTGTTAAATCTCCTGTTTTTGAATTTCTAAAAAATCCAGGGTGTTCCCTCAATTCATGCAATACTGAAGAATTCTCCTTGGACTTTAGGTAAATGCAATATATTTATATATCTTATTTTCTAGCACTTCCTTTCTCTCCCTTCCAAGTAAGTTATCTTTTCTTCATTACCTTCAATATTACTGGAATTTGGTTAAATCACCTTCAGCAGCATTTCATGTAGCATAGTTGCACTTACTTGCATACTGGACACCTCCAAGTTCCTCTTTCACAGTTCAGTTGTAAATAAGATTCCAGATCAAAGCACTGTGTATCAGAAAGAAACAAAACAAAACAAAACAAAAAGAGAAAAATCAAAGGAAAATACTGTATTAACTGAATCAGTCAGACAAAAGTAAAACTGCCATGAAGAAAACCCTACTAGAACACCTAAACCAAGTAGCTTACTTGTCTCTACATTCAACAGAAATACATATATGTATTTAACTTTTTATGTTGATAGACAAAAAGGAAATTGTTAAGCTCTCTCTTACAATAACCAAGCAAAAGGTAATAACATAGGGTGGAGGGAACACTGTGACGTCATTGGCATCTACTCACTTGTACATGCTTGCAATCATGACCCCTTGCTGGGAGCTGAATCCGCCGGAATGTGATCGGACACTTCAGAGACACTTTAATAGCAGTTTGCTCTACTCCATCTTCCCCATTTAGTGTTGCATTGCCAGAGGAAGCTGCTACACTACTGAAGTTCCTCTTTACTGTTTAGGAAGAAGGTATGCATGAGAAAATACATGTACACTTTAAATACTAATGTAGAAATCTGAAAGACCAACAATTAATCCTTTACAGGCTACTTTAACGGACAATTTATCCACATGAGTGTATGTTGTGTAATCTTGTGCTGTACAGACAAACCATCACAAACATGCATATCAGCCGTAGTCTCAACCATAGCAAGTGCCATACAAACACTTAAAGCAGCCCTAAATGAATAAAGGAGAAGAATCTTTCAATGCAACTCTTCAGAATAAGAGAAAAACAAATATGGGGGGAAAAGCAGATTATCCCAGGACAGGAGAGCCATCATTAGGGACTAAGCTTGTGTTTTTGGTATTTTGGGTGGGGTATTACCTCACCCAAACAGACTTTAAAATTTGAGTATCCCAAGGATTTAATCTATGCACATAATATTCTCGAAATTCTTAAGTGTAGTTTAAAGTTTTCAGTAAGCAAGCAAATCTGGTGTAGAAATAGTTTATCACAACTGAATGTAGGCTTTTTAAGAAAGTCATCACCCACAAAAAACAAAACTCACTCTTGGTGATACAATGTTCTGCTGGGAGGAGGCGTTTCTTTAGTAGACCTTGAAGTACAGAGCGAACTGATGGCCGGTGTACTAACTGCAACACGAACAAGTGCGACTGAAAGAGAACACACTTTGTTACCACGAGAACCAAGCACACATGGTACATATGCTGCTGAACAGAGCTGCATTCTTCCCTTGGATGCATAGCTTCAAGAGGCATCTAATGCATAAATATGAAAGCTGGTGCTGCTCTGCTGAGCGCACGCACTCCCACAGGGATATACTGAATGCTGTACAGTATTTTGTTTTGTTCCCCAGGAGCACAGCATACTCCTATACAATAGCTTTAAAAAAAAAGAAAAGATGTTCTGCATTTTCTTCCTCCTTAATATTCAGAATATGGAGGGCTGATATATTCGTCTCTGACATTTGGGTTTATTCCTAAGACCATGGATTCTTTGACATAATCTAGACTATCTGCCTGTCATCACACTATATTATAAGTTGCACAATTTGCCACCGATCTGTCTGCAACTCACTGAATCCTCCTTCCCAGAGTTGTAAGAGCTTGCTGTGGATTTGCAGGATGCTGCCCCTGCTTTTAGCCAACAGATAAATGGTATTAGGCACAGACACTTCAATGTGAAGTAAAGCAAAATGTGTCAATGGCTTCCCATTAAAATGCCTCACACTGTGACCTTGGGAGAGGTAGGAGCTTGCTTTCTCGTCACTAACAACAGAGCAGTTAAAAGCTCAGACTGTAATGTGTGCAACAGTCTGCATTAAAAATATAGTACTTGTATCCAAAAGCAACTGAACCATGGAAAAGGAGAAAGGGGGAAGGTTTCATGGGATACGAATTTTTCATCTGAAAATCATCACCAACAATGACAGTGCTGAAGTTATCACGTCAAATCAACTGCAGTTTAATCCTCTACGTAAATGAAATTAGTACTGGATAACAGTCCACACCACAGTAATCTACTTCCTTAAAATCGTTCAGCCACTTTGTAACTCAGGCACACACTAAAGAGCTTGGAGTGAAAACTCCCTTCCTCCCCTAGGCCCCCAAGTCCTTTCAAACACACTGAAGGGACATTGCTACAGTCTGCAGTAATTCTGCAGCACAAAAAAATCAGCATTAGTACTCTGCCTGTGTCAACACCATTAAACAAGCACCTTACCAGAAAAATACGTGGAAAAAAAATGAGAGGAAGGCTTTTTCAGCCAAGGCGACATTTGCAAACTGTACTAAACAGCAAAGTCAGCATCAGCAGCTGCAGCCGCAAGCTCGATGTACTTACACAACAACACGCTGTGACTGTAATTTGAATCGTGTTTCTTCCTGGCTGGCAGACATGCTTTAGGTGCAGAGGTTTATGAGATGTCTTGTTGTCACCACGTTCGATGGTAAGTGGGGTTGCATTAACGCTGACCTGGACTGAAGCTGGCCAGTTTGTGTTCATTTGTCTGTCTTCATGGTGATAGCACTTGAACTGTAATTCCAAGTCAGACCTGTACAACAACCAATAAATCTTCCTTTAACTTTTCTTGCACATTGCAGAGGGAGGTCTTTTTTGTTGCTAGGAACATTTTTTCTTGACCAATCAGAATATTCTTCTAGAATTATTCCCAACAAAAGATATAACATACTTTCATCACAAAAGCCCTTAACAGAAGAAAGTCATGATGAATTAATGATGCAAGCATACTACAGAGTTATTAATATTTTACACTTATAAAGGACTTTCCAAGGGAACATCTCAAACCTCTTTGCAAACACAGACTGTGAAATGATCCTGCAAAAAAAGAAACGTTAACATCAGACAGGCTTTTCATGTCTGAATGAAAAGTAATGAACAAGAAAGTTATACACTGCAGCAGGTCGTGTTGGAAGATTCCAGATCTTTCACTATTTCAGAGCATTTGAACAAGGTTTTGAACAAGTGCTTGTCAGATGTAGTACAGATATAGCTATTCCAGCCTTAGAACAGGTAAATCAACTAAGAGAAAATGACCTCTGTTTCTCACCGCCTGTATGTCTGTGACTCCAAATTAACACAGCTGTGGATTAAATTTTACACAAGTTAAAACTTCTTTCAGAGTATGATTCCCTTCCCCCCTCTAATAATAAATATCACATGCTATTCAGCTCCTCAAAATTGGATTTATAACACCTCCAAAAAAAGGGAGTGGCTAAAATTAAATTAATAAAAATTAAATGGGTAGAGATTATGACTTCTAAGTGTCACACGCAAATGTCAGTGTGTTAAAAATGAGCAATTTGAAGAAGAAATGTAAAAGAACATGAGGAACTGAACTGAAATGCTGGAATTCGGCTGCTTGTGATAGCTAAAATGTTCTGCCCAATGTTTATCTTTTATGCTTGAAAACTCAGGTGCTCATTTCTTCATCTTGTCTGGAAGAAGATGTCTTTGTAAGATCCACAAGGAACAGCTCATTCAGATCATCATCTTAACTGTCATTTTCCTTATCCAGAAATAGAGATTTGAATTCTGACTTAACACCGTCTTCTCCAGATTTCAAAACATCTAGATTTAGTATTGGATAAAAATGTTTTTTTGTTTTGTTTTTAGTAAAGAAAAGCACAGAATACAAATTACGTGACCATTCAGCATAATCCTTCAATATCAACTGTTCCTAGACTTTTTTTTCTAGTATTTTACTGACAAGTTTTGAAGGATCTCTGCAAGATCTACTGGAGATTCTCATCTCATGAGAACATACAGCAACCACCGAAACCCAGAGGGAAGCAACCCTTGGTGACTCTAATATAAAACCCAAATGGATTATGTGCATTCCTGAGAACTCTGGCCAGGTTTGCCGAAAGTCTCAGGGTGAGAACAGAGATTAGGAGACCTTTGTGTTCTTAGCACACAGCCCCACAGCAGGTCTCTGCTAATAACTAAGTAGTGCTAAGATTGAACCAGCTTCAAGGCAACATTTTTATTGCTTTCAATCTTCTGTTTCTCGTAACCATGAAAAGTTCCCAATGGGGACAAAAACAGTTCGTTACGGGCGTACATGCGAGAGGTTCTGCTGAATATTTTAACTGGCGGAAAAATATTCAGAACTGGCTCGATTCCATCATTCTCTATAAAAACAAAATCCTTCCACACATGTGGCTAATTCATTTTTTTGGAATCCATCCAGCCCTGAGGTAAATTTGAAATGACTTTATTTCAGGACCATCCGTTCTCCCCACCACTGACAAGCTTTTCAAAACAGTAGACCTGAGCACAGTTTACCTACGAGTCTTCATTAAAACAAGTTTAAATAAAGGCTATGTGTTTGGTGAGCTAAGGAAGAAAGAAAGAACAGATATTAAGAAACAGCCTCATGCCTCAGTGCAGCACTATAAATCTACTGAATGAGCCAGCACAATCCCCAGTAGTGATTACTTATTAATAAGAACCAGCAAATAACTGCCAAAACTCCCTCTGCTTCTAGTACTCCACGATAATGAAATTCAAGTAAGCAATAACTGACCTCAAAGTTAGGTGTTAATTATTGGATGTGGTCTGTCTGAAATCTCTCTCACTTCTAACCCCCAGGCTACCTCAAATTAGGGCACTGTGGCAGCAAACCACTATTGTATCCTATGTCCAATCTCAGCTTTAGAGCCAGAGTCCGTCCTGGGGGCAGAGAACTCAGCACATCTCTCTGCTACCCCTGAACACCTTGTGCTTTGTCCACGCCATAAAAACAGAAATCTCAAATGAATTCCAGTAAATGGGAAGAAGGTCCTCAGATGGAAAAAGCTGAAGCTACAAGTTATTAGTCCCATTTAGGCCAGAGTGTATTTGATCCAGGCTCAGAAGAAGCTGAAAGTGAGGAAGGCATAACAGAAAATGTGCTGAAGATGCAGTGTTTTACCACCTCAGCTGCTACACCTGTAAAACAACCTCTGTACAAGATAGTGAGAGGCCAACCAAGCACCACGCAGTGCACAGAGACAGCTTCAAACAATGCAATCGGAAAACAGGATAACACTGAAGTACTTTCTGAGAAAAACAGGAGACAGATTATTTGGCAGGATTTGAAAACATACAGATAGAAAAAGAAATAAGGCTCTGATTGTAAGCTGACCTAAATGTTGAAAACAGCACATAAGCTGGAATCACTCATGCAAATCCAAATTAAATACAGTAAAGTACCACCTAGGAAAATTATTCTTCTGTACAGGAAAGTAGTATTTGCTGTAATTGAAAAACAGAAGACTTTGAGTATGGGAAGCTATGTTCTGTATTTCTGATCCATTCTTATTTGGGGATTCGCAGAAGAGAGGGGATGTATGAAATCATTTTCAAAAATTTGGAGGATTTAAGCACTTTTCTTTCCAACTGATGCTATCAGGCACCTAAACTGGGTTCTTCTTTAGCGTGTTATTTTTCATTATCAGATATTCAACCATTTATTTTCAGCTACACCTGCAACTAACATTTCATAGGCCACAGAGCACCTAGGGCTTCAGAGTCTGCTACATCAAAGTTTGGACCGGTGTTGGTCATGCACATCCTGCACTCATTCTACCCAGAGCAGAAATGATGGAATGGTTACAATGACTTTTCAGAGTGTGCTATCAGCAAGGGAACGTGTATGGGAACTGTTGAAACTCAGCCTGAACCTCTGATTAATCACCTGAGGCAAGCACTGAGTCAGCCGCGGGAGCATAGGTGAAGGCAATTAACCTGTGTGACCAGAAGTGGTGGAGCCTGGTTCCACCTCTCCTAGACCCCATTTAAGGGCTGACTGCCACTGAGGAAGGATCTCTCTCTGGAGATCACTCCTCGTGGAGTTTTCTTGTGAGCGTACGACACCGGTGAGCATTTTCTATTCCTTTCTGATCATCCTTTCCAACATGATAATCTTTCCAGCTATACGCTCTCTAAAGACCAGCCCAATTTCTCTGTATACTTATCAATTATACATCTGTATATTCATTGATTATACAGAACGTCCATCAGGGAACATTTTAGAACACACTGCCTTTGGAAATCAACAGGTGAGACTATCTGTGAGCATAAGGGGGACTTCTCCTAGCTAGGCCACAGTTTTTGAAATGAAATAGCAAACTTAAATTGAAGTTCACATGGCCTACCAATTCTCCATCGCTGGTGCAGACTTCTTCACAACAAGACTCAGCTTACCTCCACATTAGCGTTTGATGAACAGTTGGCCGTAAGTGAAACACATGGTTACTGACTGCCAGGTTGTGTTCCAGCCGGAAGGGCTCCAACACAACACCATCCCTCACAGGAAATGTCAGACGCAGCTCATCATTGTGGTTGGCTGGGATCGAAGAGGGAGAGAAAGCATGAACTTTCCCTTTAGCATCTGCAGTGCAATAATAATGTGTATATTTATACGGAATAGTAACAAATGGCACAGTGATCTGCTTCTGGGTTTAACTTTGCAGGTTCATACACACACAAAAGAAAGACACAAGTAGCTACAGGATCTAGTCAATGCAAGTGAAAAGGCTCAAGCTGATAACAATGGAAAACCCAACTCTTTTATTCTCCTTTTATTCTGGACAACAATGTGGCAAGAACCTGTGTTTTTTATCACTGCATAGGTTTGGTGTCCAGCCTTACTCTGTTAGCAAAAAGACTGACAACTCCTGATTATGGCCAACAGTGATGATGTTTAGCTATTTCTTCTGCTTTGAGCAGCAAGAAACATTACCCAATTAATTTCAGCTGAACCTTTCCAAAGACCAAATATACTAGCACACAGTCGCTATCTGATCTAGTAACACAAGATTTTATGGTAATTTACAGCTAAACTATGCAGGCCAAATGCCTTTGAACACTATGTTTTTGCCCAAACAATACTGCAAGTCACTTTCTTCTACTTAATTTTTCAGCTATCCTGAATTCCAAAGACTGGCTGCAAAGTGCTAATGCAGCAGAAGTCCTTTTTAGGAAACAAAGATTCTCCCAATTCTCTAGTAAATAATATCTCCTACTGTTCATCAGTCACTTCAAAACATCAAACATCTTGTGCTAGCATAGAGCCAGAGAGATCTTGTTATTCCTTGCTTGTTCCCAGCCAAATGTAGCTGTGAGGTTGAGTGGCTTTGAAAGGAATATATATCAATTTTTGACATGCTACTGAATATTCTTAAGCCTGTATGGATCACAATAGAGACAATGCTATAAATATTCACATCGTATGCCATTCTGCTGTTATGTTCAATGAATGGCTTTGCCCTTGAACAAAATATACCACAATAAAAGTTCATACAATCAACAAGCCTACCGAGCACACGTAACACAACTTGAAATTAAATGTTTTACCGTCAGGAAGCGTATCAAAGGAATACTTTGAAGAGATATTTAAAGAATACTTTAAATTTGAAGAACTTCTTGGGATGCTCTATTTTAGGAGGGGACAGTAATCTTTCCTTTTCCTTTCTCCTCACTCTATTGAGTCTTCACTGTGCAGCAGGGCCATGCCACCTATTACAACTTAGCAATCTGAGCCTCTCCCACAGCAGCAATCAAACCTGGTTTCCAGACTGAAACGTATGTGGCAGAGAATGAAGGGACAATAAATGACAGGGGGAGTATTCTGGTTGCTACTCACTTGGAGGTGGTGGTAAAGCATTGATATTTGGCTTAATGTCAGGTGGGAATGGTGGTTTGACATCCTGGTTAGGTGACAGGTATGGAGGAATATTGCTCCCTGGAGTCATAGGTGGCGTGGGGTTTCCTGGAACAGGTGAATGAGGGTAATTTGCCACAGGTACAGGCCTTGATGGCTAGAAAATAAATAACATCACATTGTTATTGCAGTCTGAAAGTAAGAATAATAAGCTTTGTGAACTGTACTGTTATCAAACATCAAGGACTACAAACAAAGTAGGAAGGCTCTTCTGTCTCCAGAAGGAAGAGAAACCACAGGATGTCCCATGAGGCCTTCAGGGAAGAGGCAGACTAGAAGAAATAAGCAGGATCTGAAACCAGCAGACCAGCCAGTTTCATTCAGGCAATGACCAGATAAAAGCAAGGCTGCTAAGACGCTTACTGCGTTCCACTGAACGCTCTCTTTCCACAAGCAACTGATTCAGTTACTCCATACCACTCCAGCCCATCCAGCCCTTTGCACCTCTTTGGTTTCCTTCCAAAAAGGCCCCAGTGCTCAAAAGCCTACACAAAAAACAAAATCCAAGGACACAGAATTAGAATGTCTGTGACCCTTTCACTTCCATCTACCCTTTTTTTCCACTCCTGTCCAATTCATCTACTCAGAATGAAGGCTCTGGGGCTCAGGGGATCTATTTTATTGTGTACCTACAGTTTGACTCTGTTCTTTTAGCTAGTCTCATTTAGCAGCAAACAGAGAAAACAGATGGTTAATTATAAATAGTAGTTCTAGTATTAAAACACCATTGGTTTTGTTTCTTGCAATTAAGGGGAAGGGTAGAGGTAACAGAATAAACCAGTAAGAATAATGTGAAAGATGATGATACTAAACAAAACTGCAACTGCCTGGCACTCTCTTTTAATAGTTAGTGTACCATAAGTACACACACCACAGAGCATCATAAGCTGAACATCTTTACAAGCAGTCAAAATACAAGGACTGCAAATTTAATTCTACATCTAAATGCCATGCTGTTAGAGTAAGTTACGCTGATGTAACCAAGAAGAGAGTTACATTCTAAGTCTTTACTTTTCCATCCTATATTTCTGTGTTTTCTTTTTCTTTTTTTTTTCTTTAAAACATACAGTTCCTGTTTCCACAGCCATTATAGTCCAAAGGTTTAGGCTTCATCTACGGAATTTTTATTTTTCCCCTAGCCAGGGATAATCTCACTTCTTGACAAGTTATTTTCTAACCGTTTCCAAGAACGGTCTATATTTGAATACAAAATGCATTGGAAAGACCACAAATCCCCCATCAGAACTATTCCATCAAAAAAGAAAACTTCAAACCCAGCCAAAATAAACAAATGTAAAATGTATATTTTAAATCTGTCACTTTAAAACTTCATAGGAATCTTCTGCTGGTATTTTAGCATAATCGACTGCACTGGAACTGCAGTAGTTAAGGATCTGTCACCTTTTTGTGTTCTTCTGCAAAAGCTGCTATGATGCAACAGGATTTCCTGGGGCATGTTGCAGTGGACAGCTTGGTTGCACGTAGAACAGATGCTCTATAGAAAAGGCTTTGGGTTTTTTTTGACTCCTTTTTCAGTGGTGTGTTTTCTGTGTGATTCACACAAGAAATTCCAATCCAAGACCAATGTGCACCTTCCAACCTCCAAAATCAGAAAGTAACCTAGAGCTAATGTTTTAAGAGCAGATCAGACCGTCCAAAGTCCTCCCAGTTTTTATATTCACTGGAGTATCTGTGTGCAAGAGATGTCAAACTTCAGAAGGTCTTCAGTAAAACTCAACATGGATAATCAGAAGTGATCAGGATAATTCCATAAAAAAGGTTTTATACAAAATGTAAACAATTCTACTTCTTGCCCAAAACAAACAGCACAGGAAAAAAACAACAACAAAAAAACCCAAAAACCCACAACAAACAAAAAACCCCAACAACAGAGAAAACAGGGAGAAGTGGGAGAAAGTCGTGCCAACTTCAGTACTGAAGATGAATTCTACAGCTGGAATGGCTTTTAATTTTGGTCTGGTTTAACCTCACAGTGACCACTGTAGGTCTGAAGTTGGGATGCTGCAATGTGGAACTTGTTTATTACAAATTTCCAAAGCTGTATTATTGTAGTGTGTCACGAATAGGTGAAAATTTTACAGCTGTATCCCATTATGTACTTATTTTTACAAGCTATATTTAAAGTGAAACCAAGAGCTTCTAATGAGCCGCAGTAACATTCAGTTTTCTTTATGAACTGGTCTGAAGCTGCAATCCAACTTGGCTGGTTAACTTGTTCCTGTGATATCTAGACCATGACTACAAGCACTGTATTTTTTTCTGTCTTTCCATTAATTATGTAAAAGCAGTAGCTAAGAAGTCATAAATACGACTTCATTCATAAATGTCTACCAGAACACAGATAATCTAAAAATGCTTACCTTGTAATACTGCCCCATGTTGACTGTTGGGGGAGGGTACTGCCCTGTGTTCTGCTGGCTTGGCATCCTCTGTCCAGGATAGTTTGGAGATGTAAGGGGTCTTGGAGGGTTGGGAGTGGGATACTGACCAGGCTGGTTTGGAAACTGGCTATTTGGTCCATACTGCTGGTTTCCATAATTTGGCTATTTCACAACAGAGATGAAAGAAAACAAAACAAAGATCTGTTTCTTGCAAGCAACTGTCCTGAATTGATTTGTTAGTATGTATGAAGTGGCAGAATCAAAACAGAACAAAATCAAATCTCCAGGTGAATATTCCTTCTTTTAGTGTCATTCATGCCTAAACCAGGGCCCTGATAGTTGGAAGTGAATATTCACTCAAAAGAGTGGAAGTCCCACAAACTGAAGAGTAATAAGATCAACCATGTACATTTTTCCCTGCATCTCAACGCGCGCGCACACACACACACACAACCCCTTACGGTGTTGTTAAGTCCCCGCACTCTTCTGTCTATGCTACCTTTATGGTTCAAAGGGAAATCCTGGTTTCAAAAAGAAACCTAGAATTGTAAAAATGTGAAATGTTCACAATATCTCTGTTTCTATAAGCGCTACCAGCACCATCCTTGTATTTCCTTTTCCAGATGGAGAATGGAAGCACAGAAAGAAAAAGTACCTTAAAAAGATAGTAATTCTGGAATGCACAGAGAACAGCAGCTTGTGAGCAGTCCATGTATTACTGCTCAACACAGCTGCTACCCTGGCCCTGAGTGACAGCGCTTAGCTGTACCCGAGCTAAGTACAAGTTGGTATTTGTCATAAACACCTTGCTAACTCTAGGGAGTACTGTGCCACATCTCTGGAATCAAAATCATGAAAACTGTAACTTCAAAGGTAAGAAAGTGTCAATTCGATGATTAATTGATTAATAAGAAGTCTCCATAAACTAAGCTCTCAAAAATCAAAACACAAATTGCACCTACAGAATTTGCACACGGTCAGACCAGCAAGCATGCAACAGTAAGGCTCTAGTCAGTATTAACTTCTTGGGAACGTGATCATATTCAGTTATGACTACAAACTTGCTTCTGAAGCAGAAGAACAGAAGCTACAGCCTTCCCTAAAGCATGAAATCTGAAGATAAGTATTTTTTATTTTTATAATTTTAGAGTAAGTGGTAGTATTTGCAGAGTGAAAGACCTTCCCAGAGAAACAATTCCTCCTTTTTCATTTTTTATTTGTTTTTAATTCCAGATGTTTTAAAAAACAGTTTGTGGATTAGGAAAAAATTAATCTTGAATACATAAATGTAGCTCTAGAAATAATGCTTGCTATATTTTGTGCATGCCATGGTACTCTTTGCTGTATGTTTTCTATAAACTCTTACTACTTTTATTACATTTGGGGAAAAAATAATAATATTCAAAGCTTTACAGCTGAGTTACACTATTACTATAGTCTCCGTTTAATACATAATTTCACCAGGAAATTATATCTGAAGCCAGTAACTGGTGGTTAGATTTATAAAGACATTTAGGCACGTACAGATGCGGAGAGGTAATGAATGGAATTCTCAAAAGCGCCTACTGCCTAATTCACACCGAATTTAATAGTAAAATGCCTTTGTGCATTTTAAAATCCAAAAGCTCATCTGCCTGCACCTTTAGTTGTCTTAATCTCTGTATCATTTTGACTCTAATTTTACTGCCCAAAGTCACAATACAAGTCAATGGCAAAGTAATTTTGTATATGAAGCCACTCATATCTCACATAACAGCATGAGAACTTAGAAATACTACACTCCAAATAAACTTATATTAGCTAAGTGCTGACACAGAGGGACATGAGCTCAGCATGATTTATATTCATCTAAGCACCCATGAAAATCAAGCCTCGAGAAGTCTGGAAAGCAGTTGGTCTTCAAAATAAATGTTATTACTATTGGTGTTTATACAATGTATGCCCTGTACTTCCTTAGAACAATAAAACCATTCAAGAAAATGCAGACCACATACGTACTGGGCTCAAATGAAGTATTTCACCCTTCAACATCTCTTTGAAGTTGTCAAGTGAAATAAATCCACTCTTGTGAAGGAAATCTGCTTAAAGTCTATGACTCTATCACCTAGCATGAGAACCTCAAAGTGACATTTTGAGGACTCAGCTGGTTTGGGGCCTTTCTTGATTTTAATGACTGTAATTTTCACTAACATATCAAGGACCAATCTGAGTACTTTGGAAACTAAAAATCAAGAGCTGCTGTCACTCATACTTTACAAGCAGTATTCCTATCAAGTTTGGAACAAAGATACAGCCATTGTAGAGGGATGTGTATCACACATTATCCAGCATATAGCAACCTTCAGCCAAAATAATGTCCTATACTAAGTAAAATAAGCTAGAGAACTTCCTACCTCTCCTGGGTACGGTCTCTTTATGCCCTGTATAGGCAAAGACTGAGGCCGTGGGCCTGGGTAGGCTTGCTGAGGCATCCTCTGCCCATGGGTGCTGAAGGGACTCATTCCAGGAGGCCTAGGTTGGTTCATGCCCATGGGTGGCCCGCTCATGCTGGAAGGTGTCATTCCTGCTCCCATGCTTGATGGGTTCATGTTGCCTGGCATTGAAGCAGGGCCACGAGGACCAGGCTGATTCATAAACTGGTTGTTGTAAGCCTGAGTTGGACCCATCTGGAAAGAGGAACAAACCTTCAACGGAAGAAGAAGAAAAAAAAAAAAGAATAAAATGCGACATGCATTTAAAATGGGAAGAAGGGGCTGAACATGCTTTTGGGGGGGGAGAAGAAAGGGATGTGTTATGTCGCATTTTCCTTCAACGTTCTCCAGCTTTTGATGGGTGGTGATGTTATTTATAATAAAAACTCACTTAGAATTGTAAAAGGCATAAGAGAGACAGACAGGCACATCTACAATGAGCAACAGTTTAAAAATGCTAGTCTATACTGGTTAGGCTACAAAGCTCACTGCATACATACAGCACTGTGCTACAATTTCTAAGATGCTATTCTTCATTACATCACCTGGCATATGGGCCAATATACTTCAAAACTCTGAGAGGTTTGCAAAAGAGAAAACTTGAAGCAATCGAACCTTTGTTTATTTTCAGAAAAAAAATATTACAGCAAATCATGATGTGCTGGAGGCTATGGATCACCAGAAATGCATGTCTCACATAACTGTTCAGGCAGACAGAATTATTAAAAAGCAAATCTCTTTTCTATTGTTGTTTCCTTGTCTGAAGGGAGAAAACAAACTGACTGCAGTTGGCAAAATAAGCAATTACTCAAGCAGTTCAAAACCTATTTTGAGATTCTGAAACATTTCACCAGGTTCTCAAGTTTACAGGACTAGCAAAGTCACCAATAACACATTCCATTAGACGTACCCGTAACTTCAGGTAATCTTTGATTGTTTTAAGGGACAATCTATTAATCACAAAAGACAAACTTATTGGGGAAAAATGGGGCACTTCAACTCATAACAATATATATACATTCCACCAGTTTCTCATAAGCATTTACAACCATGCTCATGAAAAAATATAGGTTGGCACCCTAAATAAATACAGGGAAGGCAGCCCAATTCCCTGCAATGGTCCAAATCAGGCAGGTACGAAGTCATAAGGGCTACACTCTTACCGGTCCATACTGGTTCATGTCCTTATTCTGCGTTTCCTGAAGGGCTGCCACAGTGGCTGTAGCCGTAGCTGTTGCTGTAGCAGCTGCAGCTGCAACTGCAGCGGCGGCAGCGGCTGCCGCTGGCTGGGTGAAATCAGCTGGTGGCCTGGTGTGCGGTGGGATGCCCATCCCTGCGGGAGTATTGGGGCCTCCAGGGTAACTGACAGAAAAAAAAGATAGAAACAATTAAGACATGTCTGGTTTTGTTCTGAAGTTCAGTGTTCCACATCCAGAAGAACTGTTTCCAAACCACGTTACCAGTTCCCAGTGAGAGCCAGCAGGAGGAGGAATTCAGTGTATAAATGAGATACAAGAGCTGCTCACGTGCCACCAGGACTGCAAGGCATCCCCCTCCGGTTGTTTGCTGGGGGGCACTAAACTGCTTTGCAGCAGCTCTGCAGCTCACTGGGAAATTGAGCTGAAATCCAAAAAGTTAATGCATGCTCCATTTCCCAATAATTTAGGGGCAGACTGCACAGCAGCATGAATGGACAGCTGCCTCCACAGAAGCACATTCACCTGCCTCGGTGACAAACTATGCCAAGTGCAAAAGCACTCTTCCCTCAACCTGAGCAGAGCAGCCAGGAGAGACCCACCGCAATCAGCTCTTCCAGATCTCGCACAATGAATTTTGCAGTTCCTAGCCAGGTCTTCTATTGATTATAATATAAATGAAACTAAATCCTGTCTTTTCAACTCCAAGACTTCAAGTATCCTTATAAATATGGGTCAGTACTACTGTGCCCATTTTAGAGATGTTAATATATAGGTACAGAAACTTCATGGTTTGTTCAAGGTCACTCAGTATATCAGTGGCAGAGATGAGAGATAAAGACATTCAAGTTCTAAGCTTATATTCTTCACACTAGACTGATTATGTTAACAACCTTTCCAGCAGTCTTTGCTGAGGGGCCATAAATAGTGGTTTCTGTTAAGTGGACTTACTACTCTTCTTTATAAAGGACAGACACAGAAAGTCAAAATTTAACAAAGCCCAGGCTATTGCTTTTGGCCTATTTTGCAAATGCATTATTTACTTCTCCAAAACAAATACGCAGTTAGATCACATCTCTTAACAAAATCTACACCCCTCCATTTTTTTTTTCCAAAATACCTGCTGTGGTGCATATCTTTGGGCAGAAATACCCCATCCATAAGATGGATGCCTAACGCTCAAGTTTATTCCTCCATACAAGTGCATAAATTATGTCATCAATATCTTTCACAACCTGGCCTTATTAAATGTTAATAATTCCTAAGCCTGTGGTCTATTTAACAATCTCTCTTAATTAAAACTTTATTTGGGGGTTTATTAGAACTAATTGATTGACCTAAGCCATTTCCATTTACTGTGATGAATTCTGTTGCAGTTTGGGTAGCTGATTTCTGAAGCTGTAAAAGCAGTATGCGCTTCAGTTAACCAGCATAAAATAGCTACTGAGACTTAACACAATTAAAATGAGTGTGCGACACTTCCATCACATCACTAAAACAAGCTTCATCAACTATTTAAATCCCTTTTCCACCTCACACAGGTAAACCTTACCTCCCACCAAAGCCTCCACTTCCAGGGTAGTTGGGTCGCCCATACATGCCCTGCTGTATATACGGCTGAGTGGAGCCTGCCTTGGCTGAAAACTGTTGCTGCTGTCCAGCAAACTGAGGGGAGTTGATTCCAGGGTTGCTGGTAGTCATCCCAGAAGCCATGGGATTTCCTCCTGGGTTCATAGGGTTGTTAGCATTTGCCATTGGATTTCCCAGCACCTGTGAGTAAGAAACATGAGAATAAGGGGATGTACTTTGAACTACATCAAGCAAATTGTGTTGATTTGCTGGAATCAATAAATTACAATATAACCATCTTGTACTCTGAACTCTAACGAGCATATGTCTTGTTGAAGCCTAGGCGCACTGGCTTCTAATGATCTCTCCTTTACCCATTTCCAAACTATCAAGAATCTCTGATATCTAATTTTCCTTCACAGGGGGTAGTTTGGATTCCACTTAGTTAACAAGAGCACTTACTAAAAAGTTTCAATAAAGACCTGCTACAGCCACGTTCTTTAGGTGACGCTAATCCAATTAAGAGAAAGCACATTCTTTATTTTCAGTTTGTTTTGTTTATGTAGGACTTCAAAATGACTTACAAGCATCCAGCCCCACAGATATACTGTAAAGGATGTTACAGATGCAAAAACTGTTAAGAGTATGTATTTCCACGGCTGAGACTGTTTTGTACAATTTGGTTTGCTTGCTTGAATTATCATTTTTTTCAGTTGAACCAAAGATGATATGACTTTCTTTGAGATGTAAGCATGATGGTTCAGGGATTACCTGCATGGAAATCTGCCTGCTGTTTAGGAAGAAATTTAGGAGTTACAATTTTTGCAAAAGGCCAAACCACAAGGTGGTGTTGAATTCATCCAGTTTTGAGATTTGTGATACCAAATCTGTGAGTCCAGCTCATCTCCTCGGGGAGCACGAAGACTTAAGGGAAACCTTACCATTCATCTCAATCTGCTCTGAACAGCTACAGCCAACCCTCACGTTTCAGAATTTCACCCTTTCCTTGCAATAATTCTGAAGCAGCGTTTTCTTCTTTTTACCAAAGCACTTGTTTTCTTTTATTGCACATTCCTCTGAAGTATCATGAAGAGCTTAAATAATAGAACAGTGTTCTTAAGATAAAACAAAACACCGAATCATTTTTTCTTTTTCCATCTTAAGTGTGAAACACTTCTGCAATGGACTATCTTTCCATTTTCTGGCCAATGCTATTATGGACATACATGTTCATATTTACTCAGCTGTTCCTCTCCCAGATGGGATACCTTGGTTTTAAAAAGAAATCAACAGTAATAAATGAGGTTTGGTAGGTGTTACCTATCTGTATTTTTTGAAGGAAGACTGTGCCACAGTGTTTACATAACTGCCACGTGACTATCCATACAACTTTGCTCCTGATTGATTTCTTTTTTGAATGACTCAATTCACAACATTTTCGTTTTTATTTTTCTAACCAAATTTAAAACAAACAGAAAAATTTGGTAAGGGATCTAATAATGTTTGATTTGAGAAACATGGAAAAACCAGGTTGGATTTACACACCACCTGTGCCCACAAAACATGGCAATATGTTTCAGGCACTTCATCCATGGTGTAAAGAAGGGCTATGTTGTCTGAGAGCATGACTTGCGTCACAACCCTTGGAGAGCATGCTATCAGAGATAACCGGTATCCTTTTCATTAAAGATGCTTCTTTCATAAAGGATAATTTTGCATAGCATTATCTTCTCTAACACATTGGAGAAGAGGAAGAGAAGCAAAGATGGAGAGAACGGAATGAAAATCAAATAAATATGTCTCTTGCCTGGAAGCCAGGAGATCCTGCTTTTGCTCCAAGGCATTCTGAAATACATTAGCGAAGCAAGGCAGTACCAACAGCGAGGTTGAAGAGAGTTCAACCCACAGTTAGTAGTTAGTACCTTGGCATGGAGGTAGAGTTTGCAAACAGATCTCAGAAGCCCACTAGTATGCCACAGTCCCTGGTAAAACCAACAGAAGTTGCTTTCCAGATAGAAACACTCTTTTTAATAAAAAACTCAAACTAGAATTCCTAAGAGGTTTACAATCACACCAAAGCCATGCCTGTAGTGCTTAAATATGTGCTATACCCTATCCTGACATTTGCATGCAGCTAAGTGGATTGCTGACTGAAGCTCTCAGTCACCTCCTTTCTGATGCTTCCAAAAAGAACACAACTGGAATAAAAAGAAAAAAGAAAAAAAGAAAAAAAAAAAAGGAAGCAAAGCAGTAAAGCAGTACACACAACAAAGAGAAACAGACACATCAATGATCATAAGAGAATTTTCCCAAAAGCTTTTCATTTTGCAAGCATTAATCAAAACACAAATCTAGCAGGGAGGCAACATAAAAGTGAAGCTTACCTGGCTTTGAGAGGTATTAGTCACACCCCATACCGTGGTGACCACTGATAAGGAACCTGGAGGCTGGTTGGTATTTTGCTGCCAGGGAACAGAGTCGTAAGGGAAAGACCCATCACTGTGAAAACAAACGTTTAGGAGAATGAGATTCTGGAAGGTTAAATGGTGGCAAATTGCTGGTGGGAACACAAGATTAACACCTCCCATCACCTTAACTCCCCACTCCTTTTTCCATTCTTAGCTTAGCACTCCCAGAGGCATAAAGTTTCTTCTTTAATAGCAATGTGATCTCACCAAAACCACACAGAACTAATGAATTCCTTGATTATATCAAAATACAGGGCTTTTACCATAAAGGTCTGTTACCAGTGAAAGTAAAAATAAACTCAAGGGCAGATTTTCAAATGGGGACACTAAGCCAGTTGCACAGAAGCACTTATTTTTTTGCAATCCATCTCAAGCTCTTCAACAATCACTGCTTCAGCTGCCTCATAACAATTCAATTAGATTTTGAGACTAGACTGCAGCTCCACTGTCTGCACTGGGTCCCCAAATGGCCAGAAGAGCCTTTAAAGGAATAGCAGTTCAACATCATTTTGAAAAGTAAATTGAAATTCAGATAGTGTTCTCCCACACAACAGATAAGCTGCATGCCAAAAACAGTATTAGCTAATCAGCATGCTAGAAAATCAACTGCAGATATACAACACATCTTTCAGATAAATATGTGGATGAGAAGACTGGGTTTTTCCATTAGCTTTGTCCACAGATGCAAGGAAACATTTCTCACAGTTCTTTTCATTGAAAAACTTTAATGGTTGCAAAACGAACACAGGATATGAACACACCATGTAACTAATGACATAGGTTAAATTCTGTGAAAGTAACTATTAATCCCGTCACCATAAAACACATCTCCATTTGAAATTTCCTTGTTCTCATACCATTAACTTGTAAATTAGACTTCTATTTGCATATATGTACACATATACACACATGATCCTTCCTCACCTAGATATAAACCATTTAATAAGCATACAAATTGCTCTTTCATTACCAAAAGACCTTAACCTGTATTTTTCATCAAGAATAGTATTTTTGCTTGGATAGCCAGCTATCGCTAGAATTCTTTATGGAGTTACCATGCCCAAAGAATCCATACAGGCTCTCCTAGAAATGTATGGGAGTGCTTCAAAGCCTAAGCTACGGGGACCTCAGAAGTAACTCAAGCAAAACCTGGCAAGGCAACTGAGCTGCCTATGCCCCAGTGAGGGCTCTCGGGCAGACCAGGAAGGTGACTCTCCTGTGTTATCGGAGTGCATACAGGCTTGGGCCACTTCTCCCTTTTCTGCCATGAGCCAAAATCAAGGACTACATCTGTGTTTGCTCTTCACCTAGCTCATAAAGTCTAGCGTAAATCATTTAAGCATAGGAATTACACTGCACAAAGAAGTGTGCGCATGTGTGATAAAAACTGCCCATGTCCAAAGTGACCAATAATCTTGGTAATACCAATAGCAGCTAAGCTGAAATGAAATAGTGAGTACATTTTACAAACAACTAGTAAATTTCAAACAAATTCCATATAGCTGCGTCAGCACAACAGCACTGTATTAGAACATAATGATGAATTTAAACTGACCTGTTTGTTTCAAAATACCCCAATTGAATTAAGTAATAATAGAATAAGAAAAAATAAAATGAATTTAATTAGGGAAAAAAATAATTTCCCCTAACAAATAATTAGAGAAAATTAATGGAAAACATTAATTCTATATGAGATGCTTGACAGGTAATGTTTATCTTGACAGCATGCATATAAAATGATGTGTGAATAAGGGCATATTTAATGCTTACAATCAGCGAGTCCTCTTAGCCCATTTTTCTTTAAAATATTTTCTCTTACAAGGTTGAAAATCTTCCTAATCTCCCTCAAAGTCTCAGACAGTGGTTTTGG
This sequence comes from Pavo muticus, assembly GCA_016647715.1. Taxonomy (NCBI): domain Eukaryota; kingdom Metazoa; phylum Chordata; class Aves; order Galliformes; family Phasianidae; genus Pavo; species Pavo muticus. Next base: position 243,404 of record JACDJE010000364.1, read on the forward strand.
TGACTAATATTTGCAAGTGACGCAATGTTATAGCGAGTCCCCTCCGTCAACATGGAGATGAATGATGACTAACCCACAATGTGTGACTACTACAAAGCTCTCCTCTTTTTTCCTGCTCTGAATGATGCCTCCTACTTTATTTCCTCCTCTGATGGTTTTTGATGATGTCTGCTCTGCTATCTTTTAATATATTTATGGCATGTATGGGTACTTGTATACTTCAATGACTACAAAGAAGATCTTGCTATGACATAAGCAGTTAAAGGAGTCACTGCAGCCATTTCTGTATACTCCCTTAAGATGTGCTGCCAACAGGTAACAAAACCTGAGGAACAAAGAAAATATTTTGTAAGTGCAGGAGTAAATAAGAAGGGCAATGACAGACAGGGATCAAACCACAGTCACTGAAGGCTCTTCTAATGCAAATAAGCAGTGTGGCTGGTACACATGCTCAAGCTTTGAGCTAGTGATACCATAGCTTATGATAAGAAGTTCACCCACTTCTTCACTTTCTTTGCCTCAAAAGTATGTTTCTCTTTCCTATTCTCCTTTACAGCACACAGAAAATAATTCATCTATTATATATCCAACTGTAGAGTCAGAGCATTTGTTAGTCAAAGGTTGAGATAGATTCTCACAGATTATGCAATCACTTCATCTAATTATAAAGAAGAGTAAATCACTCAATTTTTACCATATTACAGCAAAGTGTCACCTTGAGAAGCCATATTGTTGACATACAATGAAAGCTGCCAGCATAGGAAACCCAGCATGGCACATGAAAGCCAGAATAAAAGACCATACATAGATTTGTTGAGAAACATTCACTGCACACATCAAACCACATGACTCCTACATTGTCCAACACAGAACTTAGCTCAGAAATTACGGCAACTCTGAAATAGTGGCAGGTGTGCTTCGTAAAACAGCAACTTATACACCTAATGTGCACTTACTAAGCTAGACGTCACTTCACACAAGTTTTCCTTCGGCTACTGCAGTGAGGAATATTTGACATTCTCTCAGTTTGTACTCCATGACACAACACTCTGGCTATCACCCCCTACACATGCATTTGAGTCCGACTTTGCTACACTGGACACAACACTCACCGCACCTCCGCTGTGTGAATGTCTCTCTGGCTTTAAGCAGTGACACATGCTGAAATACACAGCACTTAGCTACAGGATAACTTGCCCTTCCGTTTCTCCACTCCCTTAACTTGTATTTCTGTCCTTAGACAACCCAAAGGAATACTCCCACCATCACAGGCAAATCCATGTAAGTATTATATTGAGATGTGACCAATCCAATTCTCATTTGCAAAAGAGCAGTCACTTCTGCTGTTACTATACCGGGCTGCATATTTCTGACATCCCTTTCTCGAGGCTTGAAAATGGCAGCCAGTAGGCAAAGAAGCTTCAACGTCTCCAGGCCAAGTGAAGTGCTGCCTGAGAGGTTGTTCCTGTTGAACAGTACAAGGGTAATTAAGTCTCTCACTACACCCTGGAGGGCAGTGAGTCAGTTTGGGCTCAGCTGGAGTCCACTAAAAGAGTACTGACTAAATTTATAACAGTGTTAACGAACCTATGCATGCTACTGGTCAGCGTGAAAGGCCAAACAGCAGAGGAAGCCATAGAACAAAGAGGAGGAGATGAAAGAAATACTTCTTCAACGATGATGTAGTGAAACTGTGACCAAGGTGTAAGGAGGAAAGATTTCTTAACTACTGGCAAACATACTGAAGCCACTGGTAGTACAGCACAAATGCCAGAGAGGTACACTGGTACATCTCTTAATTCCCAGTGCTAGAAAAACAGAACCAATCAGATAGCAAACCTCATCAGAATAGTTACAGACTTACGTCAGACACAGATCATCAGCTAGTCCTAATAAAAATAGCTTAAGAGAAAGTGAGCTCTGTATAGTAAATAAAAGCTAGGGAATTACTGTAACTCACACATGATTTGTGGCATTATTTGGAAATGCTGCACTTTAAATATGTTTACATAACTAAAAGTACAGTCGTCATTAAAGCAATTGTATGTGTATCAGATACTCTGTTTACATATCTTCATTGACTGAAGAAGGAGAGATTCAGACTGTTTAGTGAAGTACGGATCCCGAGGGAACTGGTACTTTACGTACTGTGGAGGAGTAGTATCTTCCTGGTGATTTGCCACATCTCTTGTTGGGAAGCCCAGGTGTCTAAACCACTACACTTTTAAATCACTCCCTATTTTAAACACAGAAAATCTACCAACTACTGAAGAAAAGCACCAGATGTTGGCTTTCTCAAAAAAACTTTTTCCCTCCAAGCACTGATATCAGGTTTCACACAACTGGGCTTCCAGCGACTACTCTTTGCTCCTTACCCTCAAGCCAACTGTGCAGTTTTGCAGTGATCTGTAATGCCTCCAAAGCACAGTTGCTCCACTCGGCTGGTGGCTGACACACACACAGGCCACACAGTCCTTTAAATCTATGAAATCTATCACAACTCCTTCAGCTGACATCAATAAGAGCAGGTCATTACCCACATAACATTGACCGTCATTTCTCATTTCTTATGCAACCCAAGCACATGTAGAGAGCGCACCTGGCAATACAGACTGAAATTTTGGAGATCTAACCTCTGCAGTTATATAGCCAAAAGCCAAGTTATATAGCACATAGCCAAAAGCAGAGCAATCCAATCACACAGCAGCCATAGGACCCCCTGGCAGGTGACAGCTCTCCCTGCCTGTGCCTCTGCCCCAAGCAGAGCGTGCATGCAGAGTGGGAGCACCCTGTGGCTGTATTCTTGGCTGGAGCCTCTAGGTGACACCACTTTAATACAAACTAACACAACAATTTCCAAACAAGACTCCAGGCTCCTTCTTGTCTCTCCTCTCTTCTCCTCCCTAAAAATTCCATTCATCTGCAGTGAGAAAAAAAAAGGACAGACTGTTTCGCATGGTGCAGCGCATACACTGAACACACCAAAAAGGTTTGAATTCATGTTATTGAACAGGCATGAATCTGACTGTATTTCTACCAATTTCTTATCAGTATAAACAAAACCCAAGGACTTTAAAAATAAAATTGCAAGAACAGATGGCACACTATTAGCAGTTTCCTGCAACACCAGAATGCTCCAGAGGAAGGGCTTCAGCTAATTTGTCCCATTTCAGTAAGCTACAAAGCCCTGACAACCCATTCGGAAATAACAGATAGAGTGGAAATTTTTATTTTTGTTATTTCTGGCCAAACTTCCACTTAATCTGTAGTTGGCTGTGAGTTCTACGTAGAAAAGACACCAGAAAACCGAATTTTGTTTCTCCTTACTAGCAGTCAGGAACATTCGGCATTTGTTTTGTTTTTGAAAACCCCCACATTTAGAAGGAAACAACCAACTTCTCATTTTCATTAAGATTTTTTTTTTTTTTGCAGGGGAACAAAACAAATGCCCCACCAACTTAGACATATGCACCGTCTTTACATGGCTAACGCGTTTGGCTGAAATATTTCAACTGAAACACTCAAAGCTCTCTGACATCAGAATAGTTTATTTTTAGTTCAGTTTGTAGGTAGTAGAAAGCATAATTATTTACAATTTTATTACAAAAAAAAAAAAATTAAACAAGATATCACTTGACTTTCTGCGCTGTGATTTACGCATGCTGTAGGAACCATTCTACACAACTCATTCACAGGGAGGAAGAGGCAGAGCAAGCAGACACCAGCATAGAAAGAATGCAAAGACAGCCTAAGTCAGCAAGGAAACATGAAGACTTACTGTAAAGGCAACAAAGACTGTGTACATCCTTTCAGCACAAAGCAAACTATAAGCCAGTGCTGTGTATAGGTGCCCTAAGGTACTTACATGAAAGACAAAGGAAATAAGAGAATGGTACAAGCATAAATGCCAGCAGTGGCTTTGGATGGCTGCAGTAATTTACTCTCCACTATGACAGCTATGGGTTGCATGCCTTCCTCAAATACCTCTCTGTATTTAATAGTATTATTTTGAAGAAGTTTGTGGCATAAATTATGGCTCCACTGCATAATTCACTCAACAGATGCATATGGACAGAGCCCATACAAATCACTGGGTGCAACTATGTAATGTGAATATGAAAAGAGCCATTCTGGAGCCTTCTGCAAAATTCTGTCTCCCTCTCTACTTCTTAAAGGTGTGATTTCAAGCATTCAGGTCTTTTGGAAAAACATCCAGCTCACAAAATTATCCTTATAAAACTTGTCAAGTCCAATGCTTTCAAACAGATGAATACGTGTGCAAAGCTCCTGGCTCCAAAAGCACTGAGTAGCCATCTCTGGAGTTACCTCAAGCATTGTCTCAGTACTGGACGTTGCTTGTACTGGACTATGAGCAACGTGAACTGAAGAGGAAGACTGAAAGCAGTTAGAGGTCCCATCATTCACTGTAAAATGAAGGACGACCGCTTTCCAGTGAGCTGCTTGAAAAAAAGCAGAAAGGTCCTGACCCTGAGCTCAGTGGGCAGGCAAAGGTGAGGCAGTCAGTAGGTGAAGGCAGAGAGCAAGTTGCCAGCCTGAAGGCTCACAGCACCTGCAGCTGGGTACCTGCTGCTGCTCTGCTAGATACCAGTACCCCTCGCAGGAGCCATTCATGCAGCCATCCATACAGCCATGGTGCTCTACAGGTGATGGAAAGCACCTTTGGAAATGGAAGGTCTTCAAGGTTTACTTTATAGGCCTGCGAGGCCAGTGGGGCCTGCAGGACCAGATGATGCCTGCCCATCCCACTGGCTGCAAGGGGCCACACACCTGCCCGACACTGCAGGCAGCCACGTGCTCACCAAGAGCTGGTGTGTCCATCAGAAAATGCATCGGGCCAACGACGAGATTAATCCAGGTGTTTCTGCACCCGCAAGCACTCACAACCCTTCACACACAGTCCTGCCACGTTCCTGTCCTCACCAATGTCCCTGCATACGTGTGTGGGCGCGCTCCTAGACGTGGGTCACACGGTGCAGGTAGGCGACAGAAACGCTCCGCAACGCTCTCTGCTTCGGAGCTGTGGGGGCTGTCACCGCCCGGCAGCGTGAGACCACGGCATCCCTCTGCTCAAAGGAAAGCAGGCTGCAGCATCGCCCCGGCTCCACGTCGTGCACCGCGCTACTACAGCCCGGATCCGGGTCGCACAGTCCGCCGGCAACAGCCCTGTCGTTAACACGCCACCTGTTACCTCCCCGAAAAGCTGAAATTATCTTACGATCATTTTCAGCGCGTCAAACGCGGCTTAACCTTTATTGCACTTGGGGGCACAGCCCCGCTCGGCCCGTGCCCGACCTACGCACGTGTGCCGGAACGCGCCCCGAGCACTGCCCGCAGCACCCTGCTCAGCGCAGCGCCTGGCCTCCCGCTCCCGCTGCTCCCCTACAACAAAAACACACCCACCCAGCGGGCTACCGTCGCCCGTTGCCGTGGTAATCCGAATGCCTGGGTACTCGCTGATTATCGGCGAACGAGACTCGCATTGTTCACACCGCAGCGCGTCCGCTACGTTAATGTGAGATAATGGCAGCCAGAAGACTCCTTTTGTTCCCGGCTTTGCTGTTTATTCTTAGTGCCTGGAGGTCAGCGACTGCTACAACAACCGGGGAAGGAACCGCCGAACGCGTGAGCAGATTCCACTTCTGCTTTTGCCCGAGAGGGGACCGCGAGCAGCCCTGCGCCGGAGCGGGGCAGCGGGAGCTGCGGTCTGACTCACGCAGGTGTAGCGGGCGGCTAGGAGGGAGAGATGTGATGGACTTGCACTTCCGAGATTTTAGATGAAGCTGATTTACGCTCGCAGGGAACAGGAAAAAGCCGCTTTCTGCAGAGGCGGGGGGGCAGCAGAGCCCCACCACAACTTACAGGAGGCAGCCAGGCTGCCTGCGGGAGCCGGGGCCACGGCGCCAGGGGGGCGGCCGGGCGGAAGGGCAGCGCAGCGCGGCCGGGAGCGGGGCGGGCGGCGGAGCGCCCCAGAGCCACGCAGAGGCTTCGGGAGCGGGTCTAGGGGAGGGGGGACACGGAAAGGGCCGGGCGGGGAGGCGTCAGGAGGCGGCTCCGGTAATTCGCTCGTCAAAGTTGTCTGGGAATGCCGCGGCTGCCACAATGACACCAGCGAACGGACTATCGCATCGCATCTCCCTGCCGCGGTAAGTGGTAAAGGAGAGGATAAGCAGATGGTGGTACCTTCCCCGCCTTCTGAGCTCGGGGAGATGTATCGATGCACGATCCCCTGGCTGATGTGCTAGTCCTCGTTCTTGCAACAGCTTTCTCATTTGGAGAAACAACCGATTCCTATTAAAGGCATCGTCGGTATCTAATTAATTCCACGGGTTCGCCTGCACAGGTTGTCGGTGCTCTGTGTCGATGAGCGGTCTTTGTTATCGCTATGTAAAATCCGGCAGCGATTTCAGCAGGAATTTCTAAGCCACCCTGTTCTAGGAAAGCCATTAGCTCTCCCTCATGCAATTAGTGGAGACTGCTTCCTTTTCTTCCTTTGCGATACTGCAGAGACTTAAGAACCCAAGTGTACGGGAACATTAGGAATAAACAAAACACATTAATATATCGATAATTCACTCCTTTTGTAACCCGTCTACGGAGAAATCCTGGGGAGAGTCCAATTCTCAACTATCAGAATGAATTACAGGCACATGTAATGAAAAGGCATCGAGAGAAACACCGGGTTTAGACAAAATACACGTGTTCATGCTGCCAAATTATCCCCCCATAAAACAGAAAGGTAAAAAAGAAGCCGTGTTTGACATCGCTTATGGCAAGAATGTATTTCTCCCGACCCGGAGCTGCACGCAGGGCGCAGGCTGCTCTGACGGTCACAGGCACTCCTCCTTCAGTTACAAGACTCCCCATGATTTTAATGAGTGTTGTATCAAAGAGCTAGGCAAAGTACAGCTCTCAGTGTCACCACACGGTTATCATGCTGGCAGTCAAAATTGGTAAAAACTAGGGATGTTGCCGCTGCTGAAGGATTTGTAACTGCGGTGCCATCACAAATGAGTTGCTTTCACGGAGAACAAGTGACAGAGGGAACCTTCCCTCCACACGGGGAGAGCAGAATCACCCAGGCTCAGCACAAACCATCTGCTGCTGCAGGCAGCCCTCCTGCAACGAGCAGGAGACTGCTACGCTTCTCACCAAACAGTAAATTGCAATCAAGGAGACACTTTTAGGAACTGGATGTTCACCCTGCCCCAAACACCAGGACTTCAGCTGTCTTTTCAAAGGTAGAGCTATATTTTAAAAACTACCGAAGGCAGAGCAAAGCCTGGGAAGGTCAGGTTTTGCCTCAGTCAGCAGGTACACCTTACACAGTGCTTGCCTTGTCTTTATGAGGGATTTCAAAAATATCAGCTGACACTTTTTACTTATTAAAAAAAAATTACAAAATGAGCCCCAAACTTTTTATCTAGTATACATAGAGCTCAGATGAAAAATGTAAAGAGTACACTTACATGTACATATCAAACAACGTACCAAAATGATAGTAGCTGTACTGCCATGCATTATCCTTATAGCAATAGCACTTACTTTGGCACCCTAGTAAATACAGATGCCCCACACAGTGCTGTACACACAATAAGAAATGATCCTTGTCCAAACATGTGAAGAACACTCACTGGAAGAGTATTTAAGCTGCCCATTACTGTTTTCAGAGCTCTTGCCTGTCCATCTTTCCTTTTACCACAAGGACTGACCACAGAATTAGCTCACCTAAAATGAAATGCAGATTTTTCACGTGAAAATATTGGAAGTTTAATTATTAACAGCTCATAGTTACACACTTTCAATTTTCAATTAGAGATCACTAATCATTTGCTTTTAGCTCCAACACTTTCAAAGTTTTATTCCAGTTCCTTCCCATAATAGGAATATATTAAATTTAATGCTAGTGATCCCAGGGGACAAGGTGGGCAAACAGTCTTGGGACAGTATTTTCAAGCAATTACATTCTTGTATTCAGAGCATCAGGATCCTTACTTAACACTGCTTTCAACATTTTATTTTATTTTATTTTTTCTTTAAGTAATGCCACATCTGCAGAAACATTTTTGGATTCTGAACTTTTCCCTCATGTTCTCCTGATGGTGGATTTTATCATATCTTGATCTAGAAGACTGAAGAAAGAGCATTCTTCCAGAACTGGGAGATACAGAGTTTGCTTAACAGAGTATATTGTCTTACATTACCATCTGTTCAGTCCCTAATTACATTTATTTCATAATTTAAAAAGATGAAAAGTCTTTGAAACAGTCTTATTTTTCACCTTAACACTTTTAAATTCTTTTGCAAAGATTGTACCTGCACACCACAGCCATATGCAATAATGATGTGATCTCAGGTTGGATATTATGAAAAACTTCTCAGAAAGAATGGCGATGCACTGGCAGAAACTCATCAGGGGGTGGTAGAGTCATTGTCCATAGTGGAGAAGAACCGCGGAGAGGTGTCACTGAGGGATGTGGTTAGCGGGCAGGGTGGCAGGGGTTGACAGTTGGACTAGATCTTAGTGCTGTTTTCCAACCTTAATGATTCTACGATCCTCAACTCTGCCCTGATGTATGGAAGAAGTACAACGTACTTGTTTTCATAACAGGTGCATTGTATACCCAGCACCTGACATTTCACTTAAACAACTTCCCTCATCTGGACATCCTACGAGCAACTACCACTACCACCCAAAACAGCCTATGATGGCCAAATTGAAAAGGCAGCAACCTTTGCAGAAACACTGACAATGTTGGTACCGGTGCATTACAGCCAGCTCGCTCCTCATTCTTAACAAACCATGTAAGGGATGGTCCTAACCACCCAGTAAAAATTCAGACACAAGATCATCATTCTCTTCCAAAAGCTCCTGGCAATGTAAGTTCAGATGTTAGTTAAGCTTTAGGTGGAAAATAAAGGGACAAAACTAACACTGAAATAAAGCACCCTTGTAAAGCAATTCTAACCAATAAAATGTATTTATGGCAATTGCCTGAACATAAAACAATAATGATAACAAATAAAGTACGTACTGTAATATTGAATTACTAGTTAATTCAACCCACTGTTTAGCTTTATCAAAACCTCTGGCATTAAGTCATTTGTGTTAAAAATAACTTTATCTTCATAATTCTCATCAACCTTGACTGCCCTATGCAGACATCACTGCAATTTGCTCACCAGCTGCAGGACAGCTGCCAATGAATACAGAAGACCAACACTTGAAACTAAAGAGAAGACAGCAGGAACCTGAAGAACACTCAGGACCACATTCTGGGCTACCGCTAACAGCTGCACATCCTCAGGTGTTCACTGACAACAGGAGCTTTACCACAAGCTAGCCAAGAAACAAGCAACCTCCATGTGGCTGCATGTCTCAGAACCACCTTAGACTGATGGTTCTGATCAGGTGCAAATCTCACTGAGAGGGATGGAAATGGTGCCCACTGAAACCAAGATTCAATGTGATCCACAATTATTGAGATTCACCGCTTAATGCATCAAAGTGTTAAGTAGGGACTTCTTCAAAGCAAAGCAAGATGTTATTATGATGGTAATTTGTACTTACATTGCAGCATTTGCCAAAGATCTTAAGGCATCTTTAAAGGTATAAATCAGCTTCTTTGAGAAGTATTTGTCTGTTGTTATAGACATTATGTCAGACTGGAAAACCACAACGCAAAGAAGTTACACTAAGCATGAAATTTCACTCCTCTGCAAAAGGCCAGCCCAAAGACTACAGGCTCTCCTTAAGTCCCCCATAAATCCTTTAAGTAGGGCTTAAATTAGAAATTACACAGGATTAAGGAGGTGGCTAGGTCTCATACTGGTCCTCCGGTACCTGAGTCAAATTTACCCATGTAGATCAGTAAAAAAAGTCTAAAAAGAAAACCAATGAATCTCAAATTCAATTTTGAGCTTAGTATTATTATACTGCACAGACTTAAAAAAAAAAAAAAAAAAAGGTGGTTTTGGTTTTTTTTGAGAATCCAGTGCTCACTCTGTCCCTAAAGCGCATGATTTTGCAGACAAACCAACCATACGACATTACAAGGCAGGTATTTCATTGAATCTCTGTCCTACATGCAACTTGCACAGTTATTTACCACTTGATCCCCTTACTTTATAAATAAATCAGCACAAGGTAATCTCTACTCAGAAAGCATTTTTTTGCATGTGTGCAAATCTTCACATGGCTAACATTCTGCTCTAGGTAAGTACGTTTGACCAATAATATCGTCACCAAATTCCTTGATCTGTCTACCTCAGTTTCCTCTCAAAACTCAATTTGCTTTCTCAAAATAAGAAGCTACCTCCAACAATAGGCCAGACCCGAATTCTTTCCAATGTACGTGCCCGCAGTTACTTAAATATGAATCCTTAGATATAGACTCCTTTGATGTGTTCTTGAGTCAGAATTTATTTTAAATAGTTGAGGCCTGTTACAACTTTGAGACTATACAGTTGTGTTTCTGTAGCATCATGTGCAATGGGAATCTGAAGCCTGATCAGAGTTCTGGGTAATTCTGTCGTTTATAAAAGCAATGGCAAAGAAAGCCCTGTGCTGACTACTCAGGGAAATCTGATGACAGGGAAATTTCTTTTTTGTCTGGTGATGTTTAGCAGTCGTCATCCATCCTACATTCCCTTTGTTAAGATATGCAAGGTTTTTGAATATGCTCTTGGCTATTATAATTTTATATCTAGTTCTTCTACACAACTTAAAGTAGCTGACTGCATTAATTAGTTGTAGGGAATGCAAAGCAGGCTTTGGTTGTTGGTTTTCTTTTTGTGATGTTATTTTTTAATTTGTTTGATTCACATAAAAACCTGTTGAATTAGAGATTGCATACATATAATTCTAATACTAAGCTTCTGACCCAAATGTAATCTAACACAAATACAAACGTTGCCTCATCAACACCTTTATCACTAGGATTATGTTTAATTGCTTTTCATCTTCTATTTAACAAAGAGAAAACTCACTTCTTCCCTCCTCCATGCTTTATTACTGTCGTGTAGACCCATCATACATGGAAAATAAACATTTCCAGCTGGAAAAGGAAGTTGGAGAGTGACAAGATGTTTTGTTCTAATGTACCACCTGAGATGTTTTGCACAGTCATGGTTATGGCTGAACTACAGATGAGAGAACAGTACACAATGAAGCAGCAATGCTCCATGGCTGGCAGGTATTTCAAATCCCTAAGATGCTGTAGCAGCTATTATAGATAAGAACTTATGCCACAGAACTAATGTTTCTAGAGGGATATCTCATAGGTAAACAGCAGTAATTTAGAACTGACTCCCAGTGACTTCTTTAGTAAAACATTTCAAGGGCATTACTCAGGAGAAACTTACAGGGATTGCTTGATACTGGACAGGATGTCCTACTATCAGGTAGAATACTGGGTAAGCTGGTCTTGCCAGAAATGTCACTGTAAGTTTTAGCAGGAGAGAGTATTTCACGTGACAGAGTTCTGGGGTAAAACTGTCACAAAGGAAAAAATAACTCTGTCTATCTTATCTAGTTATATATTATACAACCTCTGTGAGGTACGACAGTGATTTCATCCTTGCTTTATAGACTTTAGGGCAACTCAGGCTAAATCATCAGATGAGAATCAGGAATCTGAAAACTACAAAACTACATGTAAGAATGTGCATACCCTTTACACGCTGTATCACATGTTTGTGTGCAGAATGACTACTAAATTTCATCCTGAATTCTGCACAGCTTTTCCTCGGGTGCAAAAACTAAGCTGTTTTAACGCAGTTAATGCATGTTGGTTTTTTTTTGTTTTTTTTTTTTTTAATTACTGCATCCAGGCCTGGGGCCTCCAGCATAAGGAAGATGTGGACCTCTTGGAGCAGGTTAAGGGAATGGCCATGAAGATGCTCTGAGGCCTGGAGCACTTCTCTTATTAAGAAAGGCTAAGGGAGCTGGGCTTGTTCAGCCTGGAGAAGAGAAAGCTCCAGGGAGGCCTCACTATGGCCTTCCAGTACCTAAAGGGAGCTTATTAACAAGAGAGAGACCAACTTTTAAAATGGGCAGATGGTGATAGGCCAAGTGGGAATGGTTTTAAACTAAAAGAGGAAAGATTTAGATTAGATGATAGGGGAAAAGTTTTCACTCAGAGGATGATGAGGCCCTGGCACAGCTGCCCAGAGAAGCTGTGGGTGCCCCACCCCTGGAGGCGCTCAAGGTCAGGTTGGATGGGACCTTGGACACCTGGTCTGGTGGGTGGCAACCCTGCCCATGGCCAGCGGTTGGAACTAGATGGGCTTTAAGGTCCCTTCCAACCCAAGCCATTCTATGATTCTATGTTTACAATTCATTATTATGCACTCAACTGAAAAAAGAGGCAATTCAGGTGCTCCAGAAACTCAGTGATATTGTATTATGTTTGAAAATGAACGTTATTCTCAAGAACTGTAACAAAAGGCATAGAGGTCCCATAGTTCTTCCATAAGTACAACATATAGGGGCAGAAAAAAGTGGTTTCCAGACAAATTCAGTTATGCAAATACGCTGCTATGAAGATGAATCAAACCCCTAAGCTCCATTCTACCATGAAAGTTCAAAACACATTATGCTTCTGCAGTATCTGGGTATGAAGAATCTAGCCTACACTGTTATAATTCCTTACTAACAATAGTGCCCTGCACAAAAAACAATTTGTGCTATTGTGATTTCTTCAATGTGACGCTATGGGAAAGTAATTCTTGAAAAAAAACTTACAGAAACATAAAGCACGAAATGAGTGTTTAACTCTGTGTACCTTTACTCTTCAGCTTTTGCCTTGACTCAGGCTCCACAGGCAAGAAGTACAAATTCTGTATTTCTGTGTAAATTGGTAAGCAAAGGCTCGCATCTTTAATCTCTTCTAGCTTCATTTAGTGCTCACATTTTGTCTATACCTAGTACTTTGTGATCTTCACCTGATTGGTGGTACAGGACATTCTCATACCTGTGGGTGCTCCCACTACACAATTGCTTCAATTCAGCATGACATTTCTAATGCAATGTACAAAATGGAACATCGGTGAAATGTTTTCAACCTCAAGAAAAGCCAGCTCTATTTAAATAAGCAGTAGGAAAGTGCGTGGTGAGAGATATGTTGTGGAAGTTTATCCTTTGGGCACAACTTCAAGTTTCAAAGTGAGCCCACTTGACCTGAGCACAGATTTCAAGATGGAAGCATCATTTCTCTATGCACCGGGTAACGGCAAAAACAAAAACTGCATTTATTTAGTACATGCTGTCATTATACATCCCCTGATGTCTGTAACGCTGTTCACAGCAGGAAACTGTAGCCACCTCTGTCAATGGTAACGAGCATTTCAGTTAAAAGACAGGTTATCTTACACAATTCCACTCCTACAGGCTGGGCTGAGACTCACCTATGAGAGAGGGTGGGTTTCATGGAGCTCATAGAGTTCATGGGGGGTTGCATGGGGAGCTTCCCTGGAGGATCGTTCTGCCGGCTTTTCTGGTGGCGAAGCAGCAAGAGCCGTCCCAGCTCCTCACACCACGACGAGAGCAGCGCTGTGCAATCAGAACAAAATGACAGTAAGTGCACATCAGAATAACCGGTACAGCTGAGTGCAGATGCAAGCTGCTATAACAAGAGCCACAAACTGAACAGACAAGCCCCAGGAGTGAAAAGTTCGTCCACGAACCACCACTCACATTATTATCCTATCAAATTGAGTCTGTAATTGCGCTACACTATCATTATAATGTTTTTACACAAGTTACGAACAGTCTGCACAGCCCAGGAGGCACGAGAGAATTTGTCTGAGCTGAGCGGCAAAGAGATAAATGGACGAGGCACAAGGACATGGGGTGGCTGTTGTGGGTGAAAAAAGGCACTGAAGATTTCATTTCACACTAATAGGAACGTAACAAAAACATGCAGAAGACATCATTCACAGAGGGGAGCAGTGGATAACAAGATCTCTTTTCTGTTTGGCTATTTTTGTGCTAAAGCTTAATTGGAGAGGCATGAAGAGGAACCCATGTGCTGGAATTCATTTCCAAAACTGCCATTAGCTACCAGTCCTGGACAGATAAACAAGAGAATACAGCTGCACTAATGCGAGTAGGTATACAGAAGTTAGGTACTTCCATCTGTATTTGAACCAGCATAACCCCTAAATGCTTATCTCCATTATGCGACTAATCTTCTGGGCAATGGGGGTGCTTCAGTGCTTACAGAACATCATGCTTATGAACGATGACAGGCAGAGATTTCCTAGAGAGACTAAAAGCTTGCAACTCCCTCAGAAGACATGAAAGGGTTCATTACCTCTGAAAATGTGGCCTTTTCCTTAGGCACCCACAGACAGAGAAGACCAGCCCCTGTTACAGAACCCACGTACTTTGGAGTAAACAGAGCCTGAGAAAGTGACTGTGAGTTGGGTCTGGCTGTGACGAGACACGGCTTTGCAAAGAACCACCAGTAGAACGGCTGAACCACAGAGCTGCCACAGTGCCAGAGCAGGAGTGGCTCTGTGGGGCGAGACATTCCCAAGGTATGGCATGGCAAAGGGCCCCACCAATGAGGTGCACATGAACTGAACTCTGTTCTGCAGCTGGAGAAGCATTTCCAAGTGGAAGTGCTTGGAGATTTTCATCCTTTAAAGTGTGCTTTGCATAAACCTCATCACAATAACATGCATTGTCTTGTATATTTTTTTAAACTAAGTGCTTTCCTAAGGTGGTATGAATGGAACAAATCAACAGATTGTGCTGGCAGGTGAGAATCAGGAGGCTACTCGAAAAGCAAACTGCCATAGCAGATTTAAGCAGGAGAGCTCTACATGTAATTTTAGTCTTGCCAGTTTAAAAGAGCAAGAGCAGAATTCTCCAAAATTGAGGCTTTTAGTTTCAATTCTTATTTTTGCTAATGGGTATCCTCTAGCCCAGTAACACAACCCCGAGCAGCAGCAAACCGCCAGCGGCAACCACCTTTTTGTTGCAGTAGATACTCAGAGGTCCTGTTAACAAACATTTAATAGAGCAAATTCCAAAGGGACTAATTGTGAAGTCAAATTTGCAGGGGAAAAAAAGAACTCGTTTTGCCAAGAACACCCACAAATGTGATTTTTCAGTCAGCAAAACAATTGGAATTTCTCAAGCTCACACAAGAAAAATATTTTAAGCCAGACTATTCCAGTGAATTAATCACATTTGGACAAAGGCGATGCAGTACATTCCTTGCATTTATCAAAAGGAAGGTCAGCAGTGGTGTTCAGGGAGGCATTTTAGAGCTCTGCTTTGACAAGAAGGGGACACCGCTCCTTTATGTAACCGAATACAGCCACTCCAAAATGGTTAGCCTCGCATGCAGCCTCCAGAGTGTTCCCCCGAGCGGCGCGAAATGTTCCAACAACGAGTGTCAGCCTAAGCTGCTTCTCTATTAGCCAAGGAATCTGTCAACAAGCATTTGATCACATTACACTCACCTTTTATCCCTGCCCTATCACTACTAACTTGCTCCCCTTTTCCAGCTGCCCAGCGACGCAGTCGCAGCCTGGCACAGCTGCTACCCACACCACAGCCACTGGAGCATTGCAGACAAGCACCATGCTGCTGCGCAGCAGTGCAGCCATGTCGGAGCAACAGGGGATGCTGAGCATCGCCATGCCGAGTGCAATTACTGCAGTGTCAAATGGAAGTCACCCATCTTACACGCGGCTTTCATGCAAGCAGGGCATTGCTCCTTCTGTACACGTATAAGCACTTGACAAATAAGATAAAAAGAAGCAACCTAATGGGGCTGAGGACATGAATCTGCAAACAAAAGCCATACCTGCTTTGGAAAAAAGCAGAGTAACCCTTGGAAAAGGAATATGCCAGCAAGATAGCATTGCTTTGGTGAGGTGGAGATCAGGGAAGATCTTAATGAGTTATTATTATTACTAATATCTAACACACACATTTATAAAGGTGAAATGTGAACTGTCAAAGAACAAAGAAGCCCTCAAGATAAGCCAGACAGTTACATTCTACAAGTTATCTGGAAAGGACTCCTGTTTTCAGAAACTAGGAGATTGGGGGTATAAAAGGTAACACATTTACTCATCCCTATCACACCACTCATTACTGAGAAGTTTAGCCTTTCTCTCTGGGGACATCTCGACTCATGTACCACATAGGATAATCACTCTCCTCCCGACGTTGGTGTTTGTGCAGCAATGAAAGCAGACCCTGCCCAGAGCTCCCAGTCTGCCAGCACCACACTGCCCCAGCTGGACAGGGGCCCACTGCCCTCCATGCCCTGCCATGAGCTGCTATGTGCTCGGCGTGTAGGGGGAGCGTGCACCTCACATCTGGTACAGCTGCCTTCTGGAGAACATTACTTCCTCCGCTATTCAAGTCAGATGAAACAAACTCAAAATGAATTTACAGATTACACTATTCATCTTTAGTGTACTTAGTTACTGCTTTTTATGCTGACAGTATTGGGCACATCTCAACTCATTTACACTCAAAGCACGAGAAATTCAGTATCATACTATAATGAACAGATAAAGCAGCAAGCACAAAGGACAGCTACAGATGGTGCCAACAGTCAGTCTCTCCCTCTCCCAGCACAGCCAAGCAGCTGCTTTTTCTCCCCCCTCCACCCCTCCTTCTTGCAACAGGAGCACAGATTTTGCAGATGGACCATCCACACCGTCTCTCACAGCCTCTCACTGCGGCACTTTAATGATCAGATTTAAATCGTGTTCCTGTGCTGCATTGCTACAATGTCCCTTGCATATAATAACCCAGCTCTCCCGCCTAAGTTGAAGTCAACTGTTGCAAGGAGGAAACAAAAATCCTTTAAGCGTGCACCCCCTCGCTCCCCAGTACACAAACAAATGTAGAGCATAGCCTGGTTAATTCCCGAGAACTGACATTTTCAGCCAACGTGCAGCCGCAGAGGGCTTTGCCAGCTCATGCCAAAAGATGCATAATAATGGCAATCAAATTACGTGCTGACAGTTTAAGTGTATTCACACGTTTATTTTGCTTAAAGGGACATGCTCTGAGCTGATTGGTGCGATATTTGACCTACTTTTCTCCATTTGGAAAACCTGTATCATTCTTAATGGGATTGCATTTTACTTCAAATGTTGATGCATTTTCAAAGGAATAAATCAATACCGATTTGCTAGGAACGACTGTGTTAGGGAACCAACACTGAAATGAGCAGCCTCTGGTTTTGCTCTTGTGAAATGGAGAAAAACAGAGATTTAAAAAAGAGAGAGATTCCAATCTCAACTAGCCAACGAGATTCTTGAAGGAAGCAAGAAAAAGAATTTAAGAAACCATTCCGAGGCATTCAGCTCCCTGCAGCCAGCCCGTTGTTTTGCCTGTCTCCAGAGAGGGGAGGTGCAAGTGCCTCCATGCAGAGTAGGCTGAGCTCTCCCCACCACACTGACAATACCCCACATCCCACAGCTGGCCATGCTGCGGCCTTCTGGGTGCCTCTGGTACTTCTGAGTGCTTTCACTGAAAAATCACAGAGTAACACTGTGATGCATGCGCTGACAGCCTGGGGACAGAGAGCAGTAGAAGGCAGAAGATTTTTTTCCCTTCGACTTGAGTGACATTTCAAGCATTTCTTTGCAACCGCGGAGCTAAGCTTTGCTTCAAAGAGAAAGGAAGCAATCGTTATTTAATCCCCTGCCTCCAGGAGCCAGGTACTTAGGAACGTGCTAAATATCACAAGATGTGCAGCACCATTATTCGGGCTGGCAACACCCCCCGACATTGCTCAACTTTTGCTAGGGCCCTTTGGAGCCGAAGACCTGCACTTGGAGACAAAGCAGAGCTCTCCAGCACACACTTGACGAGGTGCTCCCATCGGCCGGGATCCTGTGCTTTGGAGGGGAGGGAACCCATGCCTCCCACCCAGGCTGCCCGCACGGTTCCTTACTTCTCAGTGACAAAGGCTGCCAGCATACTTGCATTCACAAAGCAACAATTACATGATGAATGATGATGGCGTGTCTTGAAGAGTAGTTTATAGTCCTGGCATTGAATATTGGGTATAGTCCATTATAATCCTTTTTGGGTAGGGGAACAGAAAAGGAAAGGCAAATAGGCTAAGCAATCAATGCTACCCGATAGATTCCCTAAGGCATTTCATTAGCTGTATACACATCACCGTCGATAGCTACAATCCTGCAGCTGACTGATTTAACTCAGCGCATTGCAAAGTGCTGCAGTAAGCATCTAGGAGCGAATGAGCCAGTGGGCTCCCTAGAAAGCAAAATACAGAGAAGCATGGTGTTAATCTATTTACCTATTATGATACCCTAGTATTAGTTACAGCTTATCACCTCAGTAAATCACCGCTTCTTGTTAGGGAACGTGCTTAAAGATGCAGCAAACTGTTATTTACAGGCAGACACTATATTTACAGCTACAAAGACAGGTGAGGAGGGGATAGGACAACAGCTCAGTAATTTCAATGCCTTCTGCTTCCCGGGAGACTGCTGGAGGAGTACAATAGGATTACCGTTTTCTTGCTGCAGTTAAGCTGCAGCAGATAGTTCAATAGGCAGGCTGGCAGACCCGTATTTCTTACTCACTGCAATGAAAATATTAGGAAAAAAAGGATGAGTCTGATTTGGAGAACTATCTATTCAACACCATCTCTCTGGCTTGCTGATGTATCTCAGAATGAAATGCATTCGACTGAAACATTTTTACAACATCTGTAAGAAAATCCAGGTTTTTTTTGATCTTTTTTCCCCCCCAAATTCTATCCCTTAATTTTATATTGCTCGTAGGACCAAATTTGTATGTTTTGTATGGAGAATTCCATGTAAAGGGAATAAAGAGTTACTGATGGCTTTATATCCTTTGCTGCATAAACCACAATCTGAATACAGTGTTTATAAATCATCCCGTGAAATAATGTGATGGGGCGGGAAGGGAAACAGTGACAAGAAGAGAAGGAAAGGAGTGAAAGTAACTATCATCTTGGTTATTTAAGAATGTCATTCTTTTCACACAAGATAATGCAGAACGCACAGTGTTTGGAAAACAAATATAAAATATGTTAACTAGTTAATGCTCAGAGTGCTGCATTATTACAGAAATAACTCCATTTGCCTTAAAAGGACAGAATCTTTGTCCAGAGTTTTGGGAAACAGAAAACTATCTGTTTTCCTCTTGTTCTAAAAGCCATTTTTACTTGTAAGGAGCTGGGAAAAGGAGAGAGAGGGGAGAAACTGCTCATTCCCAGCTGCTGCCAGGACCTCTTTTCCTGCAGCTCTCCTCCCTCAGGCACGTCAGCAGAGCCTGGCAATGGCTGACTAACCTCTCTGAGTCAGCCAGGGCAGGAAAGCAAGGCCATGGAGGAGAGAGGATGTGATTAGCGATTAAAAGCAGCTCGGAGCATGGGTGTTCTCCCCTCCTCTCAGCTCTGCCGAGGCACCCCTGCATGCCCTGACCCACTGACAGACAAGCCCTACCCCTGTCATTACACAGCCTTCTACTCTGTATCCGCCCCAATGCCAAGAGCACAAAAGAAATGCATACAACCCAATTACAAAGCAGAAGTGTCAATTTTTCAGCAGCCTGGCAGCTCAGCCTGCCTGTGGCTGTGCAGCAGGAGCTGGGCACCCACCTCTCACAGGCCTGGCTGCCAGCACTGCCTGCGGCACAGCACCAGGCCTGCTCCCCGTGCTGCTCCCGTCCCATCCCAGGGGGCTCGTGCCCTGCTGCCTTCCTTCCTGGAGCAGCTGGGGGTTGTGCCTGATGCTCTCCACCAGGCAGAATCAGCTGGAACAGTCGCGGTAAGTAGACTGTATTAAATGGACCGATTTGATCTGAAGTTGAACAGTACCAACACAGAACTGTGTTGAGCAGAGCAGTGAGAAGATCTGTGCCTTTAGTAGCACCTTCAAATGGACACATTCTGTAAAAAGGGCACATGGGACTGTGTAGAAATGAATTCCCCTGCAGAGTAGGCAGGCAATGTGGTGTGGGGAGGCATGAGCAGCCCTGCTAAGCCTAACATAAACACAGAGTCAACAGCCATCATTCAGTGCTGCAGAACAGGGTACGATACTGGCTTTCACCACCAATATAAAGTCATATCCTTTATCACCAATGTTTCCTCCATTATCAAAGCCACATTTGCATCCTGCAGAAATACCCAGCTTTGCCCTGGTGGGATCGATCTATAATACAATTGTGTATTCTTATGAATGAAAAAACAAACATCATAAAGGTTTGTAGCACAACAGATAATGTGGGGGATGCCTAATTAAACTAGATGCACTATCAAGTTAACTAACATAGGCGTTACTGAATAAAACCCTAATAAAACCTGAGCATTATCAAGCATGAGTTCTCAAGGCTGCTGCAGGAGAATGACACAACGTACTAGTCTTGTCTGGAATATGGGTCCAGTTTGCCTTGGCATACTTTCAGCTGTTCATAAATACCTCTTCAGACATAGACACACACACACACATATATACAGGCCTTCCCAAAAGCTCTTGCCAATTGGAAGAGGACATGCTGGAGACACAGATTTGAATACCGCTATCCTTATCCCATGACTTCAGTGGAACTGGGATTTCCCAATTTCCTTCTATACTTGC
Organism: Pavo muticus; assembly: GCA_016647715.1. NCBI lineage: Eukaryota > Metazoa > Chordata > Aves > Galliformes > Phasianidae > Pavo > Pavo muticus. Next base: position 264,041 of record JACDJE010000364.1, read on the forward strand.
CAAAACTTGGCAGAGCATCTTACCAGACTCAGTACATTAACTTTGAAGTAATACATTACAAAACATAGCACAATGGCTCAATTTGGCAAGCACTAAACACACTGCACGGATCCAGATAAAATATATAAGCATCTCATTTAGGCTTAGTAGTACCCATGTTGCTACATCTGAAAACACGAACCATTATAAAGAGAAGACAAAGCCAGTGAAAGGCTACCAGCGAGCGAATTGTGAGCTCCTGAATTTGGCTTTCCAAAAGAAATGCACTCAAATAGCATTAGACTGTTCTTTTTCTTACTCATCCAATTGTTAGTTTCACTGCCTCGATTTCAAACAACAGTGTCTTTCATTACTGCTGTGTGCTTTTATTTTGTAATGCCAGTTTCAGTCGTCAACAGATTTCACACATAACGCAAGCATCTGAAAAATGGAAATGACTCATGGCAGCCCATCTTTAGGTAGATTCAAACTGATGACCCACAGGTGAGAGGCTCACTTTCCCTTAAACCATTCTGAGCTCTCTGATCACTACTGTAAACAACTTCTGAGCTAACTAACAGCAGGCCTAACAATAAAAATTGCTTCAAAAAATACCAGAGGCATTTGACCAGAGATTCAACACAGGGAATCTATGCACAGACAGTACAACGATGAAAAGACTGGAAAAGGCAAAATCTAGTGATTATCTTCAAAAAAGCAGAAGGAAGTACTGCAAAATTAAAGATCCAGTATCTTATTAGGGAAAAAAAAAGCAAAATTATTCAAAACAACTAAGAGAAAAGTGAAAAATGAGTAAAAAATGAAATGGATTGGTCAGAAACAAATCACATCACACTTCTACACTTTCTTTTCACTAGCAAAGGATCTTGAGTGCAGAGTGTATATTATGTTGATGTTACTGAGGCTTCAGCGCTTCTCCACATGACATTCTTGCAAACAGATAGAGGGAATAAGGTCTAGCTGAACACAACAGAAAATGGCTGGAAACTTAAAACTTACAGAAATATTAAGCCAATGGCAGTAATAAACCTGAGAATAATCAGATAAGTTTCTGCAGAAGTCTGTCCAGGGTCTAAAATTACTGGGTGTTTCATTTACAGATATCCCTGATGGAAAAAGGGATCCGTGGATAAAGGGAAAGAACATGTTCTGGTCAACTTACAGATGGCACAAGCTGCAAAAAAACATTGGTTTACTTCAGAAGTTTAATGTTAAAATGATCTTGACAAGTTGAAGTAGTAGTCTGAAACAGTGTTCAACAGAGACAAGTACAAAGCATGGCACTGCATACCTTCACGACAGAGTGAGAAAAGCCTCTGCAGGCAAGAGCTCTCCCAGGTGGAGCTAAAGGAACTCGGTTGCGTGAGTGGATGTGCAGTTCAAGAAGTGCCCAGTTGTTTCTCTCTCCTCAACAACATTATACACAGAGAATGAGTAGGAAGAAGCTATTAAATTAACCATGAAGAAAAGACTGCATGGAGTGGGTTCATTTATTTAGCTATTTAAGAAGAGGGAAGATTGAGAGCAGTATTCCATTTTAAAGAGTAATACCCCAGTATCTATATCAGCAGCATAAAAGCCAGAAAATAATAAACTATGAAGACATAGCAAAGACATTGGTTAGGTACCAGGACCACTCTCCTCATGAGAAAACGGTAAGCTGAGGAACCCCCATGACTGGAGATGCTGAGAACAGCTCAGAAAAACAAGTGGTGAGAATGGCAGTAGGGGTTCTTTAGCCAACAGAGAATGGCACTGATGATTTTTTAAGACTTCTATAGTCCAAGGAATCTGTGATTGTGAGCACAGGAATTTCAAAGAGCTTACATCTGAAAAGACTTCATGTCTGCCTTCTATTTATTACTACTCCAAAACGCAAGAAAATTAAAAAATACTTAATGTTACAGTAACAGAGTGGGGGAGCTCCTGCAGAGGTTGTTGAAGTGGCCATCCAGATTCACGGCAGCTTGCTGGTTTTGAAGAAATTGTTTTACTCTGAGTACAGGTGCTGTGCTGAAGGTCACACTGCCCGTGGCTGAACAAGGCCCAGAGCAGAACAGATCAGACACCTTCCCTTTGCAGGAAGGAAAAACCACCACTGCCACATCAAGGGGCTCAAGCTCTGTGCCGGCATTCTCATGCCTGCCATGGAACATTTGCAGGCAACAACTGCAGAACATCTGGAGAGGCTTTCAAGGAGGAAAAAAAACAACAAACCAAACCCACAAAAAACCACACAACCAAAATTTATAGCAGAAACATGTTTCCAAAGTTAACATTGCACAGCCAGAACTTCTGAGAAGGACCAAATGCTATTTTAGGAACTTCTGCTTCTTAGTTTTGCAGTTTTGCTCCTAACATTTATTTTACATCATTTTACTTTTTTTTTTTTTTTTTTAATGAGAAAAGAATGTTTTATCAGGTGTTCTCAGGACTTTTTGCTTTTCTTTGATTAGCTTAATACAGTCTTTGCCAACCTCTCTTCAAGCGTTAAAGCAAAAAAAAAAAAAAAAGTTAGTTTTCAAAGTTGGGGGTGGCAGGACCATTTCTCATATTACCCAAACTTCTGCGTTTAAGCAGAAATAAGCTGAAAGCACTCTGGGCATATCCTCTTGTTTTCCTTCTGAAAAAAAAATTGCAACTACATATAGAACAATCTGTCTGCACTGGATGTAGAAACAGTTTAGGATATTAACAAAAAGAAACTCAGCTGACAAGATTTTTCAACTTAATTATTTCTGTTCTAACAGCACAGAGCAGAGCAATGCATGCAAGTACTGCAGATTCAAGCAGGCAGTGTTTCCCACCTCACTCTCTAACTAATGCTTTGGTTTTCTAAAAGCATTATCACTTCTGTTTTTCTCTCCGTGTCCCACCAACCCCACTCAGCCTGCCACCTTCCCTTTGCTAGCAATCTGCTCTTCTCCTCTGGTACTCATCACCTTCCTTTGAGAACTGCTTAATGAATTAATGTTTAATTAACACACAGAAGTTAAATTGTTCCAAGCAGCACTGGGAACCTGGTAACTATCTGAAGCAAAAGAAGAGTTGTGCACCCTGAAAGTTTGTTTCTTCTGGCTGCTTTGGTTGGTCAAACAATAGATATTGCCTCTCCCTACAAATCTTGTATTACTTAGAGTCTTGGATTATCACTGATACTGCAACAACAGTACAATTTAAAATACACAGCAATCACCCGCTAAATTCATTCTTTTTGTTTCTCAACTCAAATACAGTTGTATTAAAGAAGCAGACTCCGAGCAATGGAAGCTCTCATTAAGGCATTCTGATTTCCTTTAAGATACAACATGCACCACATTTATTTTATTACCAATAAAGGAAAACTCATTGATGTTCCATTACAATTAGAGCCACACTGAGAACCAAAGTTGGCATAAAATAAAAAATGGGATTCAAGGCCTAAATAAAGCTACCCTGATCTTCAGATTATTTTGATCATATTTTCAAGACACAAAGTGCTCAGCAGCAGCAGTTCTGCCTGCAGGTACCCATCCTCACCATGTGCCATGCCCTGCTGTGCTGGCACACACCCAGCTGTGCTGGAGCATCTGTCTGCATGACCACCCTGTGAACCTGACCAGGGAGATCAGTAGTTTTTTTGTTTGTTTGTTTTTTTCCCAGACAGTCCTTGCTAGACCCTATGCTGTTTTTTCCAGCTGGCTTGGCCCCGCAGCACTTGGGCTCTGTGCAGAGGGGGTGGGTGGTTGCTCTGCACCCGTATGGCTTGGGGCCGCAGCTTTGCTGTGCTCCTGTGTGCCCCAGTCATGCTGGCAGCGCTGTAGGCAACAGGAGGCTGCGTTTGTTTAGGACCTTCATATGAACGTTGGTGTTAGACAGATTAGAAATTGCTATTTCTTTGTCCTCAGGGGAATGTTTATGTTTTTACATGAATAGAAACAGGTTATCTATGGAACAGATGAAAACATGAACACGGCTAGTTGCTTCTTCCATGCACTCGGGAAAGAAGGCAGTGCAAATCACACGGATCTTTCAGAACCTTTCTTTTCTCTGTTTGAAAATGCAAAAAATGAGGAAGAGGGAAAGGGTTATTTGTGAGCACCTCATCACAGAGACATTTATGGGTGAGCAGACCATCCAAATTCCTGCGGAGGGCACCTGGTCCCCTCTCTCCACACAGAAGTGCTGTAATTTCAGGACCAAAGTGCTACAAGATAATACCATCACTGCTCCTGCTGTCTATAAATAACAACTGCACTCAGATCCAGCAGAGTCACGTGGAAAGGCTGGCCCTCAATATATGCATGTGTGTGAGCACGCGCTTTGAAACCCAAATAATTCTAATAATCTTGCATGAAATAAGCTTTAGCTTTCCAAATTTAGCTCTGGTCCACGCACTCCCTATGGCTTGCAGAGGACTGCTATTGTATTTTCCAGTGCAGCTCTTTCCTCAGAAGCTGCTGACGAGGGCATTAGCGGGACATTGTGCGAAACCATATCACGCGCCACTGCGCACAGGCTGCTGGTGGAGGCAGAGCCAGCACTCGGGCAGCCTCGCTCCCCACCACCCGGCTCCCAACATCTCAGTAGGAGGATGGTAGAGAAAACCATACAGTGCTAACGAGACAAGGAGCCAGGTCATAGGGACAATCTCCTAAAGCAAAACTGCTTGAAGCAGTAGAGCAGTGCAAAACAATTATTTTTTTTTAAATATAATTTGAATACCTAAACAACTCTACACAGCATTAGTAACACAAACTAGAAAGCATTTTGGACATTTTGGACAAATTGTATGTGACTTGTTGCTTTTTTTTTTTTCTTCTGGGAAAATGACTAGAATACTACCTGACACAATCAACAGAGCCTACAAAAATGTTGTTTACCTAAGATGGAAATACCCACAAGACATTATAGGGGTAAGATTTTCATCTTTGGAAGCAGAAACAGAAGCGAGCCTAGCAAGGAGGGGAGGGGAGAGGGGCACAGCAAGGGAACAGGATTCCCCAGCTGTTGGACTCTGCTAATTCTGCAGAGCTTCTCACAAGGACAATGCTTCTGTTTTGCAGCCTGCAGAAAAGCAGCAGTTTGCACCAGCACTGAACAAACATCCTATCTAAATAGCAACCATGTCTGCTTTATGTTCCCAGAACATCTGGATCAAAGGATTCAAACCGGACATTAGAACACCAAATACTACCAGAATGCACACAGTAAGATGCTGTTCCTGCTAATGGTAAATAAAACTGTCTGCTCTTGGTGAGAGCTGTTTTGGATCAACTCCCACTCCTGTTGAAGTTGGTAGGAAATCCTGTGAACAATTTTTGTAGCAAGAAGACGGAACACCTTAAATTCACAGATTTTCAATCTGATCTTTTCACTAAACCACACTACTTTAAGTCTGTAGAAGAAAACACAGTATGTAGCACTGAGGGATGTGGTTAGTGGACACAGTGGTGATGGGCTGACTTGTCTAGATGACTTAAGTAGTCTTGTATAACCTTAATGATTCTGTGATAATTTTTTCTTTCTACATTCACAATTACTTTTGTATTAGCCCAAGCAATTGTAACTGTTAACTTTTGTGATGTGTACTAACACATTATGTGAGAAAGTGACTAAACCCAGTGGGTCCAAAACAATAGAAATGAGAGCAAAGGATAAGGGTTCTGAAAGGTGGACGGAGATGTGGCTGCCTGCAGATTGGGTCTGGCTATTCATTGTCTGGGGACTACAGAAAGGGCCTTTTGCAAGCAGAGAGCAACTCACTCCTTCCATAAAGAGCTTGAAAGAAAAGCAATAAAAGTTCAAAACAAGATGGCATGGACAAAAATTTCTCAACAAAATTATCATAGGAATGTTTTCTAGAAGGAGCTGGTTACATGAAGGGCTTGAAAGAAGGGGTTTGCAGCCAAAGATTAGGAAATTTTCTCTAAGGGGAATAAATGAAAACATGAGGGTAGAGGAGGAGATGAAGGGAACCCTCAAAAGCAACAGAAACTGAGAACAAGGACAAAGGCACCAAGGAGCAGATCTGAGGGCACTGTCTGGACCTGTAATGAGAAGGAAGAACGGGTAATTATCACAGTTTCAAGAAGGTGCGATCTTTCACCTGCACATTTTAAGTGCTGTACTGTACTCTGTAAACAACATTTTCCTCCAGCTTAAAGCCCATATGTACATGTCTTCATGGAAGAAAAAAAAAAAAAGCCAAATCTGGACAAATTCAAATAATAAATGCAGGCAATATCCCATCTAATCTTGTCTAAGGTAACACAAATCTGCATTAGCAGCTTGCAGCTTGGTGCTACAAAAATGATAAACTACATCATTTCAAATGTCATGTTTTGTGCCCCTCTTTATTGTCCATGGGGTACAAGCTGCTCTGTGGGCGTGCTCTTGCTTGTATTCTATACACACACTTAATCCTTGCAGCTCTTCAGTAGCACAACCCCTCTGAAAGAAAGAACTGGCCTTTGAAAACATCTGTTTTGATCTCTCTTGGATTTCAAGCTGATTGTCTAAGATCAATTCAGGATACCAGCTCAAGTTCCAAAAGCTGTCAAGAAGGGTTTAAAAAAAATGAAATACAGGCAGTGCAGCTTGGCTGTGATGTTGGCCAAAAAAATGGTAAAAAATATTTTTTAACTTCCTACACAACATAGTTGTTCTCCCTCTGTCTTCTGAGTCATATCTGCTCATGTTACTAAGAAAGCCCCACAGAGCCAATATCACCATGGAAGAACAAGATGTATTTTCAACCAGCCTGTTAGCTGATTCCAGCTGCTACAAAGCCTTTATTTTCAGAATTGATACAAGCAGCAGAAAAAGCACTGTGAACTTCTGATTCCTGATACTTTAATTTGTAAACCAGGGACATTTGATATGGAAAGGTAACAGCAGACAGTAAGTACTCCATCTGTCTAGCAAGGTAACTCTTGAAGTATGGCCTTACGTTTCCTTCTTCTTTATACAGTTCTTATAGCTCTTGAGCTAGAAATGCTATTGGAACTTCTAGCATGACCATGCAATAACTATGTATTACACTAATACATAAAAGTTAAAAAGATAATTAAAAAAAAGAACAGTGCAAAACTCTTCCAAACTGCAAGATGCACTGATTTTGTCGCAGTATCCTAAAGCAGGTGTTTTGCAGAGGCAGAGTTGAGCACAGCCATGCTTCAAGCCCATGCAGATATACGTGTAAACAAAGTACTGCTTTTATCTGCAAGTTGCCAGTAAACACTAGCTAATCCTCACCTAATCCTATGAAGAGAAGAACATCATCCTAGTTTAACCAAGAGGGAAACTAAGGTAGTGAAATAATCCTTTTGGGAAAACACTCAGGTTAGAAAGCCGCAGAGACCAGTTATTGTCTGAAGGTGTGGTGAGATCACATCCAGGTGCTGCTAGGGTGAGGGAGCCTGAGGCCACTGACTGGTAGGTCGACATCAACATTTCTATCCATTCTGATACACTGCTGCTGTTGAAATTATTCTCTCTCTCCAAAGGATCTTTTGGACAACTGTTGACAAAAAGACCACGAAGGATTGTACAGGTTTGGTCATGAACATAGAACTGGATTTTCATGTCTATAGAATAGTCTTGAACAAAGAGAAGAACTGTTCCAGAGGATAATGCCAATCATTAAGGCCATACATTCACAATCATCCATAGCATCCCGAAGAGAAAAAGATCAATGCACTCAACATCAGATGTGAGATTAGAGCTCAGAGGCTCTTTTCATAACCTGAATGCAGACCACCAGACTATGCTAATCTGACAGGAGGAATCCTGCAGGGAGCTGGAAAAAAGACAGATTTGTGCCACAGAAAATGAACCGGGGATTCTAAACTCTCTTTGCAAATTTCTGCACAAGCAAATGCATCACTGAACACCAGAGAACAAATAATAACTATGTTGTAAAGGCTGAAGTCCTTTTTAAGTGGACTCCTTAGCACGTGCACAGGCTTGGAACATGCTCTGCTCTGTAGCCTGACTCCGAGAGCCACAGTGACAGTGAGTTCTGGCATTGGTCCACCAATGTCAGCCAGAGCATCACTGAGAGGGAATGGGTTCACAGCTGAAGACTAGGATCAAGCAACAAAAGTTTGCAGTGAAGTAGTCTAGTTCACTGGAGTATTTATAAGGGGTAGTATCTCAAAAAGTTCTTATGGAGTACAGAATAAGCTCCTGCTATTACAGAGTGGAATAAACTAATAGGAAAGATATCTTGAAGGAAGCCTTATAAAACAAAAATGTATTTCATCCTGGGAAAATCTAGGAATCAGTAAGGACAGCAGAACACAACACAGGTAAGCCAGCAGCAACAGCTCTGTGAAATAAAAGGAATACATTAAAAAGATATAAAGACTTCATAAAGAACGACTGAAAGAATGATTACACATCTATAGCATGTTGCTGTAGGTATCACGAATAAACCAATCAAAATCTTTTATCAGATAGGTTCCTGCAAGTTTCTGCAGAGAGACGTTGATTTAAAAAAACAGTCAGCAAAACTCCCAGCCTGGACCCATGTGGGCTAAGGTGAGGGAGAGAGAGTGGATATGAAGCATAACTGTTGTACTAATGACAAGTAACAAGAGAGCAATTAACAAAGAACGCTGTAATCTCATGTAACTGATACTGATGTGTACATGCAGTGTGTGTTCCAGACCAACTGGGTTACAAATCATAAGGGCTTTCTGAAAGACCTCTTTTAGTAAAGGTGAGAAACGACACTGGTTCAAACCAGTGCTCTTGTAGGTTCCATTTTTTTTCTATCCATTCAAAGCAATGGAGTGCAAAAATGTAGTACGTTAAGTAAGGTGAAAGGACTTATGTATCAAAGCTGCTTAACTCATTGGAGCAGAGACTCCCTCTTCAAATGTGTTTGTACAGTGCTTAGCACAATGGGACTTCTGATTCAGATAAGAAAACTAACCAAATATTAATAACTAGTAATGGTAAATGCCTTGTTCTCCATGAAAGAGCACATGTGTAACTGGCATTTGCAATGGTGGAAGAAATGACAATCAGAAAAAAAAAAACCAAAAAACCCTAACACCAGTCCAGTGAAATAGTAGTGGGACTGCCTAAACCTTGTGAAATCACATGACATTCTAAATCACCATAAAAACTTGAAAAATATTATGTTATTGCGTGCTGCCTCATAAGTTGCACCATGGGGATCCAGCCGTACTGAGTTTAGTTTTTTGTTTAGAAGTGTGTATCAAAGAATGCCTTGGCTATTAGCAGTAGATGGAGAATGAGTTAGAAGAAACCAATGATATCAGCTATGACAAAAAATTTAGCTGTTGTTTCTTTGCTTAAAAGGTACTAAACACTATCGGATAAGGCAAAGATTTCTCTAAAAACAATGTACAAAATACATAGAAAGTAAAGAAGTGAAGGGACTGGCACAGAGTAGACAAGAGCATGGTGCCTAGGCACTTGCCTTGGTTGTCAGGGTCAGGCCCAAGAAGCAGGATGGCCAACAGAGCTGCTCGGGAGGAGAATGGGAGAAAAGAGGTAAGAAATGGGGGTGAGTAGGTGGAGGAAAGTGGAAATAGGGAGTTACTGGGTGAAACAGTCCCATGTTCATGAGCTCTCCCATCATACTGTATGCACTCCAGGCCCCAAGTTTGAAAGCCATTTGTCCACCCCACAAGGGAGGACCTCCCTGGCAATGGAGGACATGGGATTCCCGGAGCCCAACCCTCCACCAGGCTGCAAAAGAGCTTGCTTTAGTGCCAGGCAGAATTCAGGGCACTATCTGCCCAGCTCCAATAACTTAAGTTTTAACCAGCACAGGGTATTTCTACACGTGTAGAAGTTATCTATGAGGACTTCTTCCTACAAGAAGTAATATGCATAACAGCACACCAATACCTCAGAAGCTGGTGATACCAGGCTTTTTTATTCCTTAGTCTAAGCAGTACCATGTCTCAGAAAACATATTAACAGTCCAGCTTGACAGGCTCCACAGAGTGCTGTGGCACTGGAAGATGACCTGCAAGGCCACTATAAAGATGGCCAACTGGACATGTCTTCCACAAGGGCCCCCAGATCAGTTTCAGGCTGCCTGTCATTTAATCTAAAAAAATAAATAAAATTAAAATAAAATAGGCACTGAAAGTATGCTTTGGAGAAAAGCCAGTTGTAACACAAGTTGCTTTGTCTGCAAATCCAAAAATACAGCCTCATTCACTCTCAAGAGAAACTATTCATAGACAGAAAGAACACTGCATAATTTGTAGGTCTTCGCAGAGTTTTTTTTTCCCCCCAAGAATCCCTTTTCCTAGAAACAGCATGAGCCAGACAGAGCTTTTTGCCCCCCTACCAGTCTTGAATATTTTAGTTCTTGTATGAGTGAATCGTAAAGAGCTGTGACACAAAGTTCAGTTTAACTAACTGCCGAACAGGAAAGCACTCATTACTCATTTAAAAGCATCCTTTGTGTAAATGACTACAGCAGAGAATGATGAATTAAAAAAAAAAAAAAAAGAAAAAATCTCCCACAGGCCCCATGAACAGAGCCCATCTATGCGGCACGGTGTGAGCAGCAGGCGGACACCGCTCTCTCCTTTCTCTGCTCTCTGCAGCTGACCTTGTTGGTCTGCTGGATCCGAGTCACTGCTCCATGTTTGTATACACAGCAGCAGCAGCCAGCTCATGGTTCCAAATGTCAGCACAGACCCTGCCTTCACCCTGCCTTCAGGGCTTTAATTGCCAACAAGAAACCTGAGTCTTATGAAGAACTTAGTTCAAGAAGAGGTATACCAATTAATATCCGTTAATATGAGCAGTTACATCACTGTACAAGAGTTCCAGGAAGGGAAGCATTACAATTCAATTTAGTGCATAGGCACGGAGGATATAAATTACCTACACCCTGTGCCGGCCACAGAGCAAGCTACAGCAATGAGAAGAACTACCCCTCATCTGCACAGAATCCAGCTGGCCAGTTAATCTTATTGCTTTCCTTAAAAGTGAAATACCTGCAGTGTGCTGAGTCCCAGTTTAAAGGGCTTTAGAAGAATTAACCTCAGTTTAATACGCTGAAACAGGTAACTGACTACTGAGGAACCAAACAGGCTTGGGAACTGCAGCAATGGGCCTTGTCACTGGCTTGGACCTGCTTCCTAGAAAAAAGCAAGAATCACAGCTCTCAATATGACAAACAACTACGAATGGGGGTGCAAGTGGGGTCAAAGCCACGACAAAACATAATGGTGTTTAATATGATCAACCAGTATCTGGAAACAAGCTTCAAAGTAAAGTGACAAAACTTGCAGGTGACACATTTCTGTGTCAGAAAAAGACAAGATGGGGAAGAAATCAAGGTGCATGGGCAACTAGATGCCATACCATGTTTTGTTTTGAGGAATGTGACCATTTGTACCAGTTCAAAGTATGTCTGGGTTCTAAGTCTGAGTACCTTTCCAAGAGAAGGGCACGGAACTGTAAAAAGCTGAATGAAGTAGTCAGTGTATGGTTAGAAAGATGACACCAGGGAGGAAATGGCAATAGTACTTCAGTTATTGCTGAGTAAGACAAAGACTCATTGTTCAGTGGAACAGGGTATATGGCTTTGCTTACTCTGCCCTAAAATGCTAAGCAAATAGTCAAAAGTTTTAGAGATCAGAAAAAATGACTGAAAAAACCGCAAAGACATACGAATGAGTAAACAGTGAAAGCCCCCATTATTGAGAGAGACATTAAAAAGGGCTATAGAAACATGAAGCTTCATGGAAAAGATACACTTGATAGAAAAGGTTTTGAAACTATGCTACTATATGCAGAAAAGAATATATGTTTTTTCACTTCTCCTAGTTTTCTCTTTTACGCAGTTCAACACTCAACTTCATAGACAACCCCATTACAAAGTATTTATGAAGCCAAAAACAGAGCGGGATTCAAAATAAAATCTAGCATTTCTATGTATACATGCACACTGACATTAGAAAAGATAAATGATATAAATAGACATTATATTATAATCCTTGTTATTAGAAGTATAGCAATAGCCGTACACATTTGTCATAGTGACATCTAAGATCAAAAGTGGAAGAAAAAAGTTATTTTCTGCAATGAAAGATACAAACTTCAAAAAAATCCAGTAATTGCTTTACCTAATTATTCTATTACATCCAACATTTGCCTCTGTAACAAAGTAACACTTATGTAATTCTTGTGTGACTTAAAAAGGCAACAAGCTTAGCTCAAAAGCCTGAAAACTCAGGATTAGCAAACTGAAGACCAGAAAACAAGAAGTGATTCATACAAGACTGCTGCCTATACGATGAACTTGAGCAGTGCATTTTAAATCAATCTGTTCATTCCAGGCAATGTGTATGTTGGGACAATTATTTGTTTTCCTTTCTCCAATGTTTAGTCACCATAAAAACCATCTACATGAAAACAGCTTGTGTTTTACAGTTCTGATGAAGCTTATGAAAAATTAATAGAATGTGAAAAAGGAAACACGATGATGCATAGAGATTATATGTCCAAATGACAAGAGGTACATGCGGGTCTCATTGACAATACGTTTAGCTCAGTTTCACATCTGAGGCAATATTTTAAACCTAAAAGTTGAGTGAACATCAAGAGTCATTAGCTATCACGCCAGAACTAAAATGCACATGAACTGAAGAAAGAATTTACTCAGTAAATTCTTCGCTAATTGGAAGTACAGGAAAGAGAGCAATTCCAGTGAAGTCTGGAGCGCACCCAGGAAAAAGGCAAAACCTGCAGCAATTACGGGAAGGATGGGATTTTGTCTGCTAGGTGGGATTCCAACTACTTTTCTAGGGCTGATGCTGATACCCTCTCCATCAATTGGACAACTCAAGGATTCAGTTCCTACCCTAGCTCCAGATCCACATGCTTCTTGAAGTGGGAACAAGGATGTGACTGGGCCATTTAAGCAGCACAGCTCATTGAGCAGGCCACACCAAGGGGCAGCTCTTATCCTCATGCTTCACACTAGAAATCCCAGCAGGTTATTAACGGGAGAAGCTGGTAGAAAATTCACTCAACAGTTTTCTCAGCTCATCTGGGATTTCTCTACCTTCTCACAGTGACCTTGTGTAGTACTGCTCTTTTAAAATTGCATTGAATCAGTCCAGCGGAACTGTTTTTCTGCTTTCCCAGCAACAGATACTAAGATGTACACTAAACTGCCTTCTGATGCCTATTTATTGTATACTGTTTCCTACTAATTATTTAAGATGAAGTGTAAATATGAGCAGCAACTCATCAAGTCAAAACTAGTCACAGAAAGTGTAGCCTAGAACTGGGCTTGCATCATAAATCCTTACCTTTGATTTGTTATCAAGGTGGGAATTAAACTCTGATAAGCAAGTATAAAAAGGGCTTTTTAAAGATCCTCATTTATTCTCCTTAATCTTAAGATTCTCTGTTCTAAAACACATTGCAAGAATAGGAAACTATTGTGAACTGCTGTTCATTAACACCAAGGGTTGAGGAAGAAATAAAGGTAATCAAATGCAGGTAGCAAATTATGAGAATAAAATCCCATTCACATTTTAGAGCTGTATTTATTTTATAGCTAGACATGGTAAAACTAGCAAATAAAGAAAAAGAAGAAAAAGATTGGATTCATAATAATAAACAATGTTCTGTGAGCAGCTCTTTTGTAAAGAAAAAACAAATTTCTGGATTTTAGAACTGAGAAATGAGTGCTCCTCTCTGAGTGCAGAACCCAGCCCCAGTGTTGAGTGCTTGCAGGGGATGCCAGAACCCTGACACTCTTCTGATAGCTTTGTGAACAAAATCTCTGTAACTCAACAACAAATCTTGTGACTGCTTTTGGATGTATTGCTATACTGTAGTCGTCTACAAGATTACATTTCCAGCTGCCATTTCACTGTAATTTCATGCAAATTCCTTCATGTTTACATTTGATGCTTTTAATACCATTGTTTTCTAAGGCATTTCAAGAAAGTATTTACCTCAATGAGTCTGAACTGGTGAAATTAAATTAAACAGAATAAAAACAGTTGTATGTGCCTCTCTGCTGAGGAGACTGCCTAGACTGCCTGCAGAGCCAATCTGCATCACTCCTGAAGCACATTAGTAAGCAACACGCAAGCTGCTAAGATCAAAAATGATGGAATTACAAACACTAACAAATCATAAGAAAACAGAAACTACGATAATAATTTGATTAAAGATCCCATTCCAGGGATAACAGGGACAAGGAAGGAAACTGTACAGCATGTACTAATTCAATTCTATCATAAACTGGCTAGGGCCACTGGTGTTGAGATGAATCATTTGATTCTTCAGAATCATTTCCCTGCTTATAGCATTTTGCTCTTCACATCTGCTCTAACTATTTAAAGACAAGGAACGCATGGTGCTGGAGATCCTGCTATAGCACATGTGCCCCATGGGCACAGCTGGCAGGAGCACAGTCGCTAAACACACTCACCTGGCTGCACACAGACCCATCATGGTGCTGGCCAGCCTCCTCCCAGCACAAGGGAAATCTGCAAAAACTGCTTTCAATCCCAGACTAACATTTTTATTTCACACCATGTTTCAGTTCTACGAAGGTTTTATCAGCTCAGCTTTTCACACTGAGCCATATACACTGTTGTCAAGTGGAAGCCTGTAAAGCAAAAAATGGATCTGAAGTTGTGTACTGCTATTAGACACTGAAGCTTTCTCTTCCCCGTACCTAGTACCTTATGTAGCTTGGGGAGCTCTTCCTCATCAACACTCCTGAGTGCAGGCAGGCTCACAGGGCTCTGCGTGCTGGCATGTTGTTATTCCCGTGTTCATGGATGTCAGCTATCCTCCCTATGGGTTTGGTCATACAGCTATTTATTCAGCTGCCTTTATTTTGGAACTGGATTACTAACAGCACCTCAAGTTACACAGCACAAACAGACTGTGTGATTTCTTTCTTTCCTACTGGCACACCCAATCCCTCTGCAGAGAGAAAAAACATTATCTTCTTAGGTAGAAAGAGTAATTTCAGTGAAACTATGCATGGAGATCAGGACCGATGGCACTGGCTGACTTGGAACCAGCAGAGTCAAAATATGCACACGGCAAGTCCCAGGCTGGAATGCATTTCACTCGCCCTGGGCTTTCTGTAGGACTGCAGCCTTACGGTTTTATCTGAACTTACATTCTTACACCTTTCTTATTTCAAGGACATAGAAACTTTTCATAGTCATTAAGAGAAATCAGGTAACTTGGTTTATGAAACAGCTGAATTCTCTAATTATTAAGAAACAAAACACAAATTATTGATTTGATTGTTTTTATATTGAATTGCTATTTCAAGTAACTAGAAAGCAGATGAGAATTAGTTTCAATAGAGAAATGTACCTACAGCAAAATAACCAAAGTAACTTGGCAGAAGCCGTAGCTCCTGCCTGTAAGCACACTCTGTGCAGGAATGAGAGCTGACAAATAATCTGGTTCTGAGATCAGCACAGGCTTTCTCAGGTAGAAAAAGCTAGCTGCTTGGCAAATTGTCTCCATGCTAGGATGAATTCTAGCCCTGCCTTGAGCAACGGGTTGGTCTACCACTAATTTCTCATTTTATTTCTCATTTTAGATTCACTGAACTGTAACATCATAGAACATCACTGGTGGATTAACAAGGTATTTAAAAAGGCTAAACATGACATTCCAGACAAGAAACTACCAAGTGCTAGAATGAGCTATTATGCTTAAACTGCCAGCACATGGAGAAAAGCTGTCCCACATTACTGTCTTTTGATCCAAATACTGGGCATCTGTTAAAATTTAAAAGATAAGTAGAAAAAGAACAATCAGATTTCCTGAGAGGAAAAGGAACACTGGAAGAAGATGACCAGCAGCAACATTTATCTTTGAACAGATCTTCCAAATACAGTTAGAGACTATTTAGCTGGAAAAATGGACCACATCAATTTTGGCGTAAAAGGCATAACTGTATTTTAATTCATTTACAAAAGGCTCACAGATGTGGTTTTGACAGAAGTTGCTCAAGTTGCAACTATTCCTAGCTCTGGCAAGTCCCACTTTCTTTCCAAAGGGTAGGTCGCTGCATGGAAGAGCAAAAAACACCAAGCATCCATGGGAATACATGAAAAACAGTTTTTTACTCAGCGAGAGTTGAGTATTTTTATAGTGAAACCAGGCTAAACTGCTTCTTCAGGAAATTATTACACAAAAATCAAACAAAGCTGAGGTTGCTGAAATAGCAAAAGGGCTTTATATGCCTTTTGGTCAATGGTTTGGGGCAACCAAAACTCAGTGAAAAATATAAAAGATGAAACCCATTTAAATTAGGTTAATCGTTTTTTGATAGTTGTCTGAATCAGAAACTCAAAAGTCCTTCTGGACTGAAACCTCCAAATTACATACAGGTTTGAATCAGACTGATCCCAAAAATGACTCCTGAAGAGTGAGGATTTATTTATGCAATTCCATAATGCCAAGGAGAATCTCATGGATGTATGACATCCCGCTGCAGCTCAATTGCTCACCAATCTTTAAATGCCAGCCTTTTTTCCCTGCAGAATTTGTAGATTAAGTTTGTTTACTGGCATTCATGGATGCCAAAACTAACAAAAAAATGATGCTATGGGGAGGAGGACAGTTTCTAGGAATTACTGAAAAATACCCATTGGAGAGTCTCCAGAAATGAATGTGCTAGAACATGCACCTCAGCTAACCACAAACTATCAGTACGTTTTCAAACTCCCTACACTGACTAACTTAAGGAACAATCTATGTTTGAATATGCAGAATGAGATAACTACAGAGCAAAGGATTCTGCCAGGGGCATGTTTCTTAAATTTGCCATTCCTTGTGACCACTTCAGTAGATATTCTGCCAGCACAATCACCCTCAAAAAGTTTGATATACGTGCCTATTGCAAATACAGTTTGTATCAGCAAAGAAAAGTGATTTTGCTAGTTTATAGCTTACACTAATACCTTGAGTGAAACAAGCTGTATCAGCAAAAGGACACTTCTGCTGCAGAACTACACGTACCTTAGCACTTTTGTCTGTACTGAGAGTTGTAAATAACCACAGCCCTTAACATTTCCATGCTCACACAAGTTCTATGTCTAAGATCTTACTTCAGGTGATCTCTTACACACTGCTGAAAATTCCTTGTCCTTGTATCTTAATACCTTTCTTCCAGGTTTCATAGAGATCCCTGAAACCAAATAACACTGTCTCCAAAAGGTGCAGGCCTCTCACATAACACGACACTTAAGTTCAGTGGAGGACAGGTAAACTTTCGGAACTCAGCTTATGAAAATGGAAGGGTAGGCAGCTCCGTTGTAAAATGTAAAGGGGTTGTATGAGGTAAGCAGACTGATTGCTAATTTATAGAAGCCAAAGTTTAATTAAAATTTTAAAATTTATCAATTCCATAATTACCAAAGAATGCTTGGTTCGGTAATCCCTCTACTCTCTTTTCTCTTTCCCCATCTTAACAGCACTGCCAAATCACAGCACAATCCTTTTCTCTCTTCCAAAGGCAGAGCTACCTTCCAGCTTTTCAGAGACAAATTACCATCACTGGAGGAAATCTGATTATGGATTATTTTGCTGTTTGAGTCAATACTGGTATATCTGGATATTACTACACAATCTTCAATCTCTAGTGTAATTAGGACGAAAAAGGGGAGTTAAGGACAGGCTAGAAATATCTTAATCATTAATGAAATCTGCAGCAGAAGCTTCTGGAGAGAACCACTCAGATTCTTCCCCTTGGGTACTCGATTCATGCAAAACTGATCTCAAAACAGATTAGGCAAACAATGAAAATACATATGGGAAAACTCAACTGTAGGGTCTAGTTTTAAATGGTGACAACTGGTAAAAATTTTCAGAAATGCCTTAGTCTGCTCACAATCTGAAGTCTCTGAAGATGACTTAGAAAAAATTGCCAAATACCGTGTGTGAAACTGTACATCATCTTGAAATGGCACAAATTAGAAGGGTGGCTTATGGTGATTCTACTGATAGAAAACTGAGATCCACAATTATCCCTCAGTTTAAGGTAACAAGAGCTTTTTAAAGTGAGATTTTTGAAAAATTACCAACTGTTTGATATGCTTTGTGAAGATCAACAAATACAGAGACATTTCAGTGTAAACACAATGAATAATAAATAATACTTTCACAGTAAGACATAAACTTTCATATTGCAGTAAGACAGACATTTTGACAGTCAGGCTACTGCACAAATGCAGGCACAGAAGCAAGAAGTGAGGCAGTGTTAGGGAGAAGTGCCATCGTATGCTAAACAGCATTGAAAGTAGGCAGAATAAAGCTGCAGAGGAAATACACAGGCTACTATTTGGGACATCACTAAGATCAGAGACTGTTCAATTCGCATGCAGTACTACTCTATGATCAGACTTCTTTCTTATCTCGTTTCAATTCGCTTTGGGCCATCCTGACACCTTTTATAATTTGTACATCCTCAAACTGATTAAATGGCTGGAAAATGGAAAACCAAATGCATATTTCAAGTAAAGTACCCATCACCCTGTTATTCGGGATGACGTAGGCAAAGCCTGAGAGTTCACATGAGTTGGGCACATGTGCTCTGGCTACAGGAGAGACATTTGTAATTGAGAAGTAGAAAGCTCAGATTAAAACATACCAGTAACAGAAGCCACTGCAATTGAGAATCAACACAGACGATGAAAGCACTGACAGAGGCCCCATTTTCCAATGATCTGGATCAGCTTTATGTGATTTGACACTAAGAACACAGTAGCGAATCAGGACTGATCAATCTGGCACTGTGGAAAGCTGTTTGTCTGATTGCAGAAACTACTCTTACCTTGCAGAAAAATAAAAACTTATTAAAGAGTAGGTATCTCAGTACCTTGTGATCTGAATAAATAAACAACAGTGAGTATTGGAAAAGGGACGTCCATTGCCCCCCATTTTTTTCAAGCTTCTTTCATATCTTTGCCATGCGAGTAGAAATGGTAACAGTTGAGGTACTCCCTCTTAACACAGCAATACAGCCTTTAAAACACTGTTTCCTTGGAGCAAGAAAGCATCCTAAACTTTCCCCAATGGGATGCTGCTGCTTGGGCAGAGCCCTCTCTCTCAACCAAGCCATTAATTCTGTTCCACTCTGAACCCTTCCAAAATACTGCGGACAATTTTATTCAAAAAGAAAACTGTCAATGACATGTTTGTCACTTGTTCCCAAGACAAGCACAAAAAACAGTGTAATGTCTAGCTTGCTACCACAAGCTCATCACTTTTGCATCTGCTAGCAACAGCTGATGAGATCATTCACTAGACTGTCTGGAAGTAAAAATATTACCCATCAGTATATAGTCAAGCTCTTGGATCACAAGTGACAGCCCATCTCGTGACAATCTCCACGGCTGCCCAATGACTGATTTCACACTGTTATCTCTGTCCCTTCTTGCTCCTTGCCAGGAGGGCCCTGGGATATTCTTGGGATTTGTACACCAAATAAAAGGGAAACACACCTATAACTTTTAGAGGTTTAGGATTTTGGAGCATTCCAGCTCAGTATTTAGTATTGAGTATAACCGCTTTTGGAAGCTGTCAAAATTGACACAGGATTTACTCTCTCTGCAGGATGGCAGTTTGTCTATGTGTTCTCCTTGCTAAGATGCCAATTTGTTCCAGCATTCCTCCCAGTTAATGTTACCTCAAAAAACCCAAACATTTTCTGTGCGTCTGTGAGGGGTGGGATTACTTCTTTTCACTTTAATAGCAGAGACCACATTTTATTTTGCTCTTACATTGCTTGATTGTGCTATATGAGAACAACAGAGGTGTAAAAACCCCTGTAATAGGTCTTTTCCTTGTAAATGAAATAGCTGCAGTGCATTTCCCTCTATCAGTTACATGTAAGGTCTCCAACAAAAAACTTTCAACAGCAGCATTTCATTAGCTTTCTTCTCTTCCCTTACCTTGAGTCACCCTGATGATGTTTAAAGACTGAGTCAGCACTACTTCAGAAGCCAAAGTTGAATTACCTTTTAAGCAAATAAAGCAGTATTAACAACTTGCAATAATTGAAAGTGAATAGATCAGATGCAGCAGCCTCACAGAGACCAGAGACTGCCCTGAGCAGGGACTCAGCATGCAGGCTCAGATAAGGGGACTTGCCAAACTCCACTATGGGCTGCATACAAAACTGGTCGAATTGCTTCTCCGGCACTTTTCAGTTTCTTTCAGTTATGACACATGTAATTTCTCTTGAATAATGAATGTTACAGAATTTCTGATGGTGTTAATGACCACAGGTCACTGTGTTATAGTCACAGGGAGACCATGGAGGTACTACAACTCCTTTCAGCATTCCATCTGAGAACTGATCAGCAAAAGGTAAACTATCTCTAGTGCTATCTTCAGTTGCTCAGGACAAGCTGCAGAAGTGGTAAAAGCAGGTAACTACACAGTGTTACCATCGGACCTTGCTCTGCAGTTTCCAAGGCTGTCAGAGCAGCACCTTCTGTGAGCACTGAACTGACTGCAAAGCCCTCACAAAGAGGACTGACATTCCCTTCTAGCTCATGTCATTGCATGGTGCCCACTGACTGACAAATGCATGTAGCGACGTGTCCTGACTGCTTGCTTAAGTGAGCAAGTTCTCACTGAAATAGCTGCAGAGCTTAATGAGAGCACTACAGGTGCAAAAGAGAAAAAAAAGCCAGAAAAGACAACTGAGATGGAACCGAGGAGATTCCACATTTTTCCTTACACGTATGTTGAGAAAATCAATTAGTTTTTGCAGTTTCTGAAGTATTACTAGGAAGTAAAAGCAAAACAAGCAAGCAAGAACACTTCAACCAGGTCAAATGCGTGTTCAAGTGGAGGTAAGAAACCACTTAAAGCTCTTACAGGATTATAAGCCCCTCTGACAGGTCTGATAATTTTAAAGGCCTAATTCTATTACAGTATCTGGCAGCCTGCAAGGGCACATTTTACTAACTATAGGCCACCAGGTCATGATAGATGTTGACAGAAAACATTAAAGGTTAAGTAGATGTAAGGCCATAAAGCACTTCAAGTGGTACAATGGCAGCAGTGTTAACTAGCAAATACGGGGCTGCTTCAGAGGAGAAAAAAGTAGTCAGGTCTTTCACCAGCAGCAGTCACTGAGAATTCGAGAAGAACCAGGCATTCAGGATGGGCACATTCACATGCCATGAAAACCCTCTTTATTTACCAAAGTCCATTTGTTACTTATAAAGTGTAAGACTGGATTAAATAATATGGGCAGGTTCAGCAGACCTACCTACACAGCAGATTTTAGAGGTCTTCTGCCAGCAGGCTCCAATAGAGTCAATGCAGTTGGACCCACACACATCCCAGCAGCGGGCACACACACCAGGCAACGGCCCCAGCATCAGCTACAGCATTTGGGCTTGGAGAATTACACTCACATGCTCACAGTGATGGCAATGTGAGCCAACAGTTAAAACAAATTATCAAGACCACAATTTTCTCCTAAATCCCCCCCAAAACTTATTCAAGAATAATTGCAGGTGGCCAAGCACACTTCAGCAATGCAGAGTATTTATGCAACACATCGATGTAGCAGTTGTAACTTGGAGATGCAATTTTGACTGCCCTGTTCTTAA
This sequence comes from Pavo muticus, assembly GCA_016647715.1. Taxonomy (NCBI): domain Eukaryota; kingdom Metazoa; phylum Chordata; class Aves; order Galliformes; family Phasianidae; genus Pavo; species Pavo muticus. The sequence continues at coordinate 285,655 of JACDJE010000364.1, forward strand.
AGGTATCTAGTTACAATAACAATGGCTTTAACCAGAGAGCATAAAAACTAATATTTCACATTCCAATCAACAGAAAGGAAGGTGTCACACAAAAGTTGTTTACAGAACATATTGCCTGTGTATACAGAAAAGGCTTGTAGCTCTTTGGCATACTCTCTCCTATACAGCACTATGAGGATATTCACTAATTAATAAATTATCAGGGTTTTTTGTTTTTGTTCTTGTTTTTTTTTAAGATAAAAATTGAACTCCTCTGAGTGACATCTATCTGGATAACAACCTGCCACCATTGCAAACAATTGAATTAAAAGCTGTTCAATATCTAAGGGGGGAGGGAGTTGACTACTGACCAAAGCTGACATACAAATAGCTTGCTAATTTGTCAGTGAGCCAAAATAAATGGAATGGGCTGGCTACAGGTGCAGGTAAATGCCTCAGAAAAAGACATCAATAAATCATTTAGCTCTCTATAACATTTTAGATTACAGTCATTTAACACAAAGGACACCTTTGACTCTGCAACATAATTTGTGAATGCTTCAAGTGAACCATTTTAAGTCAACACTTAAGATGAGACTTTTAAACTTCCTTTATCTTATCTCCTACAGTCGACTCTTAGCTGAAATTATAAATGGTGTCCTCTGTGCTGCTAACTGCAAAATACAAAATCCAAGATTCAGGTTATTATGTAATTATGATGAACTAATTTTCCAAGTCCAAAACTCTCTTGATGAGAGAATAAATCTCTCCCTGATATTTTTTTGTAGATAGAAACACAATGAAGATTCATGAATATCAGGTGATTCATACAGCCAGCATCCCAGTCTCGCTAAATTTAAAAGTGTCTCTATCAAATGGTGAAAACAGTTGGTCATGGTATATTATACTTATTCCTTCAAGTCCCCATAATTCTTCATCTCAAATACCTCTTTAAAAATCCATCCACTGGATAACTCATCCCTTTGATCAAACATACTCGGCAGGACCCTTTCTTTTTGAAAATGATATGAGGAGCCACAAGTAACAGACAAAAGCTTAACTGCATGTTGAAAAGAAGGTCATCCTCATATTAGGACCAGAAACACAAATGCTTAAATATTCCTATTTTTCTAAGAGCTAAGAGATACAAGCAAGAATGATAAAGCCATTTATGAAAATGATTAAGATCTCTGATTCCTAATGGACTAAGACCATATGAAAGTGTACGTGACTGTTTATGTTTTTAACTTGATTCTAACATGATTTTTCTCTAACAACATGTATTTCTTGACATCCACAAATTACTTTGGATAGTCTCCTTAAGGAACTTTTCAGGTAAATCAGTCAACTAAAAAACTACAGTATTTTCACCCTGAGGAATAGTTAGAAAGCATTCATATCCATTTAATAGGACAATCTTACAGTGCCTGTCCACCTTAAAGAAGACAATGCGGTTGAGAAGTTTCTAACCTCTCATTTGCCCTATTACTGGAAAAGCAGTAAAAGTGCACATGGATGCAAAGGTAAGTACAAACATGAAGAACTGATGCTTAGTTCCAAAAATATGCCACTAGGAAAACACCAATAGATGTTATTGCACCTAGGATGGGAGGAACTTTTACACACAACCAAACATGACAGCTATACACACTGCCAAATGTGCATTATGAATCAGAGCCAACAGCCAAACTTGGATGGAGCCCTAGTTACAGCTGCAAAGTTCACTAAGGTACTACCAAACATACCAAAAAACAACAAAGGGTATGATACAACCTCTGTCACATCTGTCTGAGCAGCAAGGCTGGAGTTAAATCTATCGACAGCAACCAAATGAGAATGTTGAGAAATATCAGTAGCAGAACCACGGAGACCTACAAGCTGCTCAAGGCAGTCAAATAACAGCCTGTGATCAATAGAAGCAAATACTGCTGGCAGATCAAGCAGGATCAAGGCTACATAAGCCACTGCAATCTGTATGCATAAGTAAATCATGACAGGTTCCTCCAAAAGCCTCCGTGTTAGGGCAATGCTTGAAATACTCAACTTTCTTAAACAGTTGGATAGTGTCAGTACATAAGACAATAAAAGTAACAGTACTGTTAACATCCTTCTTAGATGTTAACAGAATATAGATAAACAAGAGTTGATGCAGAACAGGATTTCTTTTTCTCTTCCTACTACTTAGCAATGCAATTTCTTGTTAATAAACTGTTGAATGTATTAAACTACTAAAGCAAAGAAGAGGTCAGTAAGGAGCAGAGCTGTGCATTGAAAACAGAGGCATATGACAATCTTCTATGAGCAGTCTTTGTTATCCTTCTGGACTTCAGTAAGAAGATACCCAAGAACATGTAAAGCAGTGATTTTTATGAGCACTCCAGGTTGTCCTAGTTCTGCTTCCACTAAATCTCTCTCTACCAGCTTCATTTATAACTAAGGTAGGTCAGATCTTAAAAATCCAGTACAAGTATTTTTAATAACAAGCATGCAAAAAAAAAAAAAAAAAAAAAAAAAAAAAAGAACCCATCCAGGTATTATAACATTATACTCAAATATAATTCTAATGAGATCACATTTACCAACAATTCTGTGTTTTTGTCTGCTTCCAGAATTTTAACACAGCAAGAGTCCAGTTTGCCTCTCCCTTGAAACTGAAGGGATTTAAGAGGAACTCAGGAGGTACAGAAAACACCAACTGTTAACAAGCAAATTCAGTCAGAGGAATTAGAAGTTGATAAACGAACACAAAAGGTTCTTCATCCAAATGATGAGAGCTGTACTTCAGTTACAATACAGAACAAGAGTTAGGAGCTTAGCTGGGTGTCTGAACATGTTATTGGTACCAATAAAGACAACTGAGAACCAAATTAACTTTTTTTCTGGGATAGATAAAACTGGCACTGGTTGCATTGGATTAGTGTCAACAGAATGAGCCCCAACAAGCTCAGAATCAGGACTAGTAACACTCCAGAGGATGCAGGACATTGGAGAATGATCCAGGTCAACAACTAGATACCTATTATGGGCAGGTTGAGTGGCAGCCTTCCACACTGCTTTAGTGATTACTGTCCCAGGGTCACTCATTCTATGTCTTGTCTTGATCTTACAGAGAAAATCCTTAAGGGAACTTTCAATTAAAAATGCAGAAAATAACTGGTCTGTGTTCATTCTGAGCTTCTCTTGTCTCTATACTGAATTGTCAGGAAAACAGCCTATGCACGTGCCAGACTGGCTGGCTGCTCTCTCATTGATGATGAATGGATATACACTCTTCTCCATGCCTTAAAAGCTATTACTGCTTTGTTTTATTCTCCATTTGTGTAACTTCTGATAATTATTGAAATATACATTCTATTTTGAAGGCCAGCTCAACCTTTTACTTTCCATTTAAATGTTTTTTGGGAGGCATTTCAAATTGTTCTGATACTGAGCAAGATGATTTGGGAGCAATTATTTGTCCTCAGAGGCCTTCCAGCCTGCCTTCCAGCCAGACCCACAGATGCTTTCCTGGCCCACAGAGAGGGGCAAATATCAGGCAGGTGGCAGAGATCGTCTCCATTTTCTTGCCCCAGTTATCAAGCTTGGCACTAACCTAATGTGTCCTAAAATTCATCTTTGTGACACTGTTTTGTAGAATAACCCTGTTTCTGTAAAGATGCTTTGCACTGTGTACCTAGGAGAATCTAGTGGAGGGGGAGGGGTGGAACGCTGAGCTTTCTAGTAAATTCACACAACACTAGCAAGTTACTCCCTGAACTAGTATTTTATACACCTAAACACCCTTCTGCTAAAGCATTTTGTGAGCAGGTATATCAGGTGGAATTTCTGTCCCTATCCTGCTGTTAGAAGACTTAAGAGATATTAATTCAATGTACCTTTCCAATGCATTAACTTTTCTCTATTTTTATAAGGAACTGCTTGTTTTGTTCACTGGAAACAAACAACCAGTAACTCCACACCACAGTAAAATAGATGTTTCACTGTACTGATGCTAGTGTTTCATCACAGCCCTTTCTGGTCTATTCTGGAAAAGCAACACCAGGCAAACCACCTAGCAAATTCAGAGGACTGGCAGTGGGGAAGTTTGTTGCAGCACTATTTTTTAAACCTTGAGGATATGTCTATGCTGCATTATGTGCTGTATGCTGGAAGGTACTCAAGGTACAGACCACCCACTCAGCCTGCTCAGCCATCTGCGTAGCTCTGCTCCCTTCTGGTGCCCAGGTCAGGTCCCCCAGCTCCAGCCTTAACCCCTCTAAACTGCTCTGCCGTCAGCGATGGCTGAGCAGTGGTGGGGGAAGCCTTGCTGTTGCCTGCCAACAGGTGGTCTCGTGGGGGCCTGTGACAGTGACTTCCTCTGCGTTCTGCAAAGCCTCAGAGGAAGTTGTTTTCTGCATCAGTCTCTCCTCTTAAGTTGAGAGGAACAAAAGCAGAGAGCTTCTTCACTGAGATCTCTGGAACATCACTTAATTTTAGAAATGTTCCACATGATAAGGTTTTTGTTGTTTTGGTTTTCCTAGTTAGCTTCTACTCTTTTGGTGTTAAATATAATGCTCTTCTTTTGCCATGAGAGAAAAGAGACATTACAATTGTAAAATCCCATAGAGTGACAGTTTCCTGTTGGCTGCCCACTACTAAGATTTCTTGCTGCTGTTGCTCACTAATACTCCTGATTATGAGGAAGTACGACAACAGCAGCCAAGCAGCCTTACATCATCATAGCCCCAGTGACAGCTGAAGCTAGCATGGGAACTTCTGTGTCATAAGCTTAGCTTGGGACACACAAAAACACGACACACTTGGCTGAGTTACACATCCAGTAACTGCTGGCATTTTGGTGGCGTGAGCTGGGAGTTGAGCTGGATTCAGCAACTATTAGTCTAATGGCTATACTAACCTTTATGATAACAGAAAGCCTACCTTGCTAGACCCTTCTCTCTAAACTATCACACTGTAATTAAAAATGCACCTGTTACTACAACAAATTATTTTATTAACTGAGCCCAAAGTACCCACTACTAATAATTTTCTCACTGTTAGTTTGAACACTTGTATTTTTTTATTTGTAATCAACAGCTTTTCTGTGTTTCAAGGGGACCCTCCTTTCTTGGCACATCTAGCACAGGGGCTCCAGGACTAAACATCTGCACAAGCAACACAAATAAGGGTTTCTCTGAAGTACGAACACAGCAACATTACTGTCAGGTTTACTGAGACCGCAACACACAGAGATTTGACATTTATACCCATCCTACCACAAATCTAAGCAAAGTTAGATGCTTAAGACTAAGTTTTAAACCTCTCTCATGATCAGTATTTTCAATTGCTACTACAAAACTGTACCTTGCCCATTCAGGAAGCTTCCTTACTTGTGAAACATCACTTTATTTGCAGATATATTTTCCCAAAGATTTTCTGAAGGGTTCTCCAGAAAGGAGTAAGGTACTTTTTTTTTTTAAAATCAAAAATTCCATCCTAATTTCAAAACTGAGCGTTTGGTAATAGTCTCCTGCTAGCTTAAAATCAAACTGATGTGTCATTGATTGAGATCTTCTGATGGAAGTTTACTTAAAACAAACTTCTATTCTTATGTTCTACTCTAGTTTAACTGCCATTTTAATTTAAATAGTAAGCAAAAAGAGGAACAAGATTCTGCTAAGCTGATAGGTGAGAATGCAGAGGAAACATGTTCAGCTGAGAAGAGCTTCTACTTTTCTGCGTTTTAGTTAGCCACCGATAACTACTTTATTTACCAACATAGCTGCAATAAAGTTCTAACTTATGGAAATCATGAGTAACTTACAGCAATTTTAACTGGGCCTTAATTTTACGTACTTCCATTTCCAGGCAGTGTTTGGGCCATGGCAACTGTTTCTCTTAGGTCATCCCAGCCTAGTCACCTGGTTAGCACAGCCCTACTGAGGCTTCTTAAAGTTACTGTCTCCACAGTAACTTCTCTCCCTTCAAGATCCGCGGATCTGCACAACAATCATCATCTTCCGCTGTTTTCCGAGCCAAGATACAGTGTTGCCCTAAACAAGAACTCAAGTTGGCCAGTTCAGCCAGTCACCTCTGTCTGGATGGAGTGTTTATTTGATCCAAAGTCAACAGATACTATGGGATTTTCAGCCAGATCTTAGCAAGGGTTCACCCAAACATAGTCAAGGTAGTTTGTGAAGTCAATGCAAGTTTTAATGACAAGTTTTGACAGTGACTTCAGTGACACTGAATGCTGATGCTGTTTAAGACAAATTCTATTTCACTTTGTGCTGCAGTTTTACCGGTGGGAGAGCCAGTAAGCAGAGCAGCAAATTTTCCCCCAACAAGCCATGCTGCTGATACTTGCTGGGTGTAAACAGCAGAGCTCCAAATGCTGAAGCCATCTAAATCTGTTGAGTTTAATTTTTGCTGTACCTTAATCTATGCCATTTTATTCAGGTGCTCGCTTTAATTCATGTAACTAAAACAAAAAATAAACCACCACCCTCTGCACCACTTCATAGTCTAAGATTCCACTCCGGCATCGTGAGTTTTAAACTTTCTGAAAACTCTTAAGACCACATGCAAATTCAATAATCTCTTTAGCTTTCACACAGGCAAATAAATTAAAAAGACATTATTGGTAAACACAAGGGGCAAGAAACTTGTCATCTCAAATAACGAGACTACCGTTGACATGCACACTTCTTGGGAGCTGTCTTTGAACGCACTTGCGACAGACACACACTGTTTGTGAGTTATGCGTGACAAGGTCTTCATAAGACAGCAAAAATGAAATGGTGGCAGCACCGCTGTCGCTGCCGTTGGCAGAACAGCACGTCACGTCCTGACAGCACCAGGCAGGCTAAAGTTGAAGAAAATGCCACTGATGAGTGCTGTTGCATTTTGGCTTTACGACTGCAGGTAAAATAAACATTTTCATGCAAAAAAATTACACATTTCACCTTCTAAAATAAGAATATCATAAATGCCAGTTAAATGAGCCAGATGTGCATTTCCTTCACACATCCCCAAACCTCATCGGGGGTGCACACAATGAGCAGTAACTGTATGCAAATCTGTCCCAGTTTCCTCCTGAAGCTGCCTTTCATCCCCTGGTGCTGCTGTTTCCTTCTGACAACATGCAGCACTGCCTTACCCACAATCACCCGCGCTGCCACACGCGCACACACACACACACTCAGGCAGGCTGGCACACACATACACACACACACACACACGCCCCCCAAGAAACCAACTTACCCACAAGTTATCTTTCATTCAGAAAACTAGTCCTCCTTTTCTCCCCCTCCTCTGCTTTTTCCTGCCTCTCTTCTGCTGCAGAAAAAGGCCACATATGTCTGAAAGCACTTCTAGGCAGGAACCAGCCAGTGCAGAACAAAGGCAGCCGGGGTTGCCTTAATCTCAGCACAAGGCAGCCAGTAGCTATTTTCAAGCTTGTTCTCTCTCCCCCCTCTGAGGGCACCCTGCTCTGTTTCTCCCTCTCTCTCTTTGCCTGTCCAGCTACTGCACAACACACATCAATTATTCATTGCTTGTCTCCCGGTTTCCAGGCAAAACCAATCACAGATGGAGTCTTGCTAATGGGCTCATACCGTACTTGCCAACAGGCTATTTGTGCTCGAGCTACAACCCTCTAGAGACAATAAAGAGAATCAGGTTAAGCTTTAAAACTTCACACATACGCGAACAGACCTAAAACAGCAATATACATGTAAGCATCCATATGACATTGCTTAGGAGTACGTCTTTGGCAGACGGAATGGAAAAAGGCTGCTTTAAATCTTCTGAAAGGGTTTTAAGAAAAATCAAACGCTCAGAAAATCTCACCTCAGCTGCATGTTACTGATATTGATGGTTTTCTGCCTCTAGTGATCCATCTCTTGCCTTCCCATTACACCTCTCCCTCCTCCTCTCATACTCATACACGCGCACGCACACATACACGCACACACACATGCAACCACAGCCACTTTGCCAGAAGGGAGAGGGAGAGAGAGAGAGAGAGAGAGAGGAGGGAAAAAAAAAAAAGAAGCAGGCAGCTCACATTTCAAACTTGCAAGGAGGGGTGGTGCTTAAAACGCCAGGACAAAGCCTCCGCCTCTGGCACTCAGCCAAGATACGAAAATAAATCCCCCTGATCAATTAATTGGAAGCAACACTTGTCCGAGTCTGCATAACAAACCATTAAGGTCACTGAGGCTGAAAAGTCTTTAGATTTGGAAAATCTTATACACTTGTTTCCCCCCTCCCCTGTTTGCTGAATGCTATTGACTAAATCCATCAAACTAGGCACGCTAATTAGCGGCCAGAGCCGCTGCTGCAGTGGAGCAACACTGGCGGCACCTGGCAAGGCAGCGCTTGGCTAGGAAACCTGTGTGGGGCTGCACCTGCATGCGGTGGCTGTACCTGTGAGGGGCTGTATCTGTGTGGAGTGGCCACACCTGTATGGGGTGACTGTACCTGGGCCGGGCCCGCTGTACCCAGACATACATCTACTTGGAGGCACTGAGCTTCAGAGAGGGTGACAGATGTGGGCAGTTATTTGAAGTGACAAAGTTGCGTTTACTGCTGATGGCATCCCCAACTGCAGTAGTGCTAACTGCCCAGGTGTTAGCCAGCTGCTCAATAAATAAGCATCACATTTCAACTTGTGCTACAGTGTAGCTGATTTCAAGAAAACCTTTGGTGCAAAACATCTGACAGTATTAAAGAAACAACAACAACACACAAACAGGAAGCAAATATGATTGTTTTTTCTCTTCCCCAGAGGGAGAACTGGCAGTTGGAGCAGCGGCCAGCCCAGAATCAGCCTTTTCCTGCCAGCCCTTGTGGTGTGCAGCCACTTCCTCCCCTGCTGCTCACTTCAGAAAGGCAGTCTGGGCCCGTGCTGCACAGCTTGCCCATGCCATGGCCAGCTCCATGGTCCAGCCTGCCCACAGCATAGCTGCCCATATCACAGCTGCCCCATGGCCTGGTCTGTCCACAGCCTAGCAAGGAGGCAATCAAAGCCAAAGCAACAAAACAAGAGGATCTATAGAAAAAAAAAAAAATACTGGCAATCCTGCAAAATTTCTTTTGGTTAAAAAATGGCCTCAGCTTTCTCTGCTGTGTTTACAATCACTTAACGATGCTTTATAAACACCTTAGCAGAAAGAGTCTGCAACATGACAGATCGGAACAGCAAACTATCACAGATATCAAAGAGCAGTTCTTCTGAGAAAAGTGATTCCACAAAAAAAAGCATTGTCATATTTCGCAGTGCTTTTTTTTCCTGGGAACCTACTTCAAAAAAGTATGTGGTATGCGTGCTTTCTCCCACTCTTGAAGCAGCTGCTTCAGGTCAGGCTGTTATCGCTTCTGCCCCTTGACCATCAGAACGAGCAGTGCTGCAAATGGGCTCTTGGTGATACTTCTGCAATCTCAGGGCTGCACAAGTGTGGCCAAAGGAAGACTTCTTACACAGTATGGCTGCTGCAGGTGTTACCAATGCAGCGTTAGGCTGGAGCACCTTTACGCATAGCAGAGGGTCCATACAGCATGGGAAAGACTTCAGCCAGATCCTCAGAGACAAAGACAGACCCATAGGGCTGACAGAATGAACCCTCAAGTAAATCAAAGTTTCAATCACCAAATTTGACCAAATTTGAGATTGGGTCACACAAGAAAAGTACAGAACCTCACGAACTATTTCTATTGAACTTTCAGAGTGGACAGATGCTCTAGGGAGTCACAAATTATACAGGTAGGCAGGTAGAACAGATAAATAGCATGAGTTTTAGAGGACATTATTCAGGACTGGAAAAGCACTAAGAGATATATGTTGATGAACCCAAAGAAACACCACATGCCTACGCTAAGGAACTGCACTGAGTTCAGACTTTGTAGCTGGGAATAGACTTTGTAATTACTGACTGTAACTCTTGTAAATTTTAGATACATTCTTGTGCTTTTTTTCAAGTTTTCCTGCATTTACAGAATTTTCTCACTGTTGTTACAATGTTGATATGTCAAAAACACAAACAGCAATGTATCAAGTAACTGGGAGGTCCTCAATATAAAGACTGCCTTTTTCCTCGCACAAAAGTCAATGAAATTTCATTTTCTGAGGTAAAAAATCATCGTACTATACATATATAGAAAGTTCATATTCCCCACTATACAGAGGTTCTTTTTTTTTTTTTTTTTTTTTTTTTTTTTTTTTTCCCTCTCTGTCACCATAAGTAAAAGGATTGTTTTCTTCCTCTCTGCAATTAAATGCACTTTATAGTGTAACAGTGTAGGTTTCTCTTTCAAGCTGCCTGTCTTTCCAGCGGAAGTGGTTTAGAGTAGACAAATCACTTATCTAAAAATTATGTACTTACTTCTCCTTTGACAAATCTTCAGCAGGTTTCTAATCCCACCCTGCCACTTGAAATATCACTTTCTGTGATGACATTTGAGTCATAGTTGTCAGAAGCATCAGGCTCTGTAGTTAAATGGATTAAATCACACTTCATAGCATACAGTATTTTGAAGAAGGAGTGGTTTATCATTTGTAGAAATTAATCATAACAGTTTTTTCTCTAGGGTAAATTCCCAATCATTTTTACAGATTACTATGTTTAAGCCCCAGTGACAGTAGTAAGTCAAACTACATCACAGGGAACATTATCTCAGACAGAGATAACTATTAGTAAGACTCACTGAAGACTTCTACTACTGGGAGAAGCAGGTCCATGCTTGGGAAGCACCTTTTAAATGCTGAGGCAGAGACCAAACTCTTTGGGCACGCTTTGTGCTGCTCCTGAGGCCATACAGACCCTGCTGCCTGGCGCTGTGCCTGGCCCTGGGCACTGTGCTGGAGAGGTCAGTGAGGTGCTCAGTCTGACAGGAGGGGAGGACAGGAGTTGGGGCACCATTTAGTCCTACAGGGGGAAAAGGGAGGACGTCTATTTGGCCCCCCCTCACTGTTTAAGGAGGGAAGCTAACAGATTATCCAAGCAGTCCAATTTCACGGCAAATAGGAGGCAGTGTTTTCATCTTAATGTATGTGGTCAATGCCTAGCATATCACTGATCAGAATCCTCCCAAGCCCCAGATGTGCCAGTTACCATTTAGCACACACACACACAAATCACCATCAGCTCTTGGTACTGCCTGCTCTCCACACCAAGACATCTTTGTACCAACGGGTATATTTTCAGAAAGTCAGAAGTCACTCTTAAGCTGTGATAGTGTAACAGACCAGCATAATCAAAAAACACCTATTTTTATAGTCAGCAAGAAAATGATGTGACAGATTTATGTGTTTGGGAGTCTTTGCCCAGCAAAAAAAGGCACAATGCTCATCAGCAGCTAGGGCAGGTGAGGTAGCCTTTGGGTGTAATTCATGTCTCTCTCTTTCCTTGCCCTTCTTTAGTGAAATTGCAAAATACGAATCAAATACAAAAACACCTGTATTACAGTAACAGACTACCAAGAGGAAAAAAAGGAAAAGCTGCAAAGGAGCAGAGATCAAATTCCCAATTTGGATGCTTCAGTATCACATGCACTATACAATACAGTTCATCATGTTCCACTGTAATTTCATTAAAACAGTTGTGCAGAGGAGACAGTCAAAAAGTTGTTCAGAGAAAAAACATAAGGAGTGAGGAAATTCTCTTCAAGGAGTTGTTGTAATACTAGTTATTGCCAACTGAGTCATAACATAAGCCTTTAGCAATGCAGATTTTCTATGACCAAAAATTTAAAGGTTTATCTTGGGGACCAATCTTTATTCATCAGAGTTTTACTGCATTGCTGAACACAGCAGGGTAGTTCCTTACGTTTGTCTAGAGCAGGTTATTTGCCCAAGAATTAGTTCCCTGGATATGTATATATTTTACTATTGATTCAAAGGATTTGAAAAACCCTTTAGAAGGCTTAGAGTTACATAGCTGAAATACACAGAATACATGGATCAGTGGTCTTGTAGATTTTTCCTAATATTTCACAGTAGGCTGAGTCAGTTGAAGCAGTTATAAATCACAGGGCTGCATCCCAGTCAGGAAGCAACGATGTACTTTAAAAAAAAATAAAATCTTTTGACTCTGCATCAAGTGTCTTTCATGCATAACCCACTTTTCCAGGATCAAACCAACTCCATCCAGAGAGAGGTGTGAGAGGAAAACCCAGCACTAATAAATAAATAAATAAATAAATAAAATTAAAAAAAAAAAAAAGAAAGAAAAAGACTCTTTTATGTGGTTTAGTCCTGTCTCTTGTTTAAGTCGAGGTTTTCCACATTGCAGGGCTTACCATCACTAGAGTACCTAACCTTTGGTCACTTGCTCCATAAAGCTTTAGAAAACAAAGGTAGGAAAGTTACTAACTGTTAACACAGCACTTCCTTTTCTCTTTCTCTCTTCCATGGCCATAACCACTGTCCGCACACTCCTTTGTTACCTACGTGTTTTGATGCACCCTCTGATCTGGACTACATACCTGGAAATACTGCAATGGCGCATTTTGGACTGAAACACTCACAATCTTCTGAAAGAGACTATGCCCCAATTAACTTTCAAGACCACAGAAGTCCTCATGTCCCTGTTATCCCTTTAAGAAAAATCTTTCCTTCAAATCTATACAAAGGCTCAAGACAGACCAGTAAGCAATGCAATGCAAAAAAAATCTTTGTCAATTGCCATAATCCTTCAAAAAGGAAGTCTATCTTAAAACCATCTGATAATATGCTGCGCTGCAACTTTCTAATCTCTATTTCCTTCCTCCCTTCCTTCCACTTCTTGATTAAATGCCCTTACCATGTGCAGGAAAAGAAAAAGATCTACACAATTGAAATGTAATTTGGAAAGAAACACAACACCCCAGGATTACAAAATGAAGACACATTCATCGTGTTTGTATCTTCGGTTCTCTTCACAGCTATACTTTTAAAGCCAACTGAGAAACAAAAGTAACCAAACCTTGTAGAAATAAAGAATGAGAGGCAGTACGCTAAGGAAAAATCACATCTGTAATACAGTATGACAGTCAGAAGAGATGCTTTACAAAAAAAGAAAATGACAGTATCACTTTAGATTGTCTCCAGCAACACAGTGCAACTACTGCAGCTGCCTTGGCCCAGACCTATTTGTCTGCAAGCCAATTCTAAAGGAAGACCAAATATTACCCAACCTAAGCCGTTCTTCCCTTCTTTCAGTACATCTTTTTTTGCTACAAAGGGTAATAAATGTTTTAAGTCTGCTTTAAAACAATGGCAGTCTTATTGTTTTAATGACACAGAAACCAACGTTTCAGAGATGTCTTAATTTTTAGATAGCTCCATTCAAATTCATGTGTAGAATGGAACACAGTACAAATGCTCAGTGCTTTGGTGGCTCAATCTCATTTCTAACACCTCTTTCAGCACTTGGGCTAGAGTTTGTAACACCTCTTCTAGCAAATCACAGAACTAGAGAGTTGGAGTTAGAAGGGACCTTAGAGATCATCTAGTTCCAACCTCTGTTCCAGCTCTCCAGATTAGAGAGAAATAGATATCCACTGAAAACCTTCCCATACTAAATCTAATTTTGGTCCCCTGCAGCACAATCAAGTGTATTTATAAATTATTATTTTTTATATTTTTCATTAACTTTGATTAAATTGATTTTTACAAAACGTCTTGCAAACTGATCTATTTCTCTCTTACTGTTTAGTATTTTTTTTAACCTGCTATCACTTTGGAGGAAAACAGGGTCAACTAAATCTTTAGATTTCAAACTAGTATTTTAGGTTCATGGTTTCTGTAAAGAATTAAAAACTTTGAAATCCATGAAGCAAGACTTTCAAATGTAATGAGAATTAGCCTACCACTCTTTCTAACGAAGTCCTATGCACTTTAATAAAATGCATTCTTCTGCTGCTTTTTGCGATGCTCAATTATATTGACTTATATTTGGAGTCAAATTATTTATTTTTGTTGAACTTGTAGCTATTCATAACTGAATCCCCCCATCTCTGGCAATCTGCAGGTTAATTACAGCTAAGCCTCCTCTCTCCCCACTTTACTGTTTAAAGGGGATAAGGAGGCAGCTCTGGAGACAACAACCTCATCCGGTTTCAGTGAGAGAAAGCAGTGAACTACCAGAGCAGCAGGCTTTGGAATACTGAGTGAAGATGGTTTTGAGAGGAAACATAAGCTACATATTTCAAGTCTTTTTTTATTAATTTTTATATTCTCCTTCTAAAAACAATCTGCTAAAATATGGAAGGTATCACTATTTAAGGAGTATGCAATACAAACACCCTGAATGGAACATAAATGGGATACGGAAAGATGTAAAAAGAAGTGACATCTTTGCTTAGCCACAGTACTTTAACCTCTGCATAGAAAAGGTTAAGGAGAAGGCACTTCCTCTACGCGACAGGAGAACTCTGAGAGCATTCAAATGAGAACGTTGAGATGCAGTGTACTTCTTTTAATTCAAAAGAACTAAAAAAACCAACAAAACAAAAAACATTAAATGTCACTTTCTCAGTATCTAGGAAGTCATCAAAACTGCATATAACATTTTAATGGTGTCATAGCCAAAACATGAGAGGGTATATAAATAAATAAATAGATTAAAAACCAAAGTTACAGATTACAAGAAAAGTTACAAATTGTTGGCTATGCATCACTGTCTTGGAAAGCTTCCACTCAGGAATACCAAGACACTCCTCATTTGGAGTCCAGTTCACGCTTCTAGCTTTGTATTAAACAAATCCATGTATCGTCATCATACAGTTTTTATATCAATCTGTCAGAAAGCCATGCAGAGTTATTTTTAGAGGGCTGTGAGATAAAGTACATTTTGGCTTGCAAAGTAGCCTAATAAGGCAAAATGTTCTTGGTGAAGATCAAATGTAGTCACTGTCACCCTCTCCCCAAACTCTAATTGATCTCTTAAGAGCATTCTTTAATTTTTTCCCACTTACTGTGGAGGATTACTGCATTAGCAGAAACAAGATGGAACTAGTGAGATCTTTATTGCTTTGTCTGTTTTGATAATCAGATATACAGTGATTGCAGAAGAAAGGAAATGATCTGAAAAGAAAGTGGTTGTGCTCAGGTGTTTCAAGAAAACATTTTGGTAAGCAATCATTTTAAGAGAAACAACAGCTCAGTCTCAGGTTTTACTTTCAGAAACTGGCCAAGTCCAGTCTCAGTCAGCTCCGAATACTTCAGGCCCCACTGTTTTTCAGCATGATGTTTCCTTCCATCATGTCGGCAGTGGAACAGAGCTTTAACGTAAATTCATCAAAAATACTCCCAGAGAGTATGCACATGCTTAAATAGCAGAAAGGATCTTCTTAAAACTAAAAACATTCTAAAATCTAGTAGATTACTTAGAATCTGAGAAAAACTTTGACATGTTGCTAGGGGAAAGGATTCAGTAATAATTTATGTGAACAAGATTAAAAACAGCAATTAACACAGGCTTCTATCTTTAGTACTTACTCACATACCTGTTTAGCTGATTATAACTCATAGCTCCAGGCTGTCTGCCTGCATCGCTAGGACACAGACAGCAACCTTTGCTAAATTGACTCCACCGGCTATGCTCATGCTGCAAGGGCTGTTTTCAAGGACAGCTGTATAATGTTATATGGGTAAAGAGAAAAGCAAATTAAAGATGGGTGTTCTGTCAGAAAAAGAACCAAAGAACTTGTGTCAGCATTTCCCTACGTTAATAGGACCTCAGATTTTTAACCCTTCACCAACTGTTACTTAGATTTAGGAAGCATCTCCCCAGTATATTGCAAAATCATGTCTTCTCAAATAAAATCATGAAAATACAGTAGATCAAAACAAAGTACAAGAGCATGCACTGAACATAACCATATACACCTATATATAGATATAGAAGGATTCATAAAGAGCTGTTAATCCTTCTTAAACTGTGATTCATTTTAAAGCACCATAGCTTGTAGGTCAAAGTAGCTAATTTGTCAAAAGATAATACTGCCCCATATCACAAAAGTATCCCTCAGTTTGAGACTGCTCATAAATATCCAGTACATTCCTACCAAAAACGTATGTGTGCATTTCAGCCTTTTTTACCATCTTAATTCTGCACCTTTCTGTTTAAAGCAGTACATGTATTTCTCTGAATGTGTCTAAAAACCTTAGAAACCTAATCTGCAATGAGAAACATCCAGCAGTACAATCACAAAGGAAAGCTATACTGGCACTCCTGCCAGAGCAGGCACAGCTCATACTGGCATGAGTCTGTGCCTTATGTTGCTTAGATTGGTTCCCCATTGAAATTAGGTTTACAACCAAGGGATTACATGACCTCACTAAAAAGAGGGCTTCTGGCGTGTATACAAACATGTTTTATTTTACTAGAGGATTTCTAGCACAGACCTAGTCTACTTTGAGACTAAGAGCAAAAGGACACTTTACAATAAAATGTCCTCCGAAGAGGCATGAGGTGTTGATACAACCTCATGCAACACAGCTGCCCTGTATCTTGCTACTCCGAAAAGTCAAACAGGAGTGTTCTCAGACCATCACATCAGGGACTACAAACTCTTCTTCTTGACAGGGATAACTAGCTTGGGATCCTCACTATTGATTAACCCATTTATAAATACAGACCTAGGTTTGTTAACACAGCCTCAAGGTCTGCTGCACTGTGCTGTATCACTGCCAAACTACTTTCCTCCTTTTTCAAAACCTTTCTTCACAAAGGTTTATATTTTCCGATAGAGAAGAATCATTAGTAGTTACGGCAGACCTGGTCCTTTTTCTAAAAATGCAAAATTAAAAAGGCTTTTCAGAACCTCACACTATGGTTTCTTTTGTTTGTTTGTTTTTCCAGGAAATGAAGTATAATCAAAAGTAGTTCTTCATTCTCAGTGCTGTGTAAATGGCATATTTCCAACAAATATTAGCTATTGTGATGTTTCTAATAACTTAACTTAAAGCAAAAAGTAAAATTAGAAGCTAACATATTATCAGTGTTTTCCCTGAATCGAAATAAACTGTATTATGAGTACTGATAAGGACCTGTGGTAAATGTAATGTACAATTTTCCACCTTCCCTTCAGAAAGAAGGTCAAAATAGAAACTGTGGAAGAGTAGCACAGAAATTTCAATGCCAATCATTTTGGCCAACATGTGCAGGTTTGATCTAATCAGGCTTAGAATAACAAGAGATTTAGGCATTCTCAAATGAGCAAAAGAACTATAAGAGAAAGATGTTAAAATTAAGACTGTTCAGAGTTTTGAATAACCTCCAAAAGAAAATGTGAAATAAAACCAAAAACATTTCCCTGAAGCGATTAAAAATATGCTGTGGACAGCCGCAGGAAACCTAACATAAGGTACAATCAGACACAGGAATTGAACAAAGACCTAAGAAGATTCTTCTCTTTAATGTAGAAATTTCTACATTCATAAAACAGCACGTGACTATTATAGTCCCTCCTCCCCCTAAACACATTTTATATATCTGAATATAGAAAAATACTTAAGTTCACCAGTCAAAAATTTTAATAACTTCGTCCATCTGTTAAATAATTTACATTCTGATAAAACATGCATGAATAGTGTAGCTATGAAAATATACATTACTGCATAACTTGGAAATTATCCATCAGTATTTAACACTATTTCTTACTTCTCTCCTGCATAGCTTCACTCAAAAATATTGCCTTGATGAGGTACAAGCACCAAAAAAAGAATCTTGTCCATAAAAGATACTTTCAAACAGCTTGATCAAGTCAAGAACCCTCTGTGTTTACCACTGTGAATGATAGGAACTGCCCTCTTTTTATCGACACTCTTTCTGTCCGGTATATATATGCAACACATTGCTTTGACAGGCTAATTGTCTACAGCTGAAACATTAGAGAACAGTTGAAGACAAAAGTTTTAGCATGGGAAATTGGATGAGCACGTACTTTTAGTGAAGCATTCAAAGCAAAACCAGAAGAATTTTGCACATTCCCTTAAGCTGAAAACGTCTTTGCTTTTTGTTTCATATTGCTACAAAACTGGTAAGTGAACATTAGAGCTGAACATATTTTTTGGAAGTTTAATCAGACAACTGTATTTTTAGTCATTTAATAGTTTGTACTTTCTTAAAGTACTTACAAAATGCATACTGAAGCATCTCATCTTTAAGTATAAAAGCTGAAATGAAAGTTCACATATAGAGAGACTGAAGTATAATTTGGCTAAGACTCTTAAAAAAAAAAATTGGGATACCCCTATTTGAGCAAGCATAAATGAGTCTTATTTTCTAAGGTGCTCAATTTCCTGCAGTTACAAGTTAAGCACCTTTAACGCATTTCTAGTTGTGCACCCAAGACCTGCTTTGGGAATCATGGCCTTTATCACTACAGCTATAAACTTTTCACCGGTTGGTGTCAGCCCTCCCTCCAAACTATTCACTGACTAGTGCACCTTTATCATCAACATTTAAATTAAGAAGTGCCGGCAGGTTACTTAAATAAGGCTTAATATGATCTAGTGTGTTACTCAGCAGACCACTTATCTTGGCCTGGAGGACTGGTATCTGGAAAACCCCATGCAGTCTTTAAAATTACTCACGTCAAAATCTTTTGTAAAAAGACGTAATATACTTTCATGACTGTAAAGTAAAAATAACAGAAGGCATATATTTACAGAACTGTACTTTAACAGGAAAAATAATCTGCCCCATGCTTAAGAAGTAGTTTCTGTGCTGCGGGATCAGAGATAATGCACCCCCAGGAGGTATGTTCTCTCAAAAGGAAAGACAAAGATCCCGTACCAACACAGATTTCTTCAAAACCATTTCTATTGTCTCATGCACAGGCTGTCCTCTCCAAATTGCCTTTCTCTTACTTTGAATCACCATTACTTATTTTGAAGACATTCTTGTGGGTGAAATTGTAGAATTTATAGTTCAGTCAAAAAGTAGGTTTTATATTCTAGTACTATCTCCGCACTCATATGCCATTGCCTTCTGGGATTTAATGACAGCTCTTGCCTCTGCTGAAGTAGTGCATTTCAGAGAACAAAAGTCTCCTGACTCTGATCAGATCAAAATCAGAAGGATCTGTCAAACTGCTACTTCAGATTTGGAGAAGTTGGGGTGAGGAATGGAAATCAGCTTCATAAAATTGGAATAGAAAAGTTAATGAATACCTTTCGATACCACCACTCAGCAGTTTCATCATTTAAAAAACAAGTATGAATACTTCAGCAAATTTAGAAGACTTGTGTGTCTTCCAATGTTTTCGGAAGTCTCTTCATGCTCCTGGAAGTAAAGGGGAGACAAATGGGGCGGGGGAAAACAGAGCTTTACATCATTTCCTTCTGTGGAAAGATGTGGATGGAAGAGAAATCCCAGCTTCTCAATAACCTTTACTATATCGCTTTGGTGCTCCTTGTCCATGTCACACACACTGCAAACCCACTCCTGGTGTGCTATGAGCAAACTATTCCAGGTCTGCAGCACAATTTTCTTTTTCCACATGGACAGAGAACTTTTCCTGCATTCACCATCAGAGCAACAAGGATTTACTTCAGATTTTCTTAATTTTTGGTAGCAATTTCTCTATGCAAAAAAAAATTTAGGAAGGTGGAGAGTGACTCTTGCTTAATTCTTTTGTTGGCTTCTAGGGCAAGATTTCTAACCCAATTCATCCGTGTAACCCTTAGCTTTCTCAATCAGCCTCAGCACTGACAAAATAAAAAACACACGCACACAGTTTTTCTGTTGCAATCTAATTAATCTTATAAATATGGTTTCCAAAACAAAGTAACAGATCAGTCAGTAAAATGAAATGCCCTTAAAGTTCAGATTACTTAACAATAGAAGCAGAAAGCACATACAGATCGTTTCTATACTGTGTAAGCAAGCATACAAACCCAATCAATTTATGATGACAAAAGGAAAAGAAAAAGAGCAATGATCAAATCAACGTATTTTTCATCTTTAAATATCACCATCATCACAGAGAGACATCAGGTAGGGTGAAGTAATAGAGATCCAATGTAGTGAATATTTCTATGACCAATCAGTGGACTTACACGACTTCCCAGAGACCCAAGGAAAATCAGAATAGCACGGTAACAGAAACGATCAGTACTATTTGTTATATTTCAGCTTTAAAAATACTACTAAATTCTTAGACTTGGACATGGCTCATATAAAAACAAGAATGATTCATGGACATTCAGTAAGTAAAAAAATACACATGAATCTCTACAGAATGCCATGGGAAGGCAAGTAATAATCTACTAATCTTCTAAAACGTGGAACATAATTTACATTATTCTTATAAAATATTTATGTTACTTTCAGACAAAGTATTGACTAAGACAACAGACTTTGTCAAAAACATTAAAACATTCTCTAAATAACTACATCACATTAAAGAACTGCTATTTCATTGGCAATGTACTTTGATGGTAATCATTCTCCAGGCTGGAGCATGCAAAGATAAAAAACGTGAGAAAACAATGCTTCTGTGTTAGGTTGCACATCACTAAGGATTACTTTATAAATCAACTGCAATTCAAGCAAGCAAGCAAGTTATGCATGGACTGCAAATTTGAAGGAAAATCCACATTCTTTTAACTTCTGAATTTAGGTGCCAGGGTAGCAAGTGATACCCTTTGAAGGAGAGGGGCTACAAACACAGCCAGGAGGGCAGAGATGGAAGGCAGCAGTACGGGGAACGAAAGGCTTCCAGATGAGCTCTGGGGGCACAGCCACATGGGGGATCCCTGAAAACTACACCAAATCCTCCCAGGTAACTTGGCGTGCTTCCGTTCTGTGTTTGTAAAGAAATAAATTATAGAAAAGAAAGTGCTTTTTTCCACAAGCTTACGAACAAAAGGAGTGTGCAACCTCTAATACAACTGACTGCATTTACAAAGACAGTGAACAGAGAAGAGAAAAGAAGTCACTGTGTCACCATGTGAGTCCAGATTGAGAGGGATTCAACACATTAACACAACTGATTATGTTAGTGCATAACAGCAAATCCACCATTTGTCTGCTACCCTCACTTCAGGGAATAACCAAGCCAGGTAGGCTGTGGATGTGTCTAGCAGGAGGTAGGTGAGGAGGTCACCTTGCTCTGGGGTGCAGCGCTGGGTATGGATGCAGGCATTCAGTCCCCATGGGATGTCTGGCTCCCCTACTGTCTGGCTAATAAGAGGCCACTCAGTTTCTTTGTATCCCCCAATGTCCCTCTTATATGTAACCTTGATAGTGAAACAGACAAATCTTTCTGTTCTGCTGTCACTAACATATTACTCTGAACCAGTTCTCATAAAAACATGATCCTTGAACTGAACTGTCATGTTAAATCAGGTTTCTGACTGCTTTCAGACAGAGACTCACAATGGTAAATTAAAACTAGTCCAGAAGTATTCATAATAGTTTAAGACTTTTCATTTCAACAGGAGGGTCATCACTTCTAAGGAAAAGACGTCAAACCCATGAGGAAGCCCCTCAAACACAATAAGTTCTTTATGCTTTCTCTCCTATATAGCAGTAGCAGAAAATGACTGTGTGAGTAAGGCAGCGGGGAGACTGGAGACAGCAACTCCCAAGTCTTCTGACATTTTAACTCAGAGTTAATCTATACTTCAGCTTCCCCCACCTCCTCTCTAGACCTTGTCTTCCTTTTGTCTTTGTTCTTACCATCTATTTCTAGCTCCTCAAGGAAAGGACCTTCAAACTGTGCACTGAGTTTTTTAACACAATTGGCCTCGATCTCCTGTGGGATCTTTGCAAGCACAAGTGAGTTACATTAGCAGCACAACTGAGCAACATTGTACTGGGTCAACCAGGAAAACATAGACTAGATACTTTGGAAAGTTCTGCACTTCCTTTATCATTATCTAAGGCAAATGATGTTACATTCTCAGGAACGCACTGCCACTACTTGCTGCAATATTAAGCTATCTAATGAACAGAGAAACTACACTACACTACACTAGAAATAAAGTTCGTTATCATTTCTTCAAAAAGCAAACATCATATATTTAAGAAGGCCAGAAGTAATATAATCTTTCCCTTTAAAAAGATGCATCATTACAATCAAGGATGTGACTACACCACAGGAGTTCCAGGTTTCATTAGCTTGGTTAAGTGGCATTTCGCTATGTCTGTCTTTCAATGTGGCCTGGGTTATCCTATTACAATCAGTAGGTGCTTAGTAGTTTACACAAAATGAATGCAGTGGTCACAGATCAGCAAAGATCAAGAATTCAGTCTCTCTGAAACTGTTTTTGATCAAGAAGTAAAGGGACTTAATATAGTTATCATCTAGTTATATTTTTTCAGTTCTTCAAGTTGTTAATCTTCCCAATCAGGTTTTTAATCAGGTAGCCAAACTTTTGCTTATGTTGGAACTGTCCACAGTTCAACAGAACTTCACGCTTAGGGGTTTTACTTGAGAAACATTATATTTTTGAAATAATTTCATTTGATATCCATCATAAAATACATAGCAAGCTCTTAATGAGAAAGCCTCATCTCTGAAATATTATCCCTTACCTGTAATTTGGAATGTTCCTCATTTGTTTCTTGTTTTTGTTGTTTTTTTCTCCCCCCCATAAAAAACAACACAGCAAGTGATGGGTCACCATGCTTTTGTAACCCATTCCCACTTCCACAGATTGAGACACAACAAAAGAAATAATACACTATAGAGTGTTATCACCTGACATCACCTCAGTACTTCAGCAACACATAAATTCCCCTCATACACACTTTAAGTTAATTTGCAGATGAAGTGAGTGCAAAACTGCTGAATTTCTATCTGCAAAAGTTGTTCTTCACCACAGTGAGCTTTTTGTTGGTTTCACCCCCACAGAATAACATTTTTTCCTTGACTTCTTCAGGAACACATTTCTTTTAATCTTTACCTAAACCCACCGACATTCGGTATTTTACATCTGTTACTAAAAGTAAAAATGTATTTCTACCACTTCCACTATTTTTCAACTCCCAAATGCAGAACCATTATTATTATTTATGCAGTCAGTTTAGTCTTGCATACATTCATTTCCATGAGGGACTGAATAATCAAAGCAGGTGATTGGCCATGTCAATCCTCATTTGGTATGACAGTCACACGCTACCAAATTTTATTAAATGCGGAGTGTTTTCATATTCCCTCAAACTAAATAGTAAAGTCACCAGATCATCTTATCCCACTACTTTTGATCGGAGAAGACTGCAGTTGTGACAGCAAATAACCCTTAAATAGTTCAGCAAGTGGCATCCTCGGTAAGAGACATCCGAAAGGTCTTCACAGAAGATCAACAAGAAGTGGCATGTTTTAAAATGCATACTTAAAACCACCACTACCTGTCTCCCCCATGGAGTTCAATAAGCAGAGCAATTTCTTACTGTCTGTGCATTAAAAGCCGAGGCAAGGGAAAAAGTTTCTGTTCTATCTACTAACAAAAACTGCTTGTGCATACATTGGCCTTTCAGACATATGCGGTCTTACACTTTGTCACTTCAGAGCAGATGTTTAATTGGGAGGAAGTGATTTTAAAACATCTGTAGCCAACATCTGAGAAGTTGGATGAAGACCACACAGAGTCTTGAGGAAATTAAATGTGTGTGCAATTATGTAACTTCCTAGACTGCGTATTCTGGAGAATTAAAAACAAAAACAAAACAAAAGCAAAACCCAAAAAACCATAAGTTTCAATAGTGAACCTTCAAAACCTTCGTTTTCCCCACCATTTGCTTTCCTCTGCCTTAGTCCATTAACTGAGCATCCACAGTTTGACCAACAAGCGGCACTGCATCTCTCAAAGGAAAAAAGTAGGGAATTAAAAACAATTTGGTATTGAGCCCTCAATCCCTTCTGGAAAGAAAGGAAATCAGAGTAAATATTTAGAAGATGAAACCTTACTCAGTCCTAGCAGGTCTCAGATGTACTGCAATAACTCTGGTTTAGTAAATACAGCTGTAGCGTATAAAACACCCGATGTCTTCCACCAAGAAGAACCAGAGGAAAGCCTCTCTAGAATCCAAGACTAACAACAGGGCTGCCTCCTTATTTCTAGTTACAACTTTCAGAAACCAAGTTCTTTAGAGACTAGATTAAAAATAAATAAATAAACAAGATATTCAGTGTTCTTCTTTGCCTTCCATAACCGCAGTGGGAGAAGAAAGAAGAGGTGGCCAAAAAGATCAGTTGACATGAGGGTGGGGGAGATGGCTATGAAGCTATCAGTTCTGTAGATCATTTGGTCAGACTTGTATTTTTCAAAACTGCTTTGCTTTAACAAATCATCATCAGCAGAAATGAGTTATTACAATTTTTAAATTCTAATTTTCAATTTTAAACCTTATCAAAATTGTAAACTTGTTTAAATTAAAAAATTACAAATGCAGCTTTGTTTTGCTGTCTTCCTTTAGCATGCTATACATGGGCAATTTTTCATCTCCCGACCTGAATGGGACTTTTTTTCCATTACCAAATATGCAAAAATAAATGTTATTTCACTGGGAAGATCATTGTTCAAAAATGTTAAATTTAATTAGGATCAAGTCATTGAAACTATAAATGCTCACGTCATGCAAAGTTTGTACAACAAAGGCAAAATCACAAGTATCACAAAAATCCAAACTGATCAATAAATCTTTTTTAAAGTCCATAAAATATAGCTGCTCTGAAAGTAATGCCTCCTATTCTATGATGTTGGCCCATGATATCAGAGATAGATGTTGGTGGGATGGCAGTAGAGGTTGAACCTTCTCATCACTACTCCATTACTTTTTGTTGCCATGTGACAGATGGCAGCAGAGGAGCAGTCTGACAAAATGGTGTCAAACATGAAAGTATATATGAAGCAAAGGTATGGAACTGAATTCCTTCATGAGGAAAAAATGTCACCCACTGACATTCATCGACACTTGTCGAACATTTCTGGATACCAAACAGTGGATGTGAGCACAGTGGTGGTGGGTGGTGCATTTCAGCAGTGACTACAGCAGTGTGTTCCTGACGGCCATGCAGATTATTATAAAGAGCACGCAGGCTCTTGTTTTTCACCAGTGAAAATGCATAGCTAATGGTGGTGGTGGTGTTGATAAACAGAGTTTTGTAGCTGAAAACTTGCTCTTCGTACCTGTTGCAGTTTCCACAGAAATAAATAGGAGGCATTAATTTCCGAGCAACTTACGTACATCTCTGAAATGTTCCTAAAGAGAAAGCCAGACTTTCTGATCTAGTCACTGAAAGCAGAGAACTGACATGTAGAAAAAATAGTGTAAGTATCACTAATGAACTGCTGTTAGTCAGAAATATCAAAATAACTTTTCAGTATTTGCAACCTACAAAAAATAAGAAGATGCTTTGAGGAAGATAAGACTTCATATGATTTGTAAATCTCCTTGTCTTACACCTTTCATGAAAGGCATCTGCTCCTCTGGAACAGGAGGGAAACCATTTCTAGTGAGAGGTCTCTGGACCATGATACAGTCTAGAAACTTCTCTGTACAAATCAATGTGTTTGTACTAAGCTCACATATCGTGAGCACAAACATCACGTATTTAGAAGTAGTGTGGTATCTTTATTCTCTACATTCTATAAGCTAGAACCTGTCTTTTCCTACGAGAACAAAACCCAACCACAAGTAGCAAAATTTCCAAAAAACAGGTAATACTGTTAAAAGGCCTGCCTTTTAACATACCTGATTTCCATTCAGGTATGCATGCAAATGATGCTCTATCTCAACTAAAGCACATGCAGACCTTTTTTATTTACTGTTATATTTTAATCTTTTAATTTAAAAAAGATTAAAAAAAGGAAGCAAGTGCTTTGCACCTTCTCCAATGAATTATGGTGGCCCACTCAAAGTTGACTAAGGAACTAATGTGGTTGTTTCAAGAAACAAGATAGCAGAAGATTCAATCTTTACCAGCTTTTAAACCATCTGTTCCACACTATTTTAATCACTTCTGCTTAGAGATTATGGGTTTCAGTTCATTTGTAGTGGAAAAACAAAGAATGCTGCATTTTTGCAGTGTGTATGGGGAATCCAGAATCCTCACAACTACTGTTAAACTGCGGTATTTGAAGAAGCAAAAGGCTTACTGTTTGCGCATCTGAGCATGATAAAACAGCCCTCCCTCTCCACGAGGGATTCCTCCTGTGCCTTGAAGCAAACATGAATTGGAATGTGCCACACTGACCTGAAAAAGGGGGACGTGGGGAAGTGGCAGAACAATTAGTATCATTCTTTCCAATGGAAGAATCTAAAAGTTCCCATTGCTATTTATTGTGGGAAATTGCTTATTAATGTGAAGAATGTGTGGGATTTTTTTTCAGCTGAAAAGTTACAGACTTCCCATGGCTCTCTGATAGCTCTAAAAGAACAGTAAGGTAAAAGCAGTAGGTGGGTTTGAGTTTATGAACCTATCCTCTCTAGAAGACAGTAACTTCTTTCTCTCCATCTTTAAGAGAAAAGCAGACAGTACTCTCAGATGATAACAAGCAGAAAAGGTTAGTCCCACTGTTAATTTGTATACATCTTCAACTAGAGGTGTTCTCCATGCAGGTGACTGGCAGATCAACACGACCACTTTTGTTTACCTGCCTGAGCTACATGAACAACTATGCCTCTATACTACCTACATCTTCCCTGAGGAACTGTACTTTTACTGGTTCTGCTTCCCACTGTGTCTTCTTAACACTTCTAAAGGGATCTGACACAGTTCTTTGTGCTGTTCAAAGCTGAAATGGCGTGTCAGTTCTCTCCCAGTGCACTGAAGGGAAATATGTCTTTTCCAACATCAAAAGATGAAGTGTTCTTGAAAACACTGAAGGACGATCAGGACCTCAAACGCTTTCACCTGTGATCTATGATGTAGGTAGCTGAACAGATTTAGTGAGAGGGAACTTGATCTCCAGCCTCTCTCTCTAACCATGTCAGGTTACTTAAGCTGAATGTCCCACTGAAAAAGTTTCTTCTGCTGTAAAGATTAATTCTTTGTACTGCCATGATCAGTAACTCCCACATGTTATGATTTAATAATGATATCAATGGATGCACTTAACTACATTAGGTTCAGCATGAATTTGGTTAAGTACAACAGGGAGATTTGCTTATATGGCTTTTGAAGAATATAACAGGCTTGGTCAGAAAATAAATAAAATGCATTATTACATTTTTCATTTTCATTAACATTTTTCAGCCAGTCCGGTGTAAATTCAGATTTAGTGCCTTCTACAGTCATCAAAACTGATCAAAATGCTTGGTTTTTATATACAGAGAAAGCACAAGTAAAATAATAAATAAAATCAATAGTTTATATTGAGTATTAAAAAAACATCTGAGGAATATAAGTACTAGTATTTTTTTAGTATCATTAAAATACTCACATTAAGTGTGTTATCAAGCCATGGCATTTGTCCTGGTGCAGACTAAACCCATGTGCCTTTAGCTAAGAACATAATAATTCTTAACCATGTAAATCAAGGAGATAGAAAAGATCCCTTAGTTTACACAGATTTGTGCAGCCACTTTCCACTGCTGAAGTGCATTAATCATCTCTGATCTCAGCATATGCAGCTTAAGCCAAAGACTTCCACAGGAAACATTTTCTCAACTACAGGAAATGAAAATGTAGCAAGTAACTTTCCTTCCTCTTTACTTTTTTTTCACCTTATATTCCCAATTTTCTGACATATCCAGCTACCTAAAACCTCTGAAAATCAGGACCCAAATGAATATTATATACCCATAGAGGGTGCCAGTCTGAACCAGAAAGGGATTGTAGTGATCTATTTCAAGGACACAAATGTCACAGTCAAAAGTGAGGCAAATATCTTGCTTCACTCTGCCCTGGAGGTAATAGCTTTAAAGGTCAGAAAGCAATGCTTTCTGAAGATACTCAACTTTAGCTTCTCTAATAAGAACATTGTGATTAGCCTTTTTATGAGAAATCTAGTAAACAGCAAGAGCACTTCATACCCTGCACATATGTACACTTCAGATGGCTAAAATAATGTCTAGCAAGAAGACAATTTATAGTATATTCATAAAGAAGTTTCTTGCATGATGGTAAACTGCTGTTGTAGAGAGGAGGATCAAGTGGAAGATACCCAACAAGGAAAACTTGTGCTTCGCTACTGGTAGTAGCTCAGCTCTCCAGTTAGAGAACTGACTTATTCCCTCTTCAAGCAGCTGCTCACCTTATCTAGGCAAAAGTAACCAAGTCAAACTGAAGCTCTGATTTGACTTGCAAGTCTCTTGCACAACTCATGCTACTTGAGACTACACATATAGCTACAAATATATACTAACCAGCAGAAAATAAATCATCTGATGTGGACAAGTACTGACTACAAGGCTGCCTATTGTTCATCAAGTCAAACTGCAAAGGTAAGGAAGCATTTTTCCAAAAGCAAGCAGCTTTTAATCACTGTTGATGAAACTGATGCAGAAGTCATCAAGAGGGAAGGTAATTTATTTTGTGGTTTTTCTTCTTTTTTTTTGAAATCAGAAAAGATACGAATACATAAATGAATGCACGTCTTTCCATAGTATCCAAAGGAAGATGATTAATTTTAAGCTGTAGACTCAGCTAATTACCATGAAACAGTGATTGGAAGATAACATACATATGAACAAAATGTTGAGGAGGTTTTAAAACACAAGTCTAAATAGATCTAGCTCTCTTACCTGCTTTTCCTTTTTGAACTAATTGCTGTTGATAACTTTATTAACTTCCTTTACAGCCCCTAGGTCCCCATGGCACGAATTTTACCAAGTGGAAGAAATCTGATCTTTTGCCATGTACCTCTCTGATTAATCCCTTGCTAGTACACCAGGACAACTTTATTATGTTATTTAGGCAGAGAGCATAGTTAAAAGCTGACAACCAGCACCAGCTCACTGACAAAACATTGCTGAAATTCCCATATGTGCATTTCTGTGCAAGACATATCATGTTGTCCTTTGTATTCCTAATTCTTATTAGGGTCTTAATGATTCAAGGCCAACAAATAATGGGTTATTTATGACACCATAAATAAAAAACACAGAAAACCAAAGGAATAAGAGTTTCTTATGTATAACGCATTTTTCATGCAGTACTTCTCTCTGCATGCTTTCTTCCTTCTTAATTTTATTATGAAAAGGAGAATGTAATTTGGCTTTGACCAGCAAGGGAATTCATTTCATAAGGAAAAACCAGTCTGGAAAGCTTAGCGTGTTGGGCACAATCCTGTCATACTGCACAGATCCAACAGTTATACTGAAGATACTGTTAACATACTGAAACACACCTTTGCCATTGCCACTCAAAATGCTACCAGCAAGGCCTCAGAAGAAGAGACAGAGGAAAGGGGGACTCTAAACTCCACCCTATCCACAGAAGTCATGCTTCTGACCACAATATACTGGCCTATTACTTGTTCGTTCAAAAATACTGATTCAGCAAAGAATTTAAGCATGTGCCTAAATTTAAGCAGTTTAATTAACTTTGACGTCAGCAAGCCTACTTGTGTGCTTATAATTAGATATGTGCTTGCTGAAGCAGAGCCCATCTGAATAGAATCTCGTTGATTTTAATTTGGCCTTTTGTCTTTGCCCCTCATTTATTCTTTGCAGTGACTGAAGGATTAGCATTAAGGTTCTGATTCAGGAATGCACTTAAACAACTCATCTTTACTTACAACATGCACAAGAGGCTAAGAAAGTCTCGAAAGACAAGCAAAGGCCTAAATGCTTGCCAGAATAAGGACAACTTCATGATCAAAGAATGATGAGAGAGGAGAATTATTTCACTCACATTGTAAACTGGGTGGTCCAATCTTTATTTTCAAAAGTCAAGCACTTTCTGAAAAAGATAGAATACCTTTTTTCCCTTTATAGAAATGAAGAGCAAAACATCGTGCTCCACATACCATAGCTGAAAATTTATAGGAAGGAGATAATTCACAGAGAAATTAATTTTCTATAGAATCTTTTTTCACTGTTGTCAGTTCTTGCACTGTGTAGGAGATTGCTGTAAATGGTGGTTGTTCATTTCAGTGATGGCTTTTACATTCCAATATCAGATATATTGAAGCCATGTTAAAAAAAAAAAAAAAGAACCACACAAAACAATAAAGCACTAAATTTAAAAATAAAAAATTAAAGAAAACCGTAGGAAGAATTTAAGAACATGAACACCACTCATCCAGAAAACAAAAATAACAGTTCAAGTCCCCAGAGGTGGAAAGACATGCGCACCAACGTAGAGAGCAAGATCAACGCCCCAAGTCCTGCCAGGCTTCTCTATTAAGCACTTCCACAGGAAAATCTGATTTCTTTTAATATTCCCATGCAATTGCACTCAGCACACAGATAACATCTTGAACAAGCCTCTGAAAGATAGTTCAGCCTATTCTTCTGTGTTTATGGTCTTCTAAAACTTGGAATATGTGACAGCCATTAACTGTAGGCTGCTATAATAAAAGGTGGATTTGGAAGGGTATAGCAGTGGAAGGGGAAGAGGAAAACAAAGAACAAGATGCAAATTCACTTCTGGCCACTTGTTCTTTTACGCAGTAGATCCCTATGGGAAACAGTACAGAGAAAATTCCTCAAAATAAATAAAGAATCCAGAAGAGTACTTCTTTATGAAGACTCTCTGCTGTCTATCACAATCCTAATCTACAAAGCTCACTGCGGGGTTTCCATATCCTCTGCACTAAGATACTGGAATGCACAGTGGGATGCCTGCGCTGCATGGTAGTGCACTGCTAATGGAGCAACTGTCAGGTGCCTCAGCTGTGCCAAGCAAGCAGTGCTGCAATGGGTCTGCGGTGCAGTTTGCATTAACTGTACTGGTAAAAATACTTTGAAACATAATCAGAAATCCCATGGATTTTGTGATTTTTCAGAAACCTCACCTGTAATTGTGTATGTGTAGAGAGATGGCTAATCCTTCATTTACTCAAGAACTGTTGGCACATACCTAAGTTTTGCTTTAAAAACAACATTAAAACATAAGTTTTAATAGGTCCAGAGTCAAATTACACTGAAGAGAAAGCTGATTACTATCAAGAAAACAAGTTTACATGTATTTCAAGAGCGTGTTTTGAGACAAAAGAACAGAATGAGAACATATGGGTTGGATTATTAAAGCAATTTGCTGTAAGTGACAGAACTAATACAATTCTTTTAAAGCCATTCAGTTTTTAAAGATAAGTTGACATATTGGGGTTGAAAGAGATGTAAGAAAAATTCATTTAGCTAGTTACTTTAGTTATGGAAATATTATTTGAACTACATTATTACCTGCACAGTGCATAAAACATCATCTCATTCCCACTACCTTGGATTTTGCATTACCAAATGATTAGGTTTCCCCGGGTACATCTGGGTTTTCATCATAAATTTTCTAATGTTATCCTCTCTTTCAATTTCAGACTCTCCTACACTAATTTGCTCACCTAGAACTCACCAGCTTTGCCAGCAGAGCAGGCATATGCTCTCCTTTCCCTCTGCCCTGTGTTGCAACCTCTCCCTTCTTCACACTGTATACTTTTGCTGTGTTAGAAAAAGGAGCAGACCTATTTCAACTTGCCACTGCTACTCTTTTGCTTTAAAAACTGTAAACTTATAAGCAGCTGTCAGAAGAATGGTCACTCCTTGATGTGCGGGACTGATGATGTTCAGTCCGTACACACTGAAAATACAAAGTCTACAATTTCTCACCTGCTTGTGCAGCCAACAGTCGAGGCTTTCTCTCCAGAGAAAGGGAGACTTAGAGGTTTCAGAAAAGGCATCAGTAAGAAATAATGCTTCTAGACATGGAAACTTAAAAAGTAATTTTAGCAACTTCAACTCTGCTATAAATGACATCTATTTTTGCGTTCACAAGCTTTCTCAAGCATAGCTTTGTATTTTCAATCTCTCTGTGACCTTTATAGCTTTACTGACCTCATGATAAGTAAAGAGTTTTGGACAAAGAGATGAAAGGCAGATAAAAACAGGACCTATGCAAATAAATACGACAATGGAACAATGATCCTGTAGAGATTGTTTTTCTCCTCTGTAGACTAAATGGCACCTGTAGAAAGAATAACTGGTTCACTTCCATGGGACTACACATACAATAAATACCAGATCATTCCAAGTTTCCAGTACATTCTCAAATCAGAGTCCAAATTATATTTTCTTCAGAATAGAAACATATAATAGATACACACCTTCCAGATCCTCAGTTTAGTTTTATTTTCTTATCAAAAAGTCTTCTCTCCAGAATGATCTGTATCACACAGTCAGTCAGCCATGTGTTGATAATACCATTTAGAGACTACGCTGAGAGGCTATTATCATCTTTATCTATACAATTTAAGATAATCTGATTGACAAGTTTAAGATTAATTAAATATAGGGTGAATATACTACCCATCCTACCTCAATTTGAAAACATAACTCTTCTCAGAGTTTGAGATACTGACTCTTCCACAGTCTCTGAGGCAAAGCATATGTTTGTTGCTCATGCACCAAGATGTGAATTCTATCAGATCACATAGAAATGAGGAACACAGAAGCTAACTTCCTGCTGCAGAAGTTAGGCAGTCTGCAGTGCTGGCTGAAGCAAACAGGACTGTGCCAAGTCTTAGGATTTCCCCTCTGTTTTTTCTAACATCACCCTCAATGTCTCCTACCCCGCACATGACAAACAAAGAAAAAGCTGACATGCCTGTGCATGAGTAGCCGTTCTCAAGAGATGCTAAAAGCCACTCTGTTGCCCTTCAGAGAGTCTGGGTCTTGTTTAAAGGACTGTACAGGAAAATTGGCTACTGAACTGTGTCTTGCTGATTTCTTTGCCCTGACACATGCTTTGAGTTCTTAGATTAGAAATAAATCCACTCAGTTTGAACTAAGTTTCAATTTTGGCATGTGTCAGAGTTATTGTTTAATCAATAACCAAAGGATCCCATTGAGGCTCCAGTAGCAGTTTGATGATTCACCAGCTGTGTGTCACAGTCTTAAGGACTTTGCTCTCAGCCATTATTCTTACTTCACACCATGACTTCCTCTTCCTCTAGAGACATGGAGTAATTCTGTGTGGGAGCTGCTCTTGCTCGCACTGCAGTTTGGGTGTAAGGGAGGGCAGTGCAGGGCAGGAGCGCTTACAGCTTGCAGCTATCATGCTGCACTACCCCTGCTTTGGCTCCACAGCCTGCCCTCTTCCTCTAGCACTGCAAGCTGGGAGGAATATTTGGCTGGAAACAAATGAACACTGAATTTGCAACCCTCAAAACCTCTGCCTTTACCTATCCATTTTTCCACACACTGAAGGAAAAAGAATTGCCTCTGTTTTTGGAAGAACATTTGTTTCTTCAGTTCTCAATGTGGCTGAACTACAAAAGTCAATCCAGCCTTTCTCCAACATACGTGCAATGATGCTCATCTTAGAAACCTGATAAATTAATCAAAATTTAAAATCAATTTACTGTCTGGCAAAGCATAACAGATGACATCACAACCCACAGACGGGAAGTTCATACAATTTTGGTTCTAACAAAAAATCTACTCCAAATCCTTACTTAAGTTCTGAAGACAGCACAGCAAGATAACTCCAATGCTTCGTTGATTGCAGGTCGAGTCACAGTTAAGAAGTTCCTGCTAATTATTTCAAACAAACTCATTTGGCTGTCGTGCTAGTAGACTTCTCAAGCAAAATCCCTTTCTGCTTTCTGCGATATCTAGCTTCTCAAGGACCACTACGACCACTCCAACATTCCCAGTGGGAGGCAGCAACTGTAATAAATTTCTAACAATTTACATCTCCCAATCTCATTTCAGACCAGCAGTGACTCATTTTTCACACTGAGAACCTAGAGGTCTCTCTGGTTCTTTGTCTTAATTGAAATTGCTTCTGTAGTAAATACACTAAATAATTTCATTTGTGTTTTTTTTTTTTTTTCTATGATGGAAAGACAATATCTACCAGAGCGAGCAAGATTAATGTCATTTGAGTCTGACCAGACAATCATAGAGGAGACTATCACACAAGAAACAAATACCCTGCTTTGTACGCAGATGTTCTCTTTTCAATTTATCTCCTTAGGAGCAGCCCATGTTCATCCTTCTATTATTGAGTTCAAAGCCAAGTCGGTAAAGTTTGCCTTTAAAAACATTTAAATTTATCCTTCTTGTGAAAGCTTGCTTTAGAAGACGCACATTTTAAACCAGCCTGTGAACACCTGAAGCTGAGGATTAGTGTGAGCAAGCGCAGGTTCAAATCTACTGAGGCCTACATGGGGGTTTGGGAAACGACAACAGAGGCAGGGGATTTTTAAAAATCTGTAGCTTGTTCTGCTTACTAAAATTAGTAACCCCAGCACACTTTAAATGTAGATATTTCTCAAAGAAATAAAGATTGCATTGAAAGGGGTTGCATTTAATCATCAGTTTGATCACATTTTCCACAGGAGCTAAGTTCCTACATGAAATACTAGTACCTTAAGTTTTGCTGAGAGATAAAAAGCCTGAGAGTGAACCTCTAAAATCAAGCATACAGAGAAGAAAAAAAACCCTTCTCTTTGTAACTGTGCAAAAGAAATGCATATTCACAACAACAAAGCATAGGTACAGCAGAAACACTTAGTATGCAGACAAATAACAGTCAAAAAGAGATTCACTGATGACTGCACAATGTCCAGACATCTTATCAGTAAATAATCACTTAATAATCTTTTTCCTTTTGCTACATTAGGAAATGCTATGAACCTCCACAATACCTGTGTCAGCGGAGGCATCTTAAAGGTTCAGAAACACATTCATTATCACGGCCTTGTTTCTTGTACTTTCACGAAAGCCCGGTTTAAGTCACAGAAACGAGATTCAAAACAACTAAGTTTCTAGTTTCATTTGGGTTTTATTACTGTTGAGCTACTAAACTTCGTGACAATTTTTGAGTGAAATCTTCTTTCTTCCATTTATTCCTCAAGCCAGGAGTTACTGATAACTGTCACAAAACATGATTTAGCTTAAACAGATGTGTCAAGAATTAATAAGGAAAGTGTGGATTTACCAGGATACTGAAAAAAGTTCACAATGAGAAACAAATACCCTTGCAGTTTTTGTCAGATATTCAAAAAAATAAAAAGAGTAATTACCTCAACATCTGGAAAATCTGCAGAGGAAACTCAGCTTGATAGTGTTCTTTACGTGAGTTATTAGAAACTGAAGTAAGTTGAGAGAAAACGAATCCATAAAATGGAAATGATCCAGAAGCATTATCAAACATGAACATTCTAACCTCTGTTGCATTGCTCAGAAAAATAACTCTCACTGTATGGAACAATACTGTGTTTGTTTTGAGAATATATTCCTTAATAGCACTTCCGAAATTCCTTTCCTGTTATTCTGTGGTCTTTCTCCTTGAATTCCCTCTCATAATAGGCACAAAGACTAATACAAATTAGAACAAGCTAAAACGATGAATCCTGATGATTTGTTGATTATTCTTAAACTGGTATTTAAACGAACATATTTTATCACAGAGCACTTATTTAAGTACCTTGTTGTCAGCATACTTTAATAGGTGTATTTGAATGTGTGCATTAAAATGGATGAAATACTAGAACACTTACTCAGTGAGACTTCTCAGTATGGAAATTTCTCTGTATAAGGAGAAACATGACATATAACATCTTGTCTATTAACCAGAGTGTTTCACAGTAATGGTGTCCTCTCTGGAGTATTAGGAACAAAAACTTTTCTTAAGAGGCTGCCTGCATTTAGGGATTGAATTGGCTGTCCTGGAACTTGATGATCTGATCTGTTCACAGAGTTCATGCTTTTGGTCACCCAGCCCACAAGCAGCAAAAAGCTACTGGTACCCATGGAAGTTACTATGCGTTACTATTGGCTGTGTTACTGTTCTCATAGCTGGACTGCTTTTGAACTTTGAATGCCTTCAAGACACACAGGCTGACAAAAGCCTTGGCAGGGAGGTACATTTGGATGAACCACAGATGAAAAAGGTACACGTTCAGGATGGCATGCTGTAAGCTGAGAAGTATCTTTATAAAGGGCAAATGCCATTTTGAAGAGTTTGCTTTCTTCTTTGCTATGAATATATATGTTTTTTTCACAGCTGCCTTCCTTCTTTCTTTGTGACTTTCCTTGTGTTCAGAGGAACAGATACATTATTCCAAACAGCAAAAAATGAAAGATCAAAATTCACACTGAGACCAAGCTCTAGCCTGTTTCTATCACCAAATTTTCAGTTTCTGAGCACATATGGGGTCCCTTTAGAAGAAGACAGAAAACAGTAACAGAAATCAACACAAATTTTCTTTGGAGAATGCCAGTTCCAGTCCAAATAAAGTGTGTTGTGCTCACTTGTGACAGAGCTCAGGAACCACACAACAAGCTAATTCACTGTACACTTTGAATCTGCAGCACAGTGAGTGTTCAGGGAGACTTATAGGCCTCATGAAAATCTAAGGCATGGAATAAGAAAACAATAGAGCTATCTTGTTGCTATAGCTGAGCCCCTGCAATTTTCCTAAGTGCTACAGTAAAGGCATTAGCACAAAAAAACATTCCAACAGAGTTTTACCGCTGCATCTCTCAAAAAAGTCAAAATTGGTACCATGGTAACAAGGACCTGTCAAATGTCAAAAAGAACAGGCCAGATAAAGCACCTGATATTTCGGCGAGACAGAAAGCAAGCAGCAGAAGCTCTGTCATGCAACCTCCTTTATAAACAAGCGTGCACAACAGCAAATACCAACAACGAACTGAATTGTCATTCCAGCAAAATAATACCTATCTAGATAGGTATGTCACAAGGCCCTAAATCTCACATTAAAGAAGAACTGCCAAACAACTGGTAACGAAAAACTGCCCCATGTTTCTTCTTATGTAGAATGGAGACCAAACACATCAGCAGCAGACACCTCAGAGGAAAGGTAAACAAGAACAGCTGAGCTTAAGGTTCAGTGGGGACAGTATTTCTTTTTTTTTTTTTGTGCTCTTCAGATGCTCCACTCTGAGATGCTTGCTAACTGGCTCCTGAGAAGTCTACTGCATGCTAAGCCCACCAGACAGAGGCTCAAGATACAAGATACAATTTTCCAAACTGCAGTTCTGGCAGAGACCCGTGTTGTTCTGATTAAACTCAAGGGTGAGACAAACCTGCTGGGTATTCTGGGTCTTCCTCGGGATCTCCTTTTCTGCAGTCAGTGCAAATGAGGCTGTCACAAACTACAGACAATGCCACTTGCCACTAAGCAATACTAACTGGACTTCATTTTGGTCAAGGAGAGGTGCCAACTTGTGCAAGTCAGATATATATACTATAAATCTTTAGGAAAGACAGTCTTAGTCACAATACAAATATGGTTTGCCAATACATGTTTCAGAACAGAATTATTTATCTGCGATAACAAAGTGTAATTGCCCCAGGTGTAACCATGGCTCCACTACACACCTACAGGGAAAAAGGTATTTTCTGCCCTGCATAATATTGACTTTAATTAAACCAGACAAATAAAAGTAGATGGAAGGTGTATTTTTATCCTTGCTTCAAACCTATAAAAATACAAAACAGAGAGTAAAGCAGTCAAGGGCACACAGTAAGAATTTGTGCTAAGAGCTGGGAAGTGAACCTACAGATCACCTGAAATGTAGTCAGTTTCTGCATCAAAAGCAGTTTCAAGAGGTAACAGCTAAAAGAAAGTGTCGCCTTACTTTAATGAAGTGTGTCAAGTGGACAGTTTTAGGACACTAATGCTAAGGCCCACTGGATCAGACAGTTGCACAGAAATGTAACCAGAATTAAGGAATTCACAAATAAGAAAGGTTCTTAAACCAGCTTCCAATCACATTAAGAACCACATTATAAAGTCCTTTTTATAAGTTTATTGAATTTTATCTTTTAAAAAGCAGTTTGATCTTCCATTTCAGAGTCTGTATTCTGTAAGCCTTTTCCAAATCCAACTGCCATAATTGCTTCTAATTTCCATATTTTATTCAATCTATATGCTAATCTAACCCTATATGCTTTTGTGGCAGCTCTGTCCTGTAGCTTCACAACTCTCCTTGTTCTAAGCATTTACTTTGTTAGTATTTACATACAACTCATAAACCTGCTCAGCTTTATTTCATGACCAACCCATGCACAGTTCTTCTACTCTGTTCTCATACAGCTGCCTACATATTCTTGTCAGTCACTTTCCTAAATGCAGCTACAGTATTCACTTTTATTCTCCAACTGTAAGAGACTATTCTGACTTGATTTGCTGAAAATCTTTGGTATGAGATATAAGACTGACATTTCATATGCTACTTCTTTCCAAATGCAGGCAAGTTGATCATTTGGTTCCTGCAAGCTGAAGGGATGCCATCAGCACTAAGTGTAGTAATTTCCATTCCATGCATCTAATTGTTTTAGCTGCCTTCCTTCCACAGAAAATATGAGCATTATTATTGGAAACTTAGGCAAAATGTTCATCTAGCTTTATGGCCACTCATGCTCTAGACATAATCCTTACTTTCTACCTTTTCCACATTTGTATTGCACACTCATTCTTTCTCCCTTTTTCTCTCATGTCTGTAAGTTTGATTTAACGATATGCCAAAATGTACTTTGCCTAGTCTATACTATTATTTTGAAACAAGACATTAAAACATATTCTAATCAGGACATAACTTAGGTCTCACTATCTTGTCCATTGATGTTTGAATACCACCACCTGCTAATACTTTTACAGCAAATATTTCTGCTAACTCAGGGTCCATTTTACTCATAGCTTAGGTATCATATGGACTAAGAGCAGCCCTATCACTTTATAGTTACATTACAGTGATAAAAGCTAAAAAGATAAACAAAGCTTAATGTAAAATCTCCAAATACCGTACATTTTTGGTAAAGTTTATGCGTATGTATATGAAGCATAAAGTTTATGCTTCACATACAATTAAGAATATTAACCAATACTGCTCCTCAAATGTAAAATCAAAAGCACACCAAGCAGAGCCTAAGGGACTGAAAACAAGCCATTATCAAAAAGGGGTTGCTATCACTGTCTCAAACATGTAACACTTAGCTGCCCATCCAAGCTATCAGAGCATTTGTTTGCTGTAGCTTCTCAGTGATTGCAGAAGTACCTTTCCTGCACAGCTCTGCCCTCGGGCTTCTTTCCCTCTGTCTCTCTTTTTCAGAGGTACTGAACACTGTCCTTTTCTGACAAAGCTCCCTGTATGATCTCATCTTGTCACCCCCTTGCCTGGCCTCAGCTTGGCCTCCTGACAAAAGCAAAAGTAGCTACAAGAGCAACGAAGAAGTTCAGTAGCTCGATGAAGTATTAAAAAAAAAAATCACAGAAAATGATTCCCTCTCAGATTTTTTTTGAACAAACATTGATTGTTACTTAAATAATGGGCTTAAAGTAAAGCTACCAAATAAAATAAAAGCAGCAGGTAACACGCTCAGAAAAAGTTCAGATGTCCAAGCAGGCACTGCTCTGAAAGCAGAACTCAGACATATGGTAGAAAGAAAGGAATACACAAACACCCCTGCACTCGCATACTAAGAGTGACTAAGGTTGCTGCAGTTTGAAAGTAAATGAACATGCAGCTAACCTGCTGTGTCATTCCCTATAGGTGTCACAACAAGGCAAAGGAATTTGCCTCGGAAGGTTTGGAGAGCAGCTGTCACCAAAAGAGAGATATATATTTTTAAAGACTTTGTCATTTGTCTTCAGGGTGGGAAATGCTGTATCTGACCTCCTGCTGATGCAGCAGCCCGGATGCAGCAGCATGGGCTAGAAGAATAAAAGGAGGCACCACTTTATTTCAGGTACAAACACCAGAAAGCAGAGATAAAAGGAACAGTCAGTAAACCATCACTACTATTTAAAAGTGCACAACAACTTTTCAATATTTTTCATGCCACACGGGTGTCCTCTCAAGGCATACTCCAAAACAATTCATATTAGCTAATTGTTGACTATCCCAACGGCCAAGTAAAACAAGACAGACAAAGCATATCAAACACTGTCTTGGCAATACTGAATTTGGGAACTGCTAAGGAGCTGACAGCTCTTGGTCTATTCCTCTGGGTTCCTCTGGCTGAGGCTGTGCCACCTGAGAAAGCTTCTGCCCCGCCTGGCTCCAACTGTCCATCTTCCCACTGCTTCCCTGCCATTCGCAGCTTGTGGAATCATTCCCTAAACTCTTAGTTTATGTGAGACAGGTTAGCAGACACCTATCACTAAAATTCTTTAAACCAAGTGGCATGAAACAGTGTGGGGCTGACTGCATTAACCAGAGGTATGTATTTCTGAGCCAGCTGTGAAGCCAGGTGTCACATTCTCTGACTTCAGGCTCCAGATGTCTTCCAACCGTAATTACAGATACCACTGGACACCACCACAGGAACCCTAACTCTCAGCTGGGCCCTGCAGAGAGCCAGCCAAACAAAAAGCAAGCCGTACCAGCAAACACTTTTCTGTCAGTTTCAGCCCAGGGAGATCCTCCAGTTTCACTGAGCAGAGGTGCAGAGCCTGAAAGCCACCACTGTAAGGCTGCTTGAGGTGTCCTGGCCTGCAGGACATCAGTCAATAAGCCTCATCCTAGGCTGTACGGAGGCACTAATAGCAAGTGGTCCTCCAAAGGGTTTGATTTGGTTTAAGTTGAAAAGTTTTTTCTTTTCATATTTCATAGTGTCAGAAATTACACATTATGGATTAAAAATATCTTTAGAGCTATCTCTTTGG
The DNA here is from genome assembly GCA_016647715.1 of Pavo muticus. Taxonomy (NCBI): domain Eukaryota; kingdom Metazoa; phylum Chordata; class Aves; order Galliformes; family Phasianidae; genus Pavo; species Pavo muticus. Next base: position 326,357 of record JACDJE010000364.1, read on the forward strand.
GAACATTAAATTCCTACTTGGAGGAATGAATTCAAGCTACTGTAAATTCCCCTTCCGCCCAGTGGAAGGGAAAAACAAATTCTTTTTCATTAAAGGTAATGCCATCTACATTGGGAAACTTCTGTCAGAAAGTGACTGGAAGAACTGTTGAAGGTGTCTTTCAATAGATGTAAAAGGAAAAAGAATGAGTTACTCAAAACAGCATGCAAGAATCCTTATCAACTTAAGCAAATCATAAAATGCCACTTTCAATGATGTTCAGTGTTAAAAAAACCCAACACAACAACAATAAGCAAGAGACAATCTTAGCATTTTTACAATAACTGAATGACGGAACAAAGCCACTGTTACTTCAGAAATCAGAAAATATGTTCAGATGTTGAAATTAACCCTTTTAAAAGAAAAACTGGGATAGTTTGAAACAATTTCATATCTGTAATCCTCACCTGTCAGTCTTTCAAGCTGCCCATTCAATGATGTAGCTCTTGCAGGTCATAGGTGAACATAACACCATTAAGAGTAGGGACTGTATTTGATATCTCACAAAATATATTACGGCATGCTCCAGGTTATGAATACTTAGTACAGACAAAAATAGCAATAAAAATACGATGTGGGTGGGCATGTTGAAATCCCAGGAACAACAGGTGAAACAACTAAATACATGGTAAAACTAAAGTAGTTGTGAAACCAACTATTTAAGATCACTGGCAATACATTAGTTATGTATGTGTCTGAGAAGTAGGAAGCAAAAAAAAAAAAAGACTGAAAGGCAGGTTTTTTGACTATATTGGAAGAAGAGCTCATGATTTCATTATCAACTTTCCCTGTGTTGCATCAATTAACAATGGAAAGACTGAAATCTGTATGGATTGATAGGGTAGTGAGTGTGGGGGAATGGAAGTGGATACTCCAAAAAAAAAAAACCAAAAGTATTTGTGGAAATGAAACACAGAAGCTGGGTTTTTCTCGGTGGCTTTCAAGACTATCCTCTGATGCCTGTTAGAAAGGGAAAGGACTATAACATGAAAAAGCCCCAAGATTGACAACCTCACCTCCACTAACACATTGATAGAGACACACCTCAGGAAGAACTGTTGAGAGAGAGTACGAATACTTTTACCAGGAATCAAAAGTCTCAGTTAATGCACTCCTAACATGAAATCCTCACACAAGCCTTAAAAAAAACCACAGAGAAGTGACAGCTAACAGCTGGAGAAGCTTGCTATGAATTCAGAAAAAGGGAGATTGTGCCCGGTTAACTGAATTTTTTATCTTCCACACAGTTTTCCTGGAAGAAAATCAGACAGTTCAGTGGACATTCAGTAAAATTAATAATCCATTCCCATACAAAGGATTAATCAGATAGTCCAGTTAACATGCTATGATATGAAAGCCACTTTTTCGTGAGGAACACCTTAGAGCTCTAAGGACTAGAGGACAGTTATGAGAGAAAGAAGTTCGGGGCTGATAAAAACTGGAAAGGAACATGAAAATAAATACTACTAATACCCTATTAGTTGACTACACATTCCTGTTTTGGAAGAAGGTAGTATTTCCTGATGTTCTAACACTGTGACTGTGTATCAGTTGCTAACCAGAAAAGTTATCTATGCTTTGGAACAGAGCATTTATCTGCCTATTTTCCAAGCCAGTACACATTACAATGGGATTCATCAGCTAAAAAAAGAAAAATCAGAATTAAATGCTCTAGATAAATACAACACAATGTGAGAAGCAGAAATACCTTAAAGTGCATTTTATGCTTTTACTATACAGATGAGCAATAATGATACATCATAATCAAATATTGCTACTTCATCAGAGCCCCAAAACAGATTACTTACATAAAATACTGGAAAAAAATAATTACTTGATATTATCATTATGTCATTCCCACCTATTCTTGGCTGAAAATTCAAAAACAAATGAGCAGACCTACAAGAAACTGCGCTACTTCTTTGCACAGACATGTGCAGTCCAGAAATGAAAGCCTGGCAGCAGCTGTATCAGAAACTGCAGATTGAACGTGAAAGAAGTAGAGAGGTTGACACATGACATAAAATCAATGGTTTAGCAAGATGGAGGGGTCTGAGAGTGGCTCATTCCCTCCCTGAGATTACTGAACATCAGTGTTTCTGAAAGTAACACTTCATCTATAAAGTCAAACAGGACAACAAACAGCACTACTTGGGAAACATGGGAAGCATGCTCCCTAAGTCATCTGTCTTCAGAAGAGCATGCTATTAAAATGCTAAGATCTGCGGCACTATTGCCACAGTATACTTAGTTGTCTTTTGTTTTTAAAGAACCAATTCAGTGGTAAGCAGTAGTTATTCTGAGTATGATCATTCAAGAATCATTGATATACCAAAAAAGACGTTTCCTACCTGCTGATTTTGGAGTGAATTTGTCCCTGTTGGCTGCACATACTGCCAGTAGCCTGTATCCAAGATCCAAGTCAAATCCTTGCTGAGCTGCCACTCGACTTACCACCTGCAGAGGGAAATAAAGAAAGCTTCATTAGGGGTTACTCGAGCCTCTTTCAAAGTTGCATTAATCTGCTTATCAGCACTAATGTTAGACAACCGAATCTGCTGTTGCAATATCCACAGTACAAAAAAACATGATATGAGTCTGTAGTTAACAGCGCAAGCACAACAAGGTGAACACATGAATCTCTTCTGGTGATCTCGTTATTTAAACACATGCCAGAAGAAAAGCCTCATAGATCATTTGAAGTTGGAGGGACAAAGATTTTCCAGAAAAAATAAATTAAAAAAAGACCATATGCAAAGACTATACAGAATAAATTTCACTGTACATGAGAACTGAGGACAAGCAATCTCCTGCATCTCTGTCCTTGGGTCACAGCTCCTGGCCCTGTTCTTAAGAGCACTGCATATGTCCTTTAGGTTAAAATGCCCTCCTCCTCTACTGTGATCAGTGTCATAGTTGCTGCATTTAAACAATACCGTATTGCGAAACACATTTACTATTGCTTTTAGAATAAGTAGGTCTATGCTTATTTGCCAGACACATTAAATATAGAAAGAAGGGCTTGGTGTTTCTTTTCTTTCTTTCTTTTTAATTTCTCCTAGTAAAAAGGAGCTTATCTAGAAGGAATCTAAATTTCTTGTAGGACTAGCCAAACCAGGCAAATGACAGACTGGGGTTAAGGATGTTCCATCCTTAGTGGTCTTAGTAGACTTAGTAGTCAACAGTTTCTCCAGGCCAGCAACTCAGCTATCAGCCAAGAATGTATCCTCATAAAAATCTGCATAGTATAAACACAATACTGTGGTTGTTCCAGCAAACTACGCTACATTTATACACAGCAGAGCTTTTAATTGCCTTCGGGTTGCACAGGATGACTTCAGACTCAGAGGCATAGAGAAAACAGATTATTCTTAACATGTTCTTTCAGAACTTTGAATTGAAACAGTGGTCAAAGAACTCCACGAGAAACAAAACACCATGTCCTTGAGTGAAGTAAAAGAAAGTTCCAATCCTAAATAGCTTACAATACAACAAAATATTCTTTTCCCACCCCTGTCTCCATTTGAAAAATTCTTCCTAAATCAAGTGGCAGTGCAATAACCTGTGTCCAGCACTGACTCCTCAAAGATGTAGTGACACAGAACAGAGTAAGGAATCAAGATATACAACAACCTAGAGATTATAAATGAATTCACCATTCTGGCCTACATTCTGAATGCTATAACACGAAGCTTATTATTTGGATTTTTTTCCATTATCCGCTTTCCCCAGTTGACAGTAAAGAATCAGATTTCTTTCTCAAGAAAGAATTATCGTAGATATTATTCCTGGATAGATTTTTGTTGTTGTTTTTCCTACTAATTTAGAAATTACAAATTCATCTGAATTTACTAAGCAGGAGTGATTCTTCCCTAATTTTCTCTACCTTCCCAGTCTCAAATCTGAGCAGGAGGGGACTTCAGGGGAGTTAAATGAGAATTTGGAATTATCAGTACTACACAGCACTACTACAGAAATACACAATCATATCTGTATTTTAGCTCTTGTTTCTCTTTACAGTTAAAATTGACTATGTTGTCTATAGGAAAGAGAAAATTTGGGAGGAAAGCTGCAAACATTTTTGATAAATCAGAAAACATCTAACTTGGTAGATCAAACTTTAATCCTTTACATACAACAGTTCCTAATATTCTCATAATGAGGCTGGGTTTGAACTTGCATCAAGATAAAAATTACAACAAACGAAATATAAGGAAAAGAACAACTAGATAACAACTAGATATTTTGTATTTCATTAAAGATCAACAAGAGGAAGAAAGAATGATGGGTTACTATGAGATCCAGGGGACACTTTCACGCTTAAGTATTCTCTTTCTGAATCCCAGTGTTACCACAGCTCACTGACACGTACATGCTAGAGAAGGGATCAGTAGGAATCAGACAGAAAACTTCTTTAAAAAAATGAAAGCCTTGTTAAAAGTTCCTGAGAACAATGTGCCATTAATGCGTAAACATTAAATTTCCTTCAGGCACCATCCACCACACGATCACAAAGGAAGGGCCCTCCCATTTTCTTTCTTAAAAAAGCATGTTATCATCAAACTACTCATTCTGAAGCTGGTCAGGAACGAAGGCAGACATGCCTGCTCATCAGTGAGCACACAATAACTTAAAAAACCTGCATCATGTGCTTCTATGCTTAGTTCATTTTAAAAAGTGCAGTTATGAATACTGAGACACCACTAGCCAGAGGTCTAGTCAGTATTCTGAACTGACATTTTGCTAATTATGGAAATTAAGTCTCTTAAGATAATTCAGGAAATACAGAAATCATAAACTCCTGAACCCAAAAAAGACTATATATGATTGCAATGTCTTCACAAAAGAGACTGGAAAGAAAGAGCAGGCCAAGGTCTACTCTGTTACACTCTCATTTGGCAGCAGTTTCCTTCTCTGAATTTCCTCTAACAGTCAAAGAAAATCCCTTTCTGTACGCTGCTGTGGCTGATAGAAAGCAGAGCTGCCAGTGCTGGCCATGCCCTGGGCCTGGGCACCATCTTGTCCAGGCTCAACATGGCATGTTGAACAGAGTGGTTTGTGTGCCATCCAAAGAGGGCTGCAGGCTTCTCACAGTTGCAGAGGCATTGCATCGTTTCTTATACTGCTCATTGGATGCTGGGGAGGCTTTCCTCCTATGAAATCATACAACAGGGACTTCCTGCCTTTTTAAATAAACATTGGGATTCACAGAAGCAAGACAATAAATGTATTGTATGAATATGGTCCAGATAACACAAAGAATCAACTAGAAGAGAGTTGGTAAATTTAATATATTCAAATTGGCAGACCCTGATGAAATGTATCTCAGAGTGCCTCAAAGGAACTAGCCTGGGCAAACCTGGTAACTGCTAGTGATTATTGCCAGGAATTCATTTAAGGCAGAGTCCTTGGAGGCACATCAAATCTCTGTTTGTAAGATGGTGAAAAGGTGAATCTCAGAAATTACAGTTACTCAGTCTGATAACAAAATAAATTACTAAATCAGTATTATGTGTGCAATTCAGAACATCACCACGAATCCATCAGCATAGTGCAGCTTTCTTCTTTGACAAGTTAACTGGCCTTGTAAATATAAGGAAAGTAATACATCTATCTTACCTCATACAGGCCTTTTGACATTGCTCAATATGACACTGTCACAACAGATGAGCATAGTTTAGATGACATTAGTATAAACTTTACTAAGACTATTGACTAATATTTCTCTGCCAGATCACAACATGTCCTAGATACAGGCCATTTCTATGTGTTCCGTTGTGACACGGACAATGAAACAAGTTAACCTGCAAAACTTCTGCATAATAACACGCAGAGGAGTCTGCAAACACTTAAGACCATGATAAGAGTTTAAAATAATCTTGAAAAACAGAAGTGTTTCAGAAATTAAAACATGTATGAACTATTATAGATGCACAGAAAAATCCGACAAACAGAAAATTAGGCATAACTGGTGAGGCAGAAGAAGAAATGAATTCAGAGGTCAACAACAGGAATAAAATGTTGAAAATGCATCTCTGAAGAATGTATCAATAATTTCGTTTTGATCCAAGAGAAAAAGGCAGCAGATAAGGAGACTGGCTTCAAATAATCAATTTTCCCACATGTGCACAAAATTGGTATTATGTGAGTTACACAGAACATCGCCATGAAACCATCAGATTCACGTGTAACTAGAACTCATGTGCCCAGCGTACAAGTGACTGAGGATAAATACTGGGAAAACTTTTGAGGTTTGGGCACTGGAACAAAGTACCAATCTCACCCTGGAGTCTGGGGGGTTGGGGTTTTTACAGTAGATTACTCATTATCTACAAAACATTCAAGATTAGGGGAAAAAGATTGGACATTAAGCTCTCTTAGGTCCATCCATCCCAAACTTAATCTCACAATGTGGATATCTGTTGCCGGCTGGTGTCATGCCACTTTGCCTGGACCCCACACAAGCAACACTCCCAAGTGTGAAATCTCCCATGATTTAGATTGTACTTGAGTAACAGTGTTGATCAGATGGGATTGAATCAACGTGGTATCAATTATGAACATTATGGTTAAGTGATCTGATACCACTTGCTAACATACTTGGGTTTTCTCTAACTGCAAATTCAAATTCAGCACACAGGCAAAAATTCAGATAACACACAGGCGGCACTGTGTGTTCAAACATGATCTCATTCCGCAGTGCTGTGAGCATGTATCTTACTTGGCCTAAGCATACATGCCATGAAATTCAGTGGAAAAGTAGAGTACACACACACATACACACACACACACACAAAAAAAAAGAAGGATATATTTGCCAATGACACCATAATGATAAAGAGGGAACTGCTTAGCCAGCCAGCCCAAGGTTCAATACTTAGTATTCCTCTATGGTATTCTACAAACTTGTTTCCTAATATTTTTCCTACACATACTAGAAACATCCAGCTTTTATTTTAACAGAGATATAGTACTGATACTAAAAGTAACATGTACTTATTTGCAAAAAATCGTAATTTTAATGGTAACTGCCAGTACAAAAATCTGATTTCTGAAAGCCTTTCAAATCCTTAATCTGGACAATACTGCATTCATAACTGAGATGTCACGTTCACCACCTGTGACACAGCTCTGCAGAGATCCAGACGACAGGGTCATTGACAGTGAGGGCAAAATTTTGAGAGTTAAGTTTTAATAACGAGAAAAGCTGAGAAATTCAGCTACCAACTTCTTTTTCTCTGCTGAATAAAACTGCGATTTTTTTTTCTTTTTTCTTTTTTTTTTTTTCCTTTCTTCAGGACTAAGGATCTACACCCCAGCAAGCTCTCCTCCCTGCCCTTCTTGTCATCACACCACGAAGTACTGGAACAACGTACCTCTTAACCTAACAGGCCTGTTAATCAAGAGGGCTATATGGCTGGTTATCACAAAACTCCCTTCCCATTATGTTGCACTTTCAAAGAATCTCTTAACTAGCAGCAGTCAAGAGCACCCCCCCCTGCTGGCATCAGAATGAATTTTTCCAATTCAATTTGCTGGCTGCTCAAAACTAAAAATGCCAACTGATTGCTAGTTCAGAAAGCTCTGTGTTCAGCCACTTGTGCATACTTGAAATTATCTGAATGCAGTTTGAAGACTACAGCAGAAATTTTGTAATTAGAATTCTGCAATGTAGATGGTAATTTCTCCCCCTTGGTAACACACAGAGATCAGATAAACAGGAAGCAAATTGAAGAATTTTGCAACATGAATGGTGATCTCCTTCAAGTAGAAAAAAGGGAAAGGGAGGAAGATATCTTTGTGATCTGAAGTCTTGGTCTGATGAGACTCTTACATTCTAATTGCAGAAGAGCTGCCTCAACAATACAGACAATCAAAGCAGGTGAGTAAAGTTACACATCATTAGCTAGTTTTTGGCTTTTGATGCTTGAAAACAGATGCTAGACAGGTTCTGCAAATGTAAAAGACTCTGTTTAAACTAGTGTTTTCTTAAATATGTTTCGAACCCCCAACAGGTGGATAAGGACTGTATTTTCTAAATAAAATAAAATACTATACTTGCTATCTAATTCTTTGTCACTTCCTGAAACACACCATGCAAAATAAGGATACTTCCTCCTTTACCTCCCCCTCCTCCTCTCTGCATGTCTCTAACATGATAAAAACAGAAGAGAAGGTCCCCACGCTCAACCAACTCTAACTGAAATTTTCTCCCAGAGGAGAAAAATGCTTTAATAAAGCCAGCTGATCACTGGGTCGCTGCAATACTGTTGTCACTTGAGTCCTGACAAGTTTTGAGCAATGACACAGATGAAAAAGTCATCACTCGAAGAAAGTAATATATGGATATCAAAAGCATTTTAATTTGAACAGCAGCACATTTCAAACTAAAGCTTCAAAGCTGTAAAATAACATGACTAACAAAACCAAGTTAAAAAAAAAAGGGCTTTAGGATATCTTAAGGTCATATGACAGCCAGTAACACTGAGTTATTTGGTAGCATTATGAGCTGCTCTAGAGAGGAGTGTTCTGTGCCTGCTGGCTGTACTCTGTCGGTACAGCTTGTACAGAGCCCCAAGGTGCTGCGTGCTGAAAACAGATAAAAACATGCGCTTCACAAATGCACAGAGAGAGGACAACGGAAGAAGAATTCCTTCCACATTAACTTCTTGTTCTGGAAGTCTTGGATGCAAACATTAAAAGCAACGCTTCTAGGGCTCTAATGGACAGCTGCATCCTGGTGTTTTCTGGGTATAGACCGTGCTGAACCAACTCTCCCATCTGCAATTACTCTGATTCAGATCTTAAACGGTAATGAAAAGTGATTTTTGATGTCCCATGCAGACTCTGATTGTATGCTTTTCTGCATTAAGCAGAATGAACCTAGCCAGGTGTGAAGCCAAAGTAGCAGCAGATACCTTGTGAACACATTAGCATGACTTCGCTGGTTTTGCAGTCTGACGCATTCTGTTGTGGAAACTTGACATAATTCAAAGATATGGCTTTTGTCCTACTTTTTAAAATTAATTAGGTTTAATTATGCATTGGATGAACTATAATAGATTTCTGTATCATGAACTGACATAAGTTTTTTTGTTTTAAAAATGTCCTTCAACAATCTCAATTCCACAATTTTCCAAGGAGAAATCCAAATTAAAAGGTTATTGTACAATGTGTCACAATCACTAAAAATGAGCCTATCATAATACTTCCAACAGTTAAACACAGATGCCTTTTATTTCAGCAATTCTCTTAAGTAGTACTGAGATTTAGTAAGAGTTATGAGCAATACAAAAGATTCAAATGAAATCCATGATCTTCAGATTGAGTACAACTAGGACTGCAGCTTTGAGTGCTGTTTTTCTTTAAATTTAGAGATGAAACACTTAAAGAAATATGCATGAATTTCTCACATTTGATGACTGAGATAGACCCAACATTCAGAGAGGAAATGTAGAGCAGTAAGACAGTGGAGAAAAGAAATACATTTCTAATGAATATCTCAGCATAGCTTTTTGTGGGCAAACTGGGTAGGAAGAGTCAATTTTCAGATAAGAAGAGGTCTTAAGTCCTAACCAGGGTGGTGATTTTTCACAAGAAAAGCTCTTACATTCAGTGCTCAGGCCAACAGCTAACTCAGGTAAGCACATCCTGTTTACCTAAATTCATTCTACTGTCCAAAACCATTCTGGTGTCGGGATTTAATTTGACTAACCCTGTAGGTACAGTTACAGAGCAACTGCACACAGCTGTGCTTCTCTCTCTCCAGTATTTCCTTCTCAGGCACACTGCTGAAGAGTCCTAAAAATGATGAACTCTTGTATGTTGTAACTCTCAAGAATGATGAGAGACTAAAGAAGTGCTTTTACTGTCCTTTGCTGAAAGCAGCATCAGACAAGTCTTTAAATCTGTCCATTTTGCTCTCAGCTGTCCTCTGGTTTCCATTTTTGCTGCAGCACAAACACGAAAGATAACCATGTCCTCAGTGACATCATTCACAAGTTCAACTGTTTGGCAAGAGCAGACCTGTGAGATGAGACTAGAGTGGATCTGAGAAAAAAGGAGCAAAGAGTGAGACAACCTTGTCCAGCCAAACTAATTTGTTTTTTAATTACTATATAGGAACATAAGTTACTCTGTCAGACAAGAGTAAAGTAACGGCATACACAGTTTTCAAATATCAATAATCCTAAAGTTATCAATAATATTAGTCTTATCATAATATCCCAGAAGTCTTCATTAACTACAAACTCTAGAATCAGAAACTGTTTCAATTATAATAAAAATATAGCTGCATTTGCTTTGTGGAAAGCGGAGGCTATTTTACAGCTCCTTCTACCACTGTGCAAGAGTTAAAGTCACATACCAAAAATCATATCCATTACAATTTCAATAAATTACAGAATTTATTATTTCAATTT
>JACDJE010000364.1:336828-478800 GCA_016647715.1 Pavo muticus
TTTGTCAACAGACAATTCTATCTGTCTTCAAAATAACCACTGTAGAAAACTAACCCCTAGCTTACCTTGGCAAGTTAGAAAGGAGTTCACTGTCTCTGAGAAAGAACATTATTTGTTTACATGTGCTTCATCAAAGCTGTTAAAGGGAATCTTTCTGCAGCCTGTAACTTGCAAGAAAGAAAGCAGATTCAAAGCTGATCCCTCCATCCTTGACATTTTATTTATCTCTTGAAATGTTTGGGTTTTTTAATGAACTTCTATTACCTGCTCACTTCAGTGATTTTTTTATTATGGCCGAGCATATAAAAAGGTAAACTTTAGAATAAGTGTCCATCAGATTCTTCAAACATAATGGTGATGCAAGTACAGTTGCGCGCACACACACACACACACACGTATCTGTCTATCTGATAAATTTTCAGCTGCAGTACCAATTCCCAAGTTTGCTTTTGAGATAGGAAACTCACACCTGTTAGCCTGCATAGATCATCACTGGAGCCTATAGCAGCAATTTTAACTCCAGGCATACCAAAGTACTGCTGATACATAAAAGCCAATTATTTACTGTTCAACATAAGCTCTCTGTTTAGCTGACTTGATTTCTGTAAATGCTTGCATTACAAGTTAAGAAACCTCCATTAACAACCTATTGTATATATTATCATCAAAAGAAGCGATTCCACAAGTGAAGTTGGAAGTTTTGCTGCTGATGTCCACACAGAATATTTCTAAGACCTTTTTTTCTGCATCCCTTCAGGTTCTGTTAGATTGGCACCAGGAATAAAAACACACTGTTGTTATGAAGTGAATCAGATATTACCAAGAGTGAACACACAAAGATGGTGCACAGAATTAATTTAAGAACCACTCATTACATTAAAGCACAATATCAAGATTTTGAGTGCTTTCTTTTTAAATTAATAAGATAAATTCAACTTAGTTAATTTTTGCGAAAATATTAAAGAATAGATTCAAAAGAAGCAAAGAATCTGTTATAGCTGCAGAGTTACCATTAAATTCTCTACTCACAATAAAACAGATGTGTTTTGGTGCTCTGGCTTTACACCTGGATGCATTTAAACTTTGATGTGTGTGAATGGATAGTTTGTTCATTCCTGAAAGAGCTTGCCCTTCTGCAGCCATGACATTAATACATTTCAGTACGGATTAGTACATACTGCATTATCTACTAGTAGGATATTATGTTCTCATATCCTTTGATGGTTCCAAGAACAGTTTAGTATAGTGCTTTTTCTCTCGTCAGAGAGCTAACAGAATAGTGTCATAAGAGAAAAAATAAAGAGGAGCTTGCTTGCCTACAAGCAAGCATCTTTAGCTTTTGCAGAATTTCAGGAATAAATGTACTTGCCCGCGGGAATCCACGGAACTCAAACGTTATAATGATGGTAGAGACTACTTGCTTTAAAAAGCATAGGAGTATTAAGGGAAGCTATTTTTGAAGGTCATTGTAAATACTGGCAAAGTAAGACAATAATCCTGTTCTAGTGGTTGCATACTCCTTCATATTGTTTTTTTTTCATTTTTCTTTTCTTTTAGCATAATCTTCACAAAGCAAAACATTGATAAACTTCGTCAGCATTACAAAAAATTGGCTCTTGGTAGTATAGAATACATCATTAAGCAAGTTAATGTTAAATTTGCTCATAATTTTCTAGTATTTCAGGTGCCTTTCGCTTATTCTCAACTTTCTGAATAATTTCCCTGGAAACAGACTTATGTTCTAATATGTGCATTAAATATATATAGAGATATATTATTATTATTTTATTGTACTGTGTATTATTATTCTATAGATAGAAATATAGCATTTCCATCTCTCTCTTGTGCTCTGTGAGGACAGTGAATCACTAGCAGTCAGACCTTATTTTGACCTTGCACTTGGGCAGAACTGCAAGTCTGCTTATGTAGAAAGAAAATATTTAAACAGCAAGGAAGTTGCATGTCAGATTAACAGCATTCTAGCAGAAATCTGCAGAGAAATAGTGTACAGGTTGCCTACACATACTTGAGTTGTGTCTCCTTTCTTGAATGCTAACCTCAAAATACTAGCTAAGTTTTAAAAAAGTATAAATAAAATCCATGACTTCTTATATCATTGGATTTATTCCAACTTTTCAACATAGGAATCTGAGGGATGATATACACTTGAGCACACTAAGATGGAGCCATTCTTTAACATTTGGATCTCTGCAACTAAATCTAAGTCTCAGTGTCTTTTTATACATGAGTTACATACTACGTGAGAATAATCCCTCCCGGTAAGTACAAAGATATCTCTACATTAATCATTTTACAGTTTCTGTCTCCTTCCTAACTATTCGTATCGGCTTGTTCTGCAAATCGCAGTGAAGCTTGAGAACACTCCTGCTGCAGAGTTCAATTCCTCTAAAGCCTTGACGAAACATAATAATTTTGGAGTGGAACCCACTGCTGGATGCATGGGAAATAAAGCACTGAAAACAAAAAATGCTGTTGAGCACACAATGAAATATATTTTCAATGCATTATAATCAAGTTGCTTTAGGAATGACAGCAGTCTTAATAAGAAATGAATAGAAGGAAAAACAACAAAGTCAATAAAGTTGTTACGCTAGGATTATGCTAGGATTAGACCTGCAATCCATACATGCAGCAAACCAAACAGGCAGAAACATTGTTCAGCTGGAGGTTCTGCATGCTTGAGGTTGAATATAAGTAGACCTTCAAAACCACCAAAGGCTGAGGCAAGGAAAATAAATGCCTGCGAAGTCTGTTAACTCCGCAGGGAGATATCTCAGTTGGTAATTTCAAACCATGAAAATAAATACTGTACGTACATGTAAAGTAACCTAGTATGTACTACGTACTCAGGAATTTTTTTTATCATTTTATCAACTAACTAACTTCTTGCTACTGCATCTTGCTACCTGTGATGCAACAGACTCAAATAAACAGTTGTAAGGATCTGACTTCATGTGTTTAAGATAAAATGATGAAAGACACAAAATTCAGACTCAGAAAGTCAAGTCCCCTTGGCCACAACATGTGTTATAAACCAGGGGATCGGAACTTCCGTGACACGCAGACTGGACATACCGTCAAACAACCCATCAGGCTCTGCTCAAATGGTCTCTGAAAGGCTCTGGGGTCACCACACCAGTCCAGGAGCTCTGTAGCTGCATTATGGAAGTTTGCAGGGTTCTGTAAGTGCTGACAAAGGAAAATGAAGAAACACAGTAAATAACATACACAAAGGCTGACATTCTGTTTTTACACCATGTTAATGCAAAGTTTGGAAACTAGGAATGGTATACATTTTGGAAGTGAAACCTAAAATTGCATAGCGAACACAGATGATCCCACTTTAATTAATTCTCATTACTATCACAGACTTCCTAATTTTCTAATATAAATCTGTTAGTCAGAGATGAGCTATAACTTGAATTCCATACTCGTACCCCCAGAACATTACCTCTCACATCTGCATACTGTAACGGATTCTGCTTGGGCACCAAAACCGCCTGAATCTAAATTCAGTGAAATTTCAGTTCTGCATTCAAAATCCTAATCTTAGTCTTATGCTCAGTTGCTGGGACATGCCAGTGCAGCCATGCCTTCCAATACTGAGTTTCATCTTTGCCTGCCAGCAGTATCAGGAAATACCAGGGACAGAGCCAAACCGACACATGACACTGATCCCTTCTATGGATTTTGCTTTGTTTATCATGAGGCATCATGCTGAGCAATTGGGAGGACCAACTTTAAGATGAGAAAAAAAGGAGGAATTGTTCTTTACTGAGGTGTGGCTGGGATGCTGCCACTATTGAAAATGCGAAAGCACTGGAAGTGTGTGGAAATATCAGAATGGAATCTTACTTCTTCTGAAGAATCTGGCATAATTTTGAGAGAAAATACACGTTTTGTTTTAAAATCTGCATGAGAAATGCAATTTTTAACTGTCACACTCATCTCTGCTTTTGTACTGAACACACTGTATCCCTATTTTTTTGAGACATTTAGTAAGCTTACCTGATATCATAACTGACAATATCATCCTTCAAAGTGCTATATACTGTCAAAGTATTCTAGCATTTTAGCAGAGGCAGAGGGAGGGCACAGGAAAGAAGAAATTCAATTTACATGAATAATATTGCATAAGTCTTTCAAGGAGAACTCCAGAAACAAAAAGAAACGAGAATAGGTAGGAATTGTGAGCATCTTTTTAAATAGTAGGTTTATAATTCTTGAGATAGCTAAGAAAAACATGAAAATGATGATAATTTTAACCAGAAGGTACAAAACCCAAAGGTATCATTTTAAAAATACATCCTTTTTGAATCAGTAGCATAATTTGGGAAAACATGCTTATTTCTAAGCATCTGGATTAATGATAATGTTCACAACCTAGTTTCTTTTCCTCTTTTCCCCTGGTGCCTGAGAAGCTGCATATATATTAACTCTACCCTAAATAGAGGAAAAAATCACTCCTATGCCAGGTTCTAAGGACTTCCTAGTCCATGAGCTTTTGAATCACATTACTGGAATTCTTCTTCTAAGAAGGCTCTTGGTCAGAGGCCTTGTTTTAACAAGAGATGACTGACATGCAGGGCATGGATTTTTAAATATCAGCAGAATTTGAAAAAGCAGACAGGCACTGTGCAATGTGATTTTCTCCTCTGCTCTACAAACATGGACTATAGCTCCTAATACCACCTCACTTGAGAGCTTCACCTAGGCTGCACAACAGAGCAACTTTTTCTTGCCAGCTAGTTATCTCGTTGTTGGAAGAGACAAACTATTCTGTTTATACACAAAAGAGAAGAGTCCAAGTAAATAAATGTAAGAAACTGTATTTTAAGTCTTTCTATGAAAAAAAGCACCCCATGAGTAAGGCCAGCAACTTGACTTATGCATCTTGTAAGTAGAAGGGAAAAGAATCATTTCTGAAGGTTTAATTTACGCCTGCCGAGAAGAGATTGCCTGACAGCAAATCCCTCAGTGTACACTGCTCCTTCAGTACTCCACCTGCAGGGCAAACAGAAACTGGTTCAAACCTCTCTACAAAATCATGTGTAAGCTCTGCTACAATCAAACATGCTGTTTCCAGAAGGCAAGAAATGCGTGTAAGCTGGTGAACAAATTGCATTTCACTGAACACATGCTGCACCGGTAGGGCACATATCCCAGAAGAAACTGAACTATCTCAGTATGGGGAAAGAAACAAATCAGAACAAACAAAAACCAACCACCCCTTCCACTCAGAAACAACTCATGGAGAAATTCCCAACTTGGTACTTGAAATTGCCTTTAACAATCCTCCCCTCTTTGTGAAATGAATCGAGATCTGCTGATGAAAGTGCTAAACTTGAGTGAGATATTGTTATTTTCACCACTGTTACTGTTTGCAAGCTACACACATGAAACAGACATGAAAGATCAATCTCTAAGCCTTGGTTTAGGCTACCAAGTGAAAAGCAGAGAGGGATCTCAGCCAAAAGCCTTATTTTCAGCTCAGTATCCCATAATGCTGATTTCTGCTTAGCATCACTGAAAAGCGGTATCCCTTTTGCAAAACAGAAGTCCAAACTGCACTAATTTTGCACTTTTCTCTGGAAGGAAAGGCTCACTGATGTGATTGAGCTACTTGTCCTATAACTTCCCATCATGTGTCTTCACTGCTTCGGAACCGAGTGCTGCAGAACACTACCCTAGCCCACCTCCTAAATACAGAAGGTGTGCTGAAATTACGACTTCTTAAATGCTTTTGCACAACTGAAATTAGTTTAGAAACCAGCTGGGAAAGATAAGCAAGTCTATTAATTCAACTAAAGGTTAAAAAGCCCCAAACAAGCCATAAGAAGCAGAAGGCAAAAGACCAGTGGTTCCACATTCTGGGGAAGTATACTTCTGTAGTTTCTGTGATGATTGAAAACCTGATCCCACAGGGACACTCCTATCAGCTAAACAAAGTTCCTTCTGTGGCGTATTTCTAACAGTTTTCTGATTTTCTTAATGTTTTAAATTACATTTTTCCTCAGATTTCTCTTTTTCAGATTACAAAGGGCAAGGTTACTTTTTGAGGGGAAGCATGGAAAGCAAAGAGAAATCCTCCCTGAATCAAAGCACAAAGGCAGGTGAGTTACGTAAGAAAATATTCCAAATGTCTACCATCATTTTTTTTTATTTATTGACAGTTTAAACGCTGCACCCGGGGCAAAAAGCACTAATGTCATTCACACCCTCACAACTAAAAGGCTGCCTGAGAAGGATATTATTACATCTGCTATATTCACGGAACAAGAAATTAAAGAGATTTTCTTAGCTCTCGATCCAAGAACAGAAGTACAAAACAAGGCTTTTGCCAGACCCATCCATCAGCTTTGCTGTGAAGCACTTCCATGCATGGCTCTATCCTCTTCAACTGCAATTATTGGCAGCATCTTGACAGAAGCAAAGCGTGAGCCTGGAGAGTCTAGTTTGAAACTGTGCTTCATGTAAGCAAGGAAAAAAATCACTAATGGATAGTTTAGAAAAAAGCGACAATGAACCAGATGTGCTATGATACACCTTGGTATGTCTTCAAAGCTGCTAATCAAGAGTGTAATAATGAAGGATGGGACCTGCAACACCACTACGCTTGCAACCTACAGAGCTATCAACAAGTAGAGAAAATGTGTATGAGCAGAATCTGAAGTGGAGACGAAAAAAAGACAATGAACTGAATGAATCCACTATTTACCAGATTGGCTGCAGTATCATCTGCATCTTAGACAGTTCTTAGTGAAACGTGACAATTTCCATTATTGCAAAACCTAATAAAATGTTCAGACTAATCATTTCTGACTCCAAAAGACTAATATTTTCTAATCCTGGACAGAATAGAGATCACAGAGACACCTGATGTATGTGAATGGCTCATTACTGCAGAGATCACCAGGTGGTACTCTGAAGAGACAGCCTCTTCGAGGCATTTATTTTTGGTCTTGGAAGGAACCTCGTGTTCTTTGTAGCACTTTAATTAGTAGGCTGGTGTGAGGAATGGAGAAAACAGCAAAGGAGCCCGCTGTCCTCTTCCCTGTGTTCCACAAGAAAGAACTGTACCAGCGAATCTCCTTTCCAGAGTGGAGCTGGCATTTGAGCTGGATTCTGGGGAAGACAGGAATGTCTACCTGCTGCACATGCCTATGTGTGGCTCAAATATTTTATTTAAATAAAGAACAGATCATCCTTGTATATCAACAGAGACATACAGGCAGACAATGCAGGTACAGTAGGACATAAGTTTACTCTTTTTCACAGCAAACATCTGTGTGTCTGTTCCATGATTTGCTGTTATGTGGTCACCAGCAGGAAGAAAATGACATTCACATGGGGAGTTATGTGGAGCAGCTGATACGTGGCAATTTTTGGTGCAAGCATTACAAAATACAGCCATTTCTGAAAATTGCTACTCCCTCCCAATTAGAAGGTAACTAAAAACTCGCTGATAAGCAATAAAAATCAGCAATGAGCCCCAAACTATACGCTCCATACCATCGATGTGTGAAATAGGCACATGTAATAAAGAACACATCTTTTTCAAATTAGATACTACAGCACAATTGAGTACTTTCAGTCTTCACACCCACACCAAAGTGGGTGCAACCCACTTCCTGCAACCAAAGACTCCGCATAATTTTAGAGACAGAAATCAAGCATCCACATTGAAATACAGCAAGAACAACAACCTTATCCCCTCTAAACATAAAAGACTGCAACCCAGGTATACACTTGTGTATGTTAGGGAGAACAGTAAGAAGTAATGGAAGACTCACAGTCAAAATTAAGACCAATTACACAGTGCTGAAGCTATCTCATGACAGCAATGGGATGGAAAATGAATCATTTAAACATGGAATCCATATGTTCCAAGTAGTTGCTATAGAAAACAAATGTAGAATTTCAGTTTACAAACTCCATATTTCTGGTGGAGGATTTTTTCTCTCCCTTCTTTGGAATACATCAAACTGAAGACGAAGTCCTAATTTGCCACAACTTAACCTATTCAAAATGAGATGTCATGCAAATAAGTTTTTGAGCAGCAAACTGCTTAACTATGCTAAACAAGTTATTGCATTTATTTACGTGATGTCGCACCAAATTATGAAGACTGACTCAAGTTGTCTGTTTATTTCGCCGAGTTACGTCTGCTCTGTGTCTCACTCCTTGATTTAATTGAGCTGCTGAAGATAATATAACTTATCACACAGACATGATGCCATGTTGCTAGATTCTAGGTTAATTAACAGTAGCCTACAGTCACTGCATTTCTCACATGGTTAGCCACTTGGACCCTGTCTACTGTCTAGCTTCACTAATCAACGAGGCTGGGAATTTCACATTAGAGATAGAACACACCAGCAGCAGACAGAGCTTTTGACTGTGCAGAAAAAGAAAACCCAGCTCGCCTGCCGGCAGCTTTTTCTTCCCTCTGAAATTAACCCATTATTACACACTGTCTGCTCACGTCGCACTTTTGGCAAAACCTCTGCTTAGCAAATCAGGAAAATCAAAGCTGGGTGGCAGCTGCTCCCTGGTGGGGCAGAAGGCTGCGGCTGCTGCTCCCGAGTAGAGCCAGCCTGGGCCCAGCAGCAAGACCCACACACTGTGTGTGGCATGGTGCTGCAAGCCAGACGGGCCATGCAGCTGCCCTGACCACAGTGGGCACAGGAGGCAGCAGCAGGGCACTGCGGAGCTCACAGAAATGGCACAGCACACAATGCACCACCTTCTGCTGGGTGTTTTACTGAGGTGGGCCTGAAAGTAAGGATGCATCTCCTTGACACTCAGAGTTTCAGGGCAGGCTGCCCCAAGACCTTCTTTCCCTAAACTGTGCAGGCTTGCTTTTTGTTCTATGAATTACTGTTCCACAAGGCTGCCTGGCCAGACCCAAAGGCGGCAGCAGGATGAGGTGGGGCTGGGAGGGAGCAGAACCCCTGCCTGTAGCCCATCTTCTGGGCTGTCCGCACAACAAAGCTTCTCCCCAAGGTGGAGCTATGCCTTCAGTGTTAGAGGAGGACAGAGTGCAGCTCACAGCACAAATATTCCTCCTGTCTAATGAAGTCCCTCCCCTCTTATTGAAATAACAGCACTTTTGATTCTTTCAGCCCAGAGAAATATGTTTTTGCTATCAATATTCCTTGCTGTTCTCTCTAACGCGCAATGCATACAAAAAGATATACCAAAAGAAAATGATGAAGCTTTGTGTTTAGATATTTACTCTGGGGTTTTTCCTCAGACTTCAGCCAAGTCATTCCTAGTTTGCATAACAGGTTCATCTATAAGTTCTGCAAAATTTGTCTTGCACTGCATTACACATCTCGAATTGTGGGTCAGAAAGAAGCCAGCATCAAATCCATCTCCTCTGAATTATGTGCTATATACTCAGCATGCTGTGAGTTTTGCACAGGGCTCATGACATCTGAAATGCATGTACATGGCTCTGAAGTTCATATGATCTGCTTGCTATTTTTAGCTGTTGGTGTGCAGGTTTTCAAGCTTTCCTCCACAGCATAAAACTCCCACATGACTGTAAAACCTAAGGATTTAAAAGCAAAGCAAAATGTAAAACTTGTCAAACTTTCTGTATAAAAAATAGGATGATCAAAACTATGAAAAGAGTAGCTCCTTACAGACTAAACCAATTGACACTGTCTGAGGAAGGAGCTGATCTCTGCTTCCTGTGTACCAATGTGACTTGTGTACCTCTGGTGTGCACCAGCTCTGTTCACTGAGAAACAGCACTTGGTGTCCCGGTGCTTTGGCACATCTGACCAGGCAGTTCACACTACTTTTTGTCTAGCTTAACATTAATCTGGACTTGCTGCACTGAATGGAAGTGTGTAGATGGCTATAGGTAAGAAAGGGACAGGGAAAGAGCAAAGAGACAAAGATTACGCGCCCTTCAACTGGAGTAACACAGGAGCAGAATTACTGTGGTCCTGCATGTTTGGCAAAGGGAGTTCAGCCCTGAAAGAAAAAACAATCTCCTATCTCAAGAATGTAAACAGGATTCCTGGTGCTTTGATACAGAGTAACCCTGGGGAGACAAGGCAGTTTTTCATGCATTACTCAGCACACAAGTATGCTCCTCCTAGACCTAAATTTGATAGCTCATCAGCACCACACACAAGCAGTATGTGGCCTGCAAATCAGCAGCGGTCACTCGCTGTAATACACGGATCACATTGTCATTACTGAAAAGCCTCAGCGGGCTCCACGAGCGAGCCAGCTGTGAGCCCCTCTCCCACGCACAGGCACCCACTTCTGATTCCCATCCACAAAGAATGTTCTCTCTCTGTGCCATACCCTCCACTGGCTGCAACTGAGCTCAAGGGGTGTCACAGAAACATGGGACATTAACCAAGGATAAGCTTTAGAAGTGGAAAATGCCATAACTCAGAGGTGGCTTCTCTATTTTTTCATAGTCAAGTAATGTGATAATAGAAATTATAGAAAGGCCATCTATGTGAGCTGCTGTACTCAGTATATTAAAAATGCGTCTGCTGTGAAGATTCAAAACAAATGGTCTTTTCCTTTTTCAAGAGGGTAGAGGGAAGTACTGCGATATTTTCTTTCTTTTGGGAGTGCATTTTATCTGAACATGGTTATATGTAGTTCAATTCTCTACAGTCCCTTTCAATATCAAAGATTGTTTTATTTATCAAAAAATTAAAAGGCTCAAGCTGTGCATTTTGTATTCAGATAATCTCCCTCTCCCCCCCAAATTTAGTGTTTGTGAGATTGAGAGATCCCTAATGAATAGAATTATCTTGCACTTACATGGTTCATTCCATTGGAGGCTTTATAAATATTTTATTAAGCTCACATTTTGAGAGGCACTAGATACACTGAGAAGGAGATTAAAACCATGTTAGTCCACAGCTTCCTATAAAACCAGAATGAAAGGGAATCGCCTCTGCCCCACTTGTCCACTACAGCCTCTTTTTCAAGGGAAAAGAAAACAGTAAATGCTCAGCAAAGCCCAGCACCTCTTCATCAGATGTTTTAAGTACACGAAAATAGTGGGGGAGTTGACGATGCGAATCATCACTGAAGACAGGAGATGACACATTAAACAAACGAGAAAAGGAACAGAAAGAAAGCATGAGCATCACTGAACTGCAAAAAGACAAGGTGTTCACTTACTTACTGTAAGCAGTAACAGAACAAACATGTCCCAATGCAATTTCTACACATGCCTCACTCATAGAGTATCACAGAATCACACAATTGCCGGGGTCGGAAGGGACCTCTAGAGATCATCGAGTCCAACCTCTTTGCTAAAGCAGGTTGACATGTCAATATAAAATGTGTTTACAAACCAGCATTGGTTTCAGAAAAGATGAATGACTGCTGACTGAACAGCCTTGGTCTCATGCGAGATCTGTAAGGAGGACTGCACGCACATGCATGTGCTGCAGGAGGAAAGTAACAATACAGCAATCACGATGTGTCTGCTAGTTTCACAGAAGTGTCAGAGATGAATGCAGTGTCCTGATCCTTACCACACGCAGGAGAGCTAAAACAAGAATTGCTCCCTGGCTCTGATGATCAGAATTACTTTGCCGTCTTTGTTCTGTATCTTTAATAGCTACTTAATTGCAGTACACTTACAACTTTGTGTTACATGAAGAAACATGCAACAAATTAAACCTCCACAGACCCTCCTGCTGCTGCTCTACCAAACCCTGCCTAGACGATAAGAAAATCAGAGCGATTCAAATCTGACTGATGGACATGAGGCACACAAGTGGCCAGTCGCCTTCCTGTTCACCTGTCATTAAAAGGAACAGCAGTACCCAGTCCAGACTTAGTATCCTTCATGCAACCAGCACCTGGCCTGCTGAGAACCCTGAGAACAGAATGTTTTGTGAACAACCCAGAAGAATCAGAGAGCTCCAAACTGTTTTTCCTTAATAACTCACAAAGAGCGCCTTTATGAGAAAAGTCAAGAAACAAAGGAACAATCGTTTGTTCTTTCTCTTAGGCCATGCTCAGTGACATAAGGCTCCACGCTACCTTTAAATTTGCAACTTCAGCTCAATTGAATTATGAAATCACTTTGACTAACCAGTTCACTCACTCTTCTTGGCAACCAAAACAAGCCATCTTCCATTAGTATTTCCCTTCATAACACGCTAGTGTAACATGTCTCCATATGTGACAACAGCAATGATGCTGATGCTTCTTTAGATTTCTTCATTGTTTCAATAGACAACATAACAATACAGTTTTCTTCCTTAATTCTCATTCTTTTCAGCAAGCAGTTTGAGCACTAAATACTTCTATATATTAATAAGTTATTTTTCTCCAAGTATGTTTTTTCCCTTCAAATACTATAGCAGTATTAAAATAGTGGTCTAAATATTTATTTGAATTGTTAACAAATATTATTTATGAAAATAGGCTTATTTGTCTTCAGGTTGTTTGCCTGCATTCTTTACAAAACATTAGCATCACAGTGTCTTTAAGTAGAAGACAAAGTGAAGGATGCAGGGAAAATGAGGATTCTACCTAAAAAAAAAATATCTGTGTTATGAACATTTAGTAATTTGAGGCACATATCCCAGCATTTTGAAAAGCTGGGGTTAGTGGTTTCTTCATGCAGTTTATTCCATATCAAGATGTTTTAAAGACATTAATGAAGCATGACAACAACCCTCAAGTAGAAGGCTGTTGTCAGTAGTACAGCCTTTAAAAAGCAATAATGCAAACAAGAGTAGAAAATGAGTTAAAGGCGAAAGGGAAAAAAAGAGAAAAAAAGAACTAAAAATCACCTGATTTATGTTTTGAATCAACTCAAATTAAAGTAAAATAAAAAAATTTCTTCATTTTCTAAATTTCAGGAGAGCAAACACACTTATCTTGAAAAAAAAAAAGCATTAGTCTTCAGTAGACCCAGTGAAATGGCAGTACCGTTCATATACTTTGCCTTCCAAATTTTTTTCTGACATTTAAGTAATTTACTTACTCACTGATTGTGCTTTTTACAGCTCTTTTAATCAACAGACTTAATCTTTATTATTTTAATCTCTTAATCTATACAAAGATATCATCTCGAGGTGACTATTAAAAATGACTACTGCATGAACTGATGGCGCTGTGGAAGATGTTTAATTCACTTGGCCTACTTTCATGGGTCCTACCAGCCAAAATCTCCAAAAGCAGTGATTCCTCTTCCAGGTTCTTTGAAGAATCCACTATTTTTTATCAATTTCTCTACTATATGCATCTTTGGGAATGGAACATACCTCTTGTGTCATCCTCTTCAGCAGTTAGATATCAACAGCACAAATTAAGTGAGAGGAAAAAATCCACGTTGAAGAGTCAGGTAAGGATGAAATAGTTCCTTCTGCCAAGGTGTGACATACAAATATCTGATCATGACTTTCTGGACGTTTCTCTCACCCTGATCTGCCTTGCAAAGAATGCTATGGAAATAACATAATTCCAAGGTATTCCAAAGGCCTCCCTCATTCCCCTAATGATGAGATTAATAAGCATATTCTTTTTCTCAGGATGAGTCATCTTGAAATTTAGATTCACCTTTACTAGATAAAAGTTTTAGAGTAGTACGGGAATTTCTGCAAAGCCCAGGAGAATTAATGAGCTAAAAATCCAAGTCTGCTAATGCCATATCATCCAACTTCTGTTGGATCTTCTGAGTGAAGAGATCTGATTCCTTCACTGGGAAACTTTTCACTGTAGAGCAATAGCAGCTGCTGTGCGTTCATGCACCTATAAGATCATTCATGCGTTGCATTTTGCCGATGGGATACAATGTGGGCAACAGCAAAAAGAACAGCTACTCCCACACCAGCAAACTCATGAACATTAGTAGTTTGCACATTGGCATTGATCTGAACTACAAAAAGGATGGAAAAATGACTGAATTCTCATTAGCACACAGGACATGCTCCACTGGTACTCAACAGGCTCCATCCAAAGCACAATAACAAATTAGGTAATAAGAGGTAAATGTGAAACAGCATACCTGGACACAGTTTCTAGTTCGCAGGCTTTTCTACAGCACCAGCCTGCTAGTTCTCAGAACACCAGCTTGCCCTTCCCTCCCATCTGCACGGGCTGACAGAACTGCCCACAGCACATGCTCCGTGACCTGCTGATGCACACCAGTACTGGCTCCTCTTCTGTACTGCACAGAAGCAGTAAGGAGCTAATAACACCAGGGAAGAGTTTTCTTTCAGCAGACGACAGTAAAGGTCTGCGCAGCTGAAGGCTCCTGGTGTTAACAGTAACATTACCACTTCAAACAATTTTTTTAAAAACACTTTCTGCTTTTGCAAACAAGTACAATGGCCCCTTAAGTGCAAATGCTGTACAAGCTGTACCTGCTAGGGATTTGCCATTGCACCAACACACGTAACTAAGGGAAATCAAGCAGCAAGCACGCACACACGAAGAGCCAGAAATGGTACGACAGATGCTGGAGACGTGTTGCCAGCTAGGTCACGTATTCACTGCAGAGTTCGACCCAGCTGCTGACAAAAAGAATTTCCTATGCTCATCTGACACCAAGGTGACACCATGAACCAGCTTACAAATTTCTAGAATTTTCAAATGTTCATCCTTATTCACCAATAGGCAATTTTAAGCATTGGACTCGATTAGGTAATTGCAAAAGAAAAAAAAAATTAATTTAAATACTATTGCTACTAGACGTTTTAATTTTAAGTTTAAAATGTGTATTTTCTCTTTGAAAAAAGTTAGTAATACTAATGCCTAAACCCTTGAGGACAGAGCTGCAATAAAAAAAGAAACAGGACTGGAAAGGGGAGAACTGTGCTGGCACCAACTTCAAGCCCACCCTAGATGGTGGATTACATTCAGTCCTCTGAAATTTCTTGTACTCAGCCATCTCACCAGACAAACAAGATATCCAAATGCTGCAAGCATCAGGACAGTGTTTCCCCCACCAGAAGTGCTTCTAGCACTCATCTCTTTGCTCATTCCCTTGTGGCTCCGCTGCCTGAGCCAGAGCAGTCGCCTACCGGGATGCAGGATCTGACAAGGCAGGAATGCTGATTGACAGGTCTGTAAGTGGACTGGAGGAGCCAGGAAAGCTGGTCTGCTGTCAGTTTTTCCTAAACATACTTAACTCTAGCAGAGGAATATTCCAACAGACTGAGCAAGAAAGCAAATGAAGAATATGCAGCTATGGGTCTCAGGGAAAGAAAAAATATCCCAAGATGTTACTGATGGACTGTTCAGTCAATAAGCCAAAACTTCATGTCCCTTGAATATATTCTTCTAAATTGAAAAAAAAAAAAAAAAAGTCTTTTTCATCATCAGGTTTCCTGCTGAATGTTATTTCATGTTTAGCTGCTTAAAAAATGGTAACATTTTATGGGGGTTTCAACCAGAAAAATATGCATTCTAAATAAATATGCCCTTCATAGGAAGACTTCTAATTTTCAAAATTCATGAAGAATGAAATTTTCATGAAGCTTTATTAAAACCTTTTCAGCTATAATTTCATATCTGCCCATATTAGCCCATCCAGAATATATTAAAAATGACATGTTTAGGACTGCTGAGCATTTACATGAATCTGCAGCAATAATTTTGAAAAGCAGAAGGATTAGTTCAAACATCTCAGGGCTTAAATGCTAACAGCTATGTAAAAATAAAGAGAACTCTATTTTCCTCTGAATTGCAAGCGAGCAAACAAACACCAAATTGCTGAATGATAAAAGAAATGGGACTGTTTGTTTCCAGTCTGAGAAAGAAAAGATCACAGAATCACAGAATCACAGAATCACTAAGGTTGGAAAAGACCTATAAGATCATCCAGTCCAACCATCCACCTATCACCGATGGTTCTTGCTAAACCATATCCCTCAACATCCAAACGTTCCTTGAACACCTCCAGGGACGGTGACTCCACCACCTCCCTGGGCAGCCCATTCCAGTGCCTGACCACTCTTTCAGAGAAGTAGTATTTCCTAATATCCAGCCTGAATCTTCCCTGGCACAGCTTGAAACCATTCCCTCTAGTCCTATCACCAGTTACACGAGAGAAGAGGCCGACCCCCAGCTCACTACAACCTCCCTTCAGGTAGTTATAGAGAGCAATAAGGTCTCCCCTGAGCCTCCTCTTCTCCAGACTGAACAATCCCAGCTCCCTCAGCCGCTCCTCATAAGGCCTGTGCTCCAGACCCCTCACCAGCTTTGTTGCCCTTCTTTGAACACGTTCCAGGGCCTCAATGTCTTTCTTGCAGTGAGGGGCCCAGAACTGGACACAGTACTCAAGGTGCGGCCTCACCAGAGCTGAGTACAGGGGGACAATTACTTCCCTGCTCCTGCTGGTCACACTACTTCTGATACAAGCCAGGATGCCATTGGCCTTCTTGGCCACCCAGGCACACTGCTGGCTCATGTTCAGCCGAGCGTCAACCAACACCCCCAGGTCCATTTCCTCTACACAGTCTTCTAGCCACTCCGCCCCAAGCCTGTAGCGTTGCTTGGGGTTGCTGTGGCCAAAGTGTAGGACCCGACATTTGGTCTTATTAAACCTCATCCCATTGGCTTCAGCCCAGCTATCCAGCCTGTCCAGATCCCTCTGTAGGGCCTCGCTACCCCCAGGCAGATCGACACTTCCAGCCAACTTGGTGTCATCTGCAAACTTACTGAGGGTGCACTCAATGCCCTCATCCAGGTCATCAATAAAGATATTGAAGAGGACAGGCCCCAGCACCGACCCCTGGGGAACACCACTCGTGACCGGTCGCCAGCTGGATTTAGCTCCATTGACCACCACTCTCTGGGCCCGGCCCTCCAGCCAGTTCCTTACCCAGCCAAGAGTGTACCTGTCCAAGCCACGGACTGCCAGCTTCTGCAGGAGAATAGTGTGGGAGACAGTGTCAAAGGCTTTGCTGAAGTCTAGGTAGACTACATCAACAGCCTTTCCCTCATCCACCAGGCGGGTCACTAGATCATAGAAGGAGATCAGGTTGGTCAAGCAGGACCTGCCCTTCGTGAACCCATGCTGGCTAGGCCTGATCCCCCGGTTGTCCCGCACTTGCCGCGTGATCTCCCTCAAGACAATCTGTTCCATAACCTTCCCTGGCACCGAGGTCAGGCTAACAGGCCTGTAGTTCCCCGGGTCCTCCTTACAGCCCTTCTTGTAGATGGGAGTCACATTGGCAAGCCTCCAGTCTTCCGGTACTTCACCAGTCAACAAGGAGCGCTGATAGATGATGGAAAGCGGCTCGGCTATCACCTCCGCCAGTTCCCTCAGCACTCTCGGGTGAATCTCATCCGGCCCCATGGACTTGTGACAGTCCAGTTGGAGTAGCAGGTCTCTGACTGTTTCCTCCTGAATCGTGGGTGGTTTAGTCTGCTCCCCAGCCGAGACTACCAGGTCAAAAAGTGGAGTACCCTGAGGATAACTGGTCTGACCTTTAAAGACAGACGTAAAGAAGGCATTCAGGACCTCTGCCTTTTCCTTATCCCCAGTAGTCATATTCCCAGCCTCATCCAGTAAAGAATGGAGATTCTCCTTAGTCCTCCTCTTACTGTTGATATATTTGTAAAAGGGTTTCTTGTTTCTTTTTATCCCAGCGGCCAGGTTGAGTTCGAGCTGGGCTTTCGCCTTTCTGATTTTCTCCCTGCACATCTTAACAACTTCTCTGTACTCTTTCTGAGTTGCCCGTCCCTTCTTCCACAGGATGTAGATTCTCTTTTTCTCCCGGAGCCTCAAGAATAGTTCCCTATTCATCCACGCCGGTCTCCTTCCCCGCCGGCTCATTTTGCAGCTCAGGGGGACAGCCTGCTCCTGCGCCTGTAAGACTACCTTCTTGAAGAGCAACCAGTTGTCTTGGACCCCTTTACCCTCTAAGACTGAATCCCAGGGGACTCCCCCTACTAGTCTTCTAAACAATTCAAAGTCCGCCCTCCGGAAGTCCAAGGTAGCAGTTTTGCTGTTCTTCCTCCTGGCTCCACCAAGAATCGAGAACTCTACCATCTCATGGTCACTCTGTCCAAGACAGCCCCCGACCTCCACATCTTCCACCAGACCTTCTCTGTTTGTGAACAGCAGGTCTAGCGGGGCAGCTCCTCTCGTAGGCTCTCTCACCAGCTGCATCAGAAAGTTATCTTCCATACACTCCAGAAACCTCCTAGACTGCTTCTTCTGCGCTGCGTTGTATTCCCAGCATATGTCAGGGAAGTTGAAGTCCCCCATGAGGACAAGGGCCGGCGATCTCGCAGCTTCTGCCAGCTGCTCATAGAACACCTCATCTGTCTCTTCATCCTGGTTCGGCGGTCTATAGCAGACGCCCACCAATATGTCTGCCTTGTCAGCCCTTCCCCTGATCTTTACCCATAGGGATTCAACCTTATCATCCCCAGCCACAAGCTCAGTAGCATCAAAGCACTCTCTAACATACAGAGCCACACCGCCACCCCTTCTTCCTTGCCTATCCTTCCTGAAGAGCTTGTAGCCATCCATTGCAGCACTCCAGTCATGGGAGCAGTCCCACCATGTTTCCGTAATGGCGACTAGGTCATAGCTTGCCTGCCGCACCATGGCTTCCAACTCTTCTTGTTTGTTGCCCATGCTGCGTGCATTGGTGTAGATGCACTTCAGCCGAGCCCCTCGCCTCATCCCTAATCCCATTGCCGCTCCCCCAGGCTCATCTCTAGCAGGCCTGGTTTTATCCCCTACCCCCTTCATATCTAGTTTAAAGCCCTCTCTACAAGTCCTGCCAGCTCCTGGGCAAGGATCCGTTTCCCCCTTCGAGACAGGTGAGACCCATCAGCAGACCCCAGGCCAGGTGCCGAGTAGACCGCCCCATGATCAAAGAACCCAAAATTCTTGCTTTTGCACCAGCCTTTCAGCCACGTGTTTATAAGGTGTGTTCTTCTGGTCGTCTCAGCATCCTTCCCTGCCACTGTAGGAATACAGGCAAATACTACCTGTACGCCTGCTCCTTCAACTAACCTCCCCAGTCTCCTAAAGTCATTTTTCATAGTCCTCAGGCTTCCGTCAGTGACCTCATCACTGCCAGCCTGAACTATCAATAAGGGATAATAATCAGAGGAGCGGATCAAACTAGGAAGTTTCCTAGAAATATCCCTGACCCGGGCCCCAGGGAGGCAGCACACCTCCCTACGGGTGGGGGCAGGCCGACATATTGGGCCTTCAGTTCCTCGTAGAAGGGAGTCTCCTATGACTATCACCCTCCTTTCTTTACTGGAGGAGGCAGTCTTTAAGCGTGGAGCTGGATGCCTCTCCTTGGGAACGCTTGGAGGTAGTTCTCCCACCTCATCCTCAGCCACCGCACCCTCCAGTTTCAGGGCTTCAAACCTATTACATAGAGGCAGCTGGGGAACCGAGGTAGGTCGGGATGGGGGTTGCCCGCATCGCCGAGCTGGGACCTGCTGCCATTCCTCCTCTGCCCTCAAGTTAGCTCTCTCAGTTTGACTGCGGCAAGGGAGAGGGTCCACTACAGTTTGGGGGGTGCAATCTCTGTGTCCTTCTCTCAGAGAGTCACACCACCAGTCAATCTCCCGCTCGCACTCTCTGATGGTTCTTAATCTCTCTACCTCCTCCCTAAGCTCCACCACCAGGCTGAGCAGCTCGTCCACCTGCTCGCACCTCGCACAAGTGGCATCCTTCCCATTCTCCCCTGGCAGCAGCAGGCTCAGGCACTCCCTACAGCCAGAGACCTGAACCGCTACGTTTCTTGGCAGGCCCTCTGTCTGGGTCGCCACAGTCCTCTTGGGGCAAGCCCGTCGCCTGGTAGAGACCATGTTTGAACCTGCGGTCTCGAGGTCTGTCAGTAGGAGAGCTGATTTCCTGAACAAAGACAAGGACAAGGCACTGACGTGTCCTGCCGCAAGACACACCTCCCACACCTGCTACTGCGGTAATGTATGAGCAGTGTGGGCTGTGTTCACACTCTGACCTCCCTCCCCGGTGTCAGAGGAGGGTAACACCCCGTTCTCACCTGGACTGATATGTGTGATATGTGATATGAAGCTAGCTTCTGCCCTCCCAACAGCTGCTTTTAGTTTCCCAATGAACAGTCAAGGTCAGGCTCAAGAGATAAGAGCCAGCTCCGCCCCTGCTGCCTCAGCAGCCCGCCCACAAGCTGCCAGCCCCCGGCACCGGCACAGTGCTTTTGCTGCCTTCAAAACAGCCCTAAAAAGAGCTTTTTCGTCGGCTTTTTCGCTTTAGATCCCTTACCCAGCGCAGACTTACCTGCTCTGAAGCTGGTCTCCTCAGCAATGCAAACACACAGCAATTACAACTTTAAGCATCTCTCTCTGAACGGCTCAGGAGGCATTATGAAGCACAGCAATTGCAGCAATTCAACAAGCCTTCCTGAGGGAGGGAGGGAAGGAGGTAGGGGAGAAATGCTAATCTCTTTCTAGAAACCAGCACTGTGATGTGTGCCTCCAATTAAGCCTGGTTCATTGAGTGATCCAGCATCATCTGAGGATGTATTGCTCGATGTGCCCTGATGTAACGTGACACACGTGGCAGAAACAGCCTTCTCTGTTCTCAACACAATCAAACACTTCTGACATCAGAGAACTTGCCCATACTTCCCTCTATCCCCTTACTAGAACTTCAGCACAGCTCTAGTACCTGCCCTGATGGCTGCCCTTAGTGCAGCAGGGAGATCTCACACACCTATTCTGAAAAGGGTGGCTTCCTTCCTACTTACACAGAGATTTTCCTCATTTTTCTCTTTTCAAGAATTTCCCAAGAGATGTGTAGAAACCTTCCAAACTGACCACCAGCAAGCTGAGACAACAAATCTAGAAGTCCCTAGATGTAAAACACCCTGAACCTCTGAAAGTTGGACCCATCAAGGTGAGGATGGACATGAGCGGGACTTCAGTCTACTGATTTTGCCTGGTATTTGCTCATGTTACAAAAGGAAAATAACAAAGACTGTCTGGATAAAGCTGCATTGTTGGGCTGCTATGCAGTTGTGAGGAAGTGGGTAAGAAAACGAGTCAGTTCTGGAGCCTTCTCGAGCCCTGGGCTCCGTGAGGCCTTGAGATGCAGCCCTGCGTTCCTGCCCTGTAATGGCGGCTGTGGTGGCTGTCCAAAGCCAGCAGTGCAGGCTGGGAAACAAGATGTCAGTCCAGGGCAGCTTGGGGGCCTTTGGGCCTCTGCTGAGCACAAAGCCTTTCACAGTTTTGTTTGTGTAGACAAAAAATTCCAGATAAGAAGCCCGCACTCTGAAGATCCAGTCTCCTTCAGCATACTCTTAAGAGTCCTCGGTGTCATGACAAACTAATTGCATGTGTTAGGAGAAGACTGTTACTTTGGCTTTTTCCACAGAACATTAAAAAAAGTGTTTGATTTTAAAGCACATACACTTACAAATAGTGAGGGAATCAGCTACAAAGAGACCACACAAGCTGTTCCAGCCTTCCACAGAAGTCTGGTTTTTAAGTGTAAACACACAGCCACCTCTTCAGTTTGCCCTTTCATCTCTTCTGAAACAGTTCTTAACACACACACACGCTCTTCATTTCCTAACTAGCTGATCATATACAAGTTTTGGTTTTGTAGCTGGAAAACGCTAAAAAAAGATAAAAGTAAAACACAACCTTGATCCTGAAACAGAAGTCAGCAAGGACACTGTAGGCGTCTCACGAGCCAGAGCTGGAAGCCAGCAGCCTGTGCTGCAACCTGATCTGCCTGCCCAGGCGCTGGGAGAGCCATTTATAGGTGTCTCGACTGGGCAGGCTGTGTGGGGCTGACCGCGTGAGCCTGGCTGCCAGCAAGGCCATCGGATGGATGGGTGCTGGGTGCCAAGGGAGGGAGGCTTCTGCCCCTGGTGCAGCTGCTGCTGCTGCGCTAACCCGCCTGCAAGCACATGTCTGTTCAGGAGAGCAGCACCGCTTTTTTTGTTCACAGGCTGGGAAGAAATGGTGAAAGACTGGGGAAAAAACAGGCAGATTCCTGTTTGACCTTGCTGTTAATCCCAAAAAATTGGTGAGGGTACATTGACATAATCATGCAAGATACTGCACGTAACAGTGTGTGGCCTAGTTCTCCATGGGTGAACTGGCAATGCCTTGCCATGGCACGATGCTAATCGTGCCAGCTAATGACCTATCTCAAAGAACAAGGTAAAACATCTCAGAGCTGGGAATTTATGGCTATGTGACAGAAGAGTCTCCTCTGAAAAGCTAGTCTGAGTCAGTTTCTATCTCTCCCTTCCCAAGATTTTGCAACCATGAAAAAGAAGAGTCTCTGCTAAATTCAAGGACAAAACAAACAAGAGTCATTCCTCTCAGGCCAAACCTTAAGTATTCCAACTTTCACTAAAAAGATTATGCTCTATAGTTTTGGTGGTAAGTCATTGGCTTGCTTAACTATTTTTTGTCTTGAAATGAAAATAACTTATACTCATTGATTCAGGGTTTTATAGGAACAGAGGACCTTAAAGTTGCAACCACTCCCAGGCAGGAAACTCCTTGCTAGGCATCTCTTGCTGTCCGGCAGAACAGAGCAACTATGCAACCATGCCCTGTCCAACAGAAGTCTATAAGCTTTCTTCCAGACAGGATCAAGCTAAACCAAGAATGTTCCACCAACGGTGGAAAGTCTGACCTTCCTCCCTTCCTCTCTGCCTTCATTGCTGAAGAAATATGTCCTTGCTGCCTGGGCAAACCAGCATGGTATAAATGAAGTTAAACCATTAACTGACAAAGCATCCATTACAAAGTAAAAAATATCTATTTAATACTGTAAAAAAAAAAAAAAAAAAAAAAAAAAAAAAAAAAAAAAAAGGTAATTAGACATTCTTTTATTGTATTAAAATAACAGAAATTCTCTATGTACAAAATCTGGCAGCTCTAGAAGCTGGAACTGAGTAGCATTCTCCATTTGTCTCCACTTGATCTGAAGGCTTGTTCTTACAGCTGGAAGGTTAAACTGTTCTGTAAGTCACTTCATTCTTCATCCTCTGGGCTAGGATGGCCAAAAGGGACGCTGATTTGTGACAGCCAAGGGCATGCCTTTTCTGAACCAGATAGTTCATAAGGAACTGGGATGAAATCCCAAAATTCATTTCCTTCAGGCCTTTAAACAGCCATGAGTTGCATTAAATTTCACCACAGAGTGATGAAAGAGGGATTTAAAAAAAAAACAGCCACCACAGACTCAGACCAAGGATGGACTATGACCAGCAATTCTGCAGGGACAGTTTCCTACTTCTGCTCCCTGACATACAAACTAGCTTTGTTCAACTTATTCTGAAATCCTCTCATATAAAGGAAACACGGAGAGAAAATGACTGGTTCAAACTCTGCTCTTTTTCTCATATCCTGCCAAAGCATCTACATGGCTAGACTTGTAAGTAAACACATTTTTTATGTTATTTGCATTAAAATGTATTCCAGATAACATAAACCTCTACAAATACATGGGCAAACGTAACAAATCGTAATGAAGACTGCTGAAGGTAAGAGAATGGAAACAGATAAAAAGTTTAGAGATCTAGACTGATGCAGCACCATCCCCACGCCTATTTTTTGACAATTCCTTTGATTTAAGGTTCTTGAATCCACCACACAAAGAAATCTATGAATAGCGAAGTGTTGTGCTCCCTCAAGAATAAATATGCTTACGTCCCACACTATATTTGTGTTTGGTTAACACAAATATAGAACAGAGACAGCAGGATGGACTAGCATCTAAATCTGTTGTGGCTGGAATTATTACCAAATAGTCAGCCAGAGAAAACTGCTCAGGCAACAGGGGAAAACAGGCTGTGAACATTATCTCACTGATTTAGTGAATCTCCAAACTGATGGTTCTTCAGAAAGGTGAAATGGAAAGTTTGGCTTTTGAGGTTTAGATACCAGCAGCAGATACTCTTCTCTGCAGTCACTTTACAATGTCTCACTCCCACTCTCCTCCCCACAAAAAGCCAAGGTATTCATTGTGCAGCAGGTAACATAATGCTCATCATGACCTGCCATACAACACGCAATGCTCTGGCAGTAACCATGTTCACCTTCAGCTTACCTGTTTTATGCACTGCAGCCGGTCATTGGTCTGCTGTATGTGCCTGTCCATAGAGTTCATTTTGATTGTCTCCACTTGGCTTCTACCTGAAAGCCATTAAAATCCCTCGATCTGCAAGACAAAAAAAGACAATAAACCTCACTGAGCACAGTCCATGCACTTCTACCCCTTCTACAGCGAGTGTGACTGTGAGATCTACATGCCAGAGATTTGTCCTCCCAGGTGACACTGCTGAGAACATGGCTAAAGAAATGAGGCAGATCTGCTTGCAAGAACACCTGATAATGTTGCAAGATGAAAATAACAGCAATAGTAATAATAATCACAATAATAATGACAGTCTGGGTTTTGCAAGGCCAAAGGCATGGGGATAATTCCTAATCTTCCTCTGGGAGAAAATATAACCCATGAATATTAAAAGGATGGGATATGGCAGAATATTATGTGGCTAAAAGGAACAAAAAACTTGGGTTTTTGGCTGAAATAATGTGTAGGCTCTGGACTTCTGTACTGAAAATAAAAGCAAAAGGTATGCTTTGGATGTCCTGCAATATGAAAACTGGCAGACCAATTTAACAAGTCCTTGAAGAGGCTGAGACAGTGGCTGACAATGGATTGGGATTCATGACTCAGGCCTCCCTGAGGGACTAACAGCTCCAGGTGCACAGCCCCACGTCTTCAGGGCTGGTTTTCCACCGAGGATCTAAGCAGCTCCCATCTTCTGAGAGAACTGGGATCTCCTGATACCAGAATATGAACAAACTACTTGCTGCTTCGGACTGAACACATCCTCCATTCTTCAGTCTAAAGCTGTACAAACCTGAGGCAAATTAAAGCTTCTCTATGACTTTAAAAGAAATTATCTAGAAAATGGAAATGAAAGCTCAGAGTCAAGTTAGGAGACAATTTCTCTGTAGCTGTAGCACCTTAATAGTTGCTACAGCTGTAGAAAATCACCAGATGAGCACTGGCAACAACAAGCTATGAGGATCTGCGGTCCCCTAAGCACCCTGCTGTGCTTGCCATGTCAGTGCAGTGCTGGTACAGAACAGTACACACCAGTGCTTTCTGTATTTGGAAATACTTCTCCTGAGCTGCATGTTCAATCACCCTGCGCGTTCACATGCCAAGAATATGCATGAGCCTGGAGCTGGGGTGGGTGGGAAAGCAGAGCAGGGCATGCCAAGCACCTCTCCTCTCGCTCAGCCTGGCCTGCAGTGAGCCCTGGCCTTGCAAGGCAGGGATGGCCAAAATCCCACTGCAGCTCAGACCAGGACTGTCAGACACAAAGAGGCAGGTGAGCACAAGGGAGCCTTCTTGCCATTCCTCCCCTGTCTGGCCTTAATCTGTCTTCTTCTGTAGCGGCACAACAGCAGATCACACAGACAGGAGCCAACAACTAATCGCCAGTTTCTATCCGTAATTCATATTACCCAGCACTCTGCACTGTAACTCCCATTTATTTATGTTTCAAGCAGAATCACATGGGATTCCAGCCTGCACTTAATAAACTGAACAGATTTAAGTGCTTTTTTTCTAGAACTCACTTCTCAGTGAGGGGCAGAGAGATGCTTCACACATACATATATAAAGTTGCCTGCTTCAATCACTTTCATGGCATCTAAAATGGAAATGAAACCATAAATATTGCACACTAGAACATGAAATCCGTCTTTGCCTACAAATTCCCACATCCTCCTACTGTCACAGAGTGGCACAGCCTAAGAAGCTGCATCCCTGTGCTCAAGAATGGGCAGCCAGCACAGATTCAGGAGTTCACAACCAAATGCTGTACTTGTATACAACTTTACGCTAGCAGAAGCAAGGTGCTTCTGCTCAGGAATCTCGCCGAGGCACCCAGCAGTTTTGTTATTCAGAGGGTTGGCCAAGGCAGAGTCCTTCTCCAAAAAGGAAGCAGCAAACTTCCCAGGTACCTGCCCCACTGGAGGAGCTGGCTGCTCACCGGTCCCACAATCTCCCCAGAAGGCACCTGGCACAGCCCGGCACCGCCTGCACCCAGCTCAGGAGTATGGCTTTCCCACCCCACAGCCCCCAAGCACAGGGATGTAACGGCCAGATGGCCCTCAATACCTGGCGCTCACACCCTGCACTGCTGTGCCTCATTGATAATGTCCCTCTGGGGCTCCTGCCGGATTAGGCTCAGGGAAAGAAATCTTTTCTGCTAGACAGCAAAATGAGGTCTTACAACAGCAGCTCAAGCTCCTCATCTCCCCACTCTAGAGACAAGAGCATTCAGGAAAGCACTCCTGTCAATAAATTATAATACTCATGAAATGGTAAAGCCAGTTTCACATACAGGTATAATCGCTTGACTACGCCACTGCCACCTTCTCAATAGCAAATGCCATCCAAAGTTTCTTTAGAAAATGTGCATTGATATTTTTTATTAAAAGTAAGTAAGGCAGTCTTATCATCTGCCTGTAAGAACCCCAAACAAACCTCAGCAGCCACGAAGCTTAATCTCTCAGTGGACAGCAGAGGTATTTATCAAGAGATAAGTTAGCCCAGACATGACACCACTTCAGCAGTGATCCATCTTACAAGCCAGGACACATCATCTGCATTTTAACTGACCATCTAGAAAGATGGAGAGCAAGTTGAGAACAAACACGTACACATGTGCATAGGTCTCCTGTTGAAACATTTGAAGAAATGCAAAATATGAGATTTTTTGTTCTTTAAAATAAAGACGTCAGGATGTCTGTGCTTAACAAGCCACCAGGTAAAATATATTTCTAGCTGTCACAGGATTTGTATTTTATTGGCATCACTAATACAAACTCCTCATTGCCACGCAGTTACACAGGGAAACCAGGAGCTAAGTTGAAAAGAGCATCGTTTCCAATCAGCTGATATGCATCCATACTCTACACTGCAAGAAAGAATGGTTCCCAAGTAAAGCCAGACGCAGCAGTGCTCAGACTCAGGGCAAATCACATCAGGAGCTGCCTCTGGTGTTGCTGGCAATATACTTCAGGGCTGGGAAACGGCAGAGAGATTTCAAACAGAAAACGACCATGACTTGCCTTTGTGTACTGCCACTCATGCCTACAAAATCTTGCATGCTGATTTATGGACTGTATATACAATAGTACGTGAACTATGTGCCTTACAGTTAACTGTAAGCAAAAAAGAAGCTTGCTATCAGCTACCTGAGCCACAGCTTACTGTTGTATTTGTCCAAATTGTCACATCTCTCACACGCAGAGGTTTCCCGAAGCTCTTCTGCAGAAGTTCAGGGCAGAGCTGTCAAACTGCCTTGCATGGCATCCAGCGGATGCCCAGGGGCAGGGCTCCTGCGCTCCTGCGCTCCTACAGACAGGTCATACCACGTCTTCTGCAAACTGATCAGCTCTGCTTTCAACACGGTGGCTCGCACTGAAAAGCAAGCTCTGACTCACCCTTTCCCTGGTAGCTAAGAGTACTCTCACTTCCACCCCTATGCACACTTCTCACTGCTCTCTGGCAAAACCAGCCCTCCCCTGCCCCATGCTGGCAGACAGCCGCTATCCCTTCACAGCATCCAGCTCACAACTTTTGCCAGCTCGGTTCATTTCTTCCCTTCTGGTAAAGAGAAGCCCTCCTTCCTCCATGACCATGGTCAGAGAATACTGGTTTCACAAACCTAATGACCAAAACTGCATAGGAGGGCTCTCCTCGCACGACGACACAAATGCTTACTCTGTACTCAGAAGGACCTGCCCTGTGCTGCCCAGACTTACCCTTACCTCTCCATTAGATACATCAAAGGGGCATCAAATAGGAAAAAAATTTCAGTGAGCATACTGGGTCTAAGTCATTTCTGCTATAATAAAAGTGGAACTCATTAGCAGAAAACCATTATTTTCTGGAAATTATTCTTTCATAGACCCCAGTTAGAATTAAAAGATTAAACAAGGGAAGTGAAAATTATCGTATAGATCTTAAGTTTCACCAAAGCAGAGTAAGTGTTTTGACACCAGGCTGTTTTGCCTGGAAAAAATATTAGCAGCACTACATTCCAGTGGCTACACCTACTGCAGTGATACTGCTGTACACCAGTCCAGATCCCCATGGGCGCATTCACATCCTGAAATATCAAAAACGTCTTTTCTGCCAATCTCGTACTGTTTTGAAAGTGGCAGCAAGATCATCTTACTGGAGAATAATGGTGCTTAAGATACAGAAAGGCCAGTGGGGCAGCAGAAGGGCAGCCTTGCACCCAGCTAAGTGCCCGAGCGCTTATCAGGTCATGGGTGAAGTGACTTTGCTGGCTCTTGTGCTCGCCTCTGGGGCATCAGTGCTGGAAACCAGGCTAAGATTCAGGCACAGCAAGTGGCTCAGGGGACAGCAGGGGATGTTGCTGATCAGGATTAAGGGCTCTGACAGAACAGCGCAGAGAAGGGAATTGTACAGGGTGCTTCATAACAAATCCCCTCTGTTCCATGCACACATTAGCCAGAGAGGTTGTATACTGCTGCTTTATATGCTAGCTCCATCCAAGAGGATCAACAAAAAAGAAGTGTTCCCAGCACCTTCTGGTTGTTCAGCAATAAAGAGCCCCATTCTTCTGCTGTCTTTTCTGAGGTAAAGACCCAATCTCTCTTGCTCTTAAAAAAAATAAAAAAATAAAAACGTGAATTGTTCTTTGCCTTCCTTCTTCCCTCCCCTCTAGCATGCGAGTTTATAGCCCTAGGCAGTAATTAAAGAGCCCTCATTTACATATTTCTGATGTCTCAAAAATGGAGAATGTGTTTTTTTAAAGGAACAGATGTATCGACCTGTTAGACATCCTTTTTTTTTAACCCTAAGTGTATGGAATCCTTTTTGTTAAACCATTCCTACAGAATACTCTTCTATATTAAAAAATAATGAAACCGCACAGCAGCTAAAAGGAAATTTCACAAGCTTCTGCTACACTACATTGGCTAAAAATTCAAGCGACATGTCCGCAATTACTCTACCAGAAATTGGACCTCCAGTAACATATTTGCGAACAGCAATTCAGTAGAATGTGTTCTCTGCTAGTCTTTAAAAAAACAGGCATTTCATCACTGTTTCAAAATGCTGACATTTCAGAAAACACTACAATTTGAAAGTAAATATGATTTTAGTTGTGAGTTTGGATAAGCCTTGCTCAGAGGGACAGCTGGAAACAAGCAGCAGTGAAGCTGCTGTCTCTCTCCCACCTCCTTCCCCCATTCCCACTCCAGGACTGACACAGAAGCACAGGAGAGCTCCCAGAGAACTTGTCGCCCCTGTCCAGCTGAAGGCGGTACAGGCGATGCAGCCCTGCCATGCCTGAGCACGGGCATCTGCCTTTGACCTGAAACACTTCCTGACAAATCAGGGAATATTTTAGCAAATAATTTTAACACATCCTTTCCCCCATTAAACCATTTTGAGGTCAAGAGAGAAGCCACTTGGAATGCCAAGAACATGCTAGTGTATCTACTGGTTAATAAGTTGTATGCCATTACGCTACATAAAAGCATAAGTCATTGAACAACAGCTGATTTGAACCTCCTCAGGACATTACATGCTATTTTTTTTAGACTTGGAAACAAAGAGATGAACAAATAATGTGATCACTACAAAAGAGAAAAAATGGTTCCAAAAATAATTCTGTTAAAGTTCTAGTGGAACGATGAAGAGAAAAGGCAAAAGGAAACAAACACATTCTCTTGATTTTCCTCTTTCAGAGGGGTAACGGCAGAGCTCCCACAGCTGCTGTGCTGAGCAGGGAGAGCTGCTGCTGTAAGAGATGGGCAGCAGCCAAGCACCCCGGTGCTAACGGAATAACACTGAGGTGCTGGGCTCCCACTTTTACAAGGGCCAGGTACATTGGCAAGGCATTATAGTTAAAAGGATCTTCTTTGGAGCCGTTTGGAACTACTCAATGGAAAAAGGGTGAGAAAAAAAATTTAAAAAAAATGGTCAGTCATAAATTGAGTAGGAGAGAGAGTAAGAAAAGTAGAAAATTGTTCCCTAAGGAGGAACTGAACCACAGCAATTTTTAAATATCTTCTTTTCCCCTCATCCAGGCCCATCCCACCACAGAACGCAAGTTGG
The DNA here is from genome assembly GCA_016647715.1 of Pavo muticus. Taxonomy (NCBI): domain Eukaryota; kingdom Metazoa; phylum Chordata; class Aves; order Galliformes; family Phasianidae; genus Pavo; species Pavo muticus. The sequence goes on from JACDJE010000364.1 coordinate 366,965, forward strand.
CTCATACTGTTGATTCAATCAGCTAAAACTAATAATTTCCTCTATGTCTCCAGTACGCCTAGGGTCGTAACAGAGGGCAGACGATTTTTATCTAATAAGCGACTCTGATCAAGCAACAAGGCAAGCTAGAGCGAGGGCAGCAGAGGACGGCGCTGGCTAATTAATCCGGGAAGGCGAGGGGCAGCGAGGCCAGGGCGCCGGGGCGGCAATGTCCCTGCTGCTCCAGCAGGGGTCGCTGCAAGGCCGCGGCGCCGCCAGCCTTCCTGCCCGCCCTCCCGCCCATTGGGACGGCGTCGCGGCCCCGTCTGCTGCCTCCCACAACGCGTTTGGGACATGTCCCCGCGCTCGGGGCGTGCTGCTCGCCCATAGATGTGGGGAGCTGAGACAACGGCCGTCTGATTCCACCTAGCTTGCTAATTTCTTTTTCCTCTTTTTTTTTTTTTTTTTTTTTTTTAAAAATTAAATAGTTTTTTAGAAGTTGTTTCTTGAGCTATCAGAACAGACATAGTTTAACACTATTAATTACATTTAATTCCATTAATTCTGCACCATTCCAGACGGTGCTCTCTCCTAGCAAGAAAACTGGAAGAGACAGACCTCAAACTATAAAGGTGCTATGCAGCTCTGCACAGAACCACATCCACGTACCTGCACGCTGCAGCAAATGATCTCGTGATTTAAGCCTGCTTTTCAATAGAATAATTTGCAAAGGTTCTTAAATATTATTTTCCTTTCACGAATCAAACTGCAAAAAAGTTTAATATTTATCCATGACAACTGTTTTATTTCCCCTGCTAGATACAGTGCTCGTAGGAAAAAAAAAAAAAAAGAAAGAAAGAAAAAAAAGAAAAAAAAGAAAAAGAGAGCATAAAATGTCAGGTGAAAGGCCATTTTAATCATTAAACACTTGAAAAAGGAAGTGGTTTTAATAAAGCTTTATTTACTATAAGCTGCTAAATAGCTACTGCTACTGGCTTTGAGCTATTAAGACGGGCCAGATGTGAGACAAAGCACCATTTGTTACGCTGGGTGAGGCAGAATAGCGATTTGTGCTGTGCTGCTTTCCATTGTTGCTCTACAAATGTGCAATAATCCCCAGAAGACTTTCTATCATCTTTGACTGAGCGAGGGAAGGCGCGTCCGTGCGCCTGCCTGTGCAGGCTGCCAGCGGCTGGCCAGCGAGCGGGAGGGGCTGCGCTCATTTATGGGGGCTGGAGCCGGCTGGGCTGGCAGCACGGCTGGTGCTGAGGACGCTTTTCCATGGCTCTCTGCTCGGGAGCGTTTTTCTGTACAGAGCCTATTCTATTCGGGCACGAACAGCCAGCCGGATGCACACAAAGCAAACCCACACATGCTGTTGAAAAAAAAAGGCAGCCTGACAGCTTGCATAAGCAGGCCTGCTGGCCTCCTCTGGGAGGAGCAGCGTGCGCAGGAGTTGTTCCATCATGAAGCACATCTGCAGCCTGATTACAGCAGCAAGGGTAACAGGGCTGGCTGGGAGCACACCAACCACTGCAGTACAACCTGAGCTTCAAAAAATGAAAATAAAAATAACCTCTGAGAAAGGGACTGCAGGGACACACTAACACTGCAGCTCTCCTTTGGAGCGTGCTTCCTCGAGCCTGGATGAGTGCAGAACAGACAGCACCAGGCCTGAGGCACCGGGACCATACCCCTCCACAGACAGCACCAGGCCTGAGGGAAGGGGACCGCCCCTTGCATGGCCAGCACCAGGCCTGAGGCACGAGGACCATCTCCCTGTATGGCCAGCACCAGGGACTGTCCCCTGCTGGCTGAAATGAGAGGGTTCCCCAGGGCTAGAGGAGCAGCTGCACTGCACACAGGCCAGTGTAATTGCCCTGCTACACATTTCTATTACAAGGTTGGTTCCCTGCACTGCATTCCACCCAGCTCCTTGTGCCCTCAGCTCTGTCATCTTGTTATCTTTAGGGAGAGCAGAGAGGGAAAAGGACAGCTTATACCAGCAAGAGGTAATGACACAAAATTAAAGGCAGAAGTGCAGAGAAGTGTGCTCCTGGGGAGCCTGGTGCTGCTCTCAGAGGCTCTGCTCACTCCACAGACCTGTGAGAGCAAACACTGACAGCTCCCCAGCAGCAGCCTCTTGCTGTGGTGCTTTATTAAACAGGCTGGTGCTTGCAGGTAAGCAATACTAATCCTCATCGGGACAGCTGTAAGCAAACGAGCCATCCCTAAAAGCTTGCTGTGTCATTTTATAACACTGATCACTCAAATGCTGGAAACAAACAAACAAACAAACAAAAACCACCTAATTGAGAAACTGCAAACTCCTAAATTGAGAATTTAGCATCTCTTCCTCACCTTTTGGGCTTAAGGCAGAGGAAATGAAGTGAGCCTAAGAACTGAAACACCTTTGCATTCTGATACATGACGTGCACTTATTTAACTAAAGAAAGCATGCTTCTCTCAGAGATTTTGTTGTAAGACCTGAAGTGTTTGTTGAAAATTCTTTGTGTTTGCTTACAGAATGCTGCCATAGGCTTGAAGTGTAGCGAGCATGATCTGACTTACATGCATTTTCAGGGCTGAGCACACAGAGTTGTCTAAAAAGAATGCATATGAACTGCAAACTTTTCCCTCGTCTTGCCAGACATTGATCAGCTGCAAAAGGAAGCCAGATGGTTTGGACTTATTCGTTCAAGTTACTTGTTTCAAACCTAAAAGAGGAGCTACAGAAGACAAACTAATAAATATTTACTGAAGGTCCAGAGGAAGTGGTTAACAGCCAAATCTGCACACAGATGACCTCAGAAAGAGGAAAGGAGGACAGAGGGGAATGGCACAAGCAGAAATATTTGTAACAATTTAACAACAAACTATCAGAAAGAGAAGAAGTTATTTTATGTTTGCTGTGCTTCCGCAACATCCCCCTGGAACCAGGCATCCTGCTATGCAACAATGGGGGCCAAAGCCTCTTGGGTCACCCTAAAGAAAGGCTCCTAGCAAGAAACATCTCAAGTCCGCTATGAACTAGAAATGAGAAGAATTTACATTCTGACACCGAATGCCCTCTTCCCTGTCTGATGAAACTAGGCATGTTTTGGAACTTGAACTGCGGCAGGAAATTTGAAGGAAATTGCCGATTTCTTCTTGTGATACTGCATCCTCAGGAGTTGTATTCCCCATTACTTGGTGGCACCAGAAACAACGTTAACAATCCCCATGCCCACAACCCCATGTACCAAAAACACGAATGAGGAACGAATTTAAACTACTTTTTTTTTTTTTTTTTTCTCAGCGAGATTAGCATCATGAAGAAGGCATATAATCACTTAAAGTAGTTGTTATTTTCTCTTTATAGTCTATAAACGTAAGATTTATTCTCCTTTTCTTCAGTCCTATAAGAACTGAAGAACTGCTCCCAAGACCAGTAATTTCTGTTATGTCACCGGGGAATGCACCGCTCTTGGAGAAAATCACTCAGGGAGAGAGAGGAGGAAGAAGAAAAGCATTACCTCAATTAACAAAGTCTCTAGAGAACAGAGCAACCGAACTGCTGCTTTGGGACATGGGCTCTAATAACTCTGAGATCTACCATTATCCCCATCTCTTCTGATGAAATTTAAGTAAAGATTTACCCAACTTCCCAGAATGGAAGCAAGATAAATTCCAGGAGGACCAGCAAAACCCATAAGGGCTAAATATAGCTGAAGAAAGAAGGTAGAAATTAGATGGCTGTGAATTTCTGCAGCCAGACAAACAGAGTAGTCACTGGCAGCAGAATTCTAATTTTTTTGCACTGCTTCTGGGGTCTATTTATTTCAAATTATTTCAAATTATGGCAAATTAGTGCTAGGGGGAGACAGGCTATTATTAAAAATTATATTTAATTAAACTAAAGATATCAGACATCTAGACACAACAAAACTATAGTTTTTGCACTATTTTATCTTCTTAATTTTTAGACAGCTGACCTGAGAACCATTCCATAAGAATCTTGTAGAGGCTGCAGGAAACAAACTAAAAACCAAGGTATTTGGTTTTACTGAATTGCCCTGCAGACAAATGTCCAGTATTTCAAGTGCCTAACAATTCCTAAATGATAAAGAAACCTTGCTGACAGTCTGAGTAAAATGCTCCAGATTGGACACGGGAACCAAATGATTGTGTATCCCTCAAGGAAAAGGTTTCTTGTACGTATAATGCAAATACTGGAATTTGATGAGGAAGCCCAGACATATTTTTGACATCTCATAGTTCATTTTGAAAACAGTGTAATTTAAAAAGTAGTTCCAACTGCAGCACATTCACTCCAACGAAGTCAAAGCTGCACACATGCCTACTATTTTATTATCTACAATGTCATTATTGCTTTTCTTATAACTGCCCATAATTCCAGTAAGGCTGAAATTCTCCTACATGCCCAGAGCACAAAGTGCTGCAGGAGCTTCACGGAGCTAAGCCTGCTGCCCTCAGGAAAGACTTTTGCTGAAACACCAGTGATTGCCCATACTGCCCCGATGCTTTCTCACTGTCTTATCACTTGGGATGACCTTTATGTCTAGAATCTGGTCTGTGAGAAATGCCAATGTCACATACCTACTTAATAGACAAGGAGAATTTTACACGTACCAAGCAGTAAGTTTCACACTATCAAGAATCTTCACTGACAACTCAGTTTTCAAAACTGTGATGAATTCCACGCTAAAAGACATCACCCACCATCCACACACCTTTTGGGACAATCAGGAACTGACATCAGTAGTGATTCTTCTGGAAGCGTGGATCTCTGTTAGCTCTCCCTCCCTTAGGTCTCACCCTCAGGTGAGCCAAAATGACATTTGGCGGAACACAACATGGGCACTGAGGAAGTATTTCAAAATCCTTTCAAGTGTTTCACTGTGGCAACTGTATAAATGCTAAACTGGGCTTGAATGAAAACCCTGGTGAAGGCAAAGGCTAGGGATCAAAGGGTACCCTGCTGAGGAGATGGGGGCACAAGCCGTGGCATTGCCAGTGGGACCGGCTGGGCAATGAGCTTCAGAGTCCTTGCCAGCAATGGTCGTCTTGAATGAAGCAAAGCATGCAGGCTTCCCTTCTTTATTACAGACAATGTAAACAGAAATGCGATTCCTAATGAATTATTTACAGTGCGGCCCACAAATTAAGATACCTAGACTGTCTTGTGTTTTTATACCACATCATTATCACAAGGTATCTGCCCAGAAGCTCTTTCCCATACCCGCAGGGCAAAGCCAGCCCTGTGAACCGAGCTCCGAGCTCTCCTCCCAACTAGCAGCCGCCCAACACTTCGCTTCCTCAGCTCCTTTGGCTTCCCAAGTACACGGAGAGCTCCTCAGGGTAGATGTTATCCCCACCAAATGCACGTACAGTGCCTGACACACAAATCACAATTCAAACCAGAGCTACAATGGGATAATTTAACATAAACAATGAGAAATGATAAAATAAAATCTGTAATGTATGTATTACTGTGAGGTAAGGAGAAAACAGCTAATACATATTATTCTTCCTGGAAATTCTAATATACAGCCAGACTTCCAGATATAGAATTAAATTAACCTGATAAACTTACATTATACATCCAGATGACATCTAGATTAAAGTAATTTAAGGCCAGATGGCATTTTCTTGCCTGCTACTCATATCTTTCTTTCCTTATTTTTTGTTTAAATGCTTATTCCAGTACAGTGCAGCAGACCTAAGAAAGCTACATGCTTTTATTCTCTGTTCCCGGGGACAAAACTACGCACTTCAGGTCAACTTCGTAGCCTTCATATTTTTCTGAACCTGGCCTGATCAGACGTACTCTGGAGCTGCTTTCATTCTGATCAAACGTGACGCACTGGGGACAGGCACAGAGCTGGCAGTGATGGCAGCAGAGCCTTCAGCAGGTATGGCTGAGTGCAACAGCTCCATGTGAATCAGTGCGTTGTTTCCACGAGAGGAACATGGGCTCCTTTCTGCAAGGTGCAGTATGGCCAGGGCTGTGCTCTGAATGCACACTGACACACCACGTTCTCACCCTGATGAGCTCAAGGGGAGACCTCTTGCTGTGACAATTTCTAAACAAACACAGAGGTAAACTCCTTCCACTCAGCTTCTCCCTTATTCTTTGCTCTTGATTTTTCCCATCCTTGAGTGGCTGCATTCTAGGACCTCTGTTTCCATTCCATTTTCTAAGAGAAGGGATCTGGTTTGCACATAGATTTTTTTACTGCCTTCAGCAGATCTGAAAAAATTTAGGGGGACGCACATCATCACCTAGCGATGTTGTGACTTATTTTCACTGTCTATTCCTATAAACCTACATCTGCTGTTCAGCATCTGTAACCTCCACAACCCCTTTGTAAAGCTGAGCAACAAAATCATTGTTTTTCTGAAAAGGTAAGTGGGAAGATCCCCCACTCAAATGCTGCCTTCTGTCTGGGGAGCCAAACTTGCTCCTGACTACAGCTGTGGATGTCCCATCTCTTCTATCATGGGAAGCACTTCAGGCGCCCTATGGCAAGGTCTCCAGGTAAGTTGCCCAAGGTGACAGCAGAGGCAATTTTGAACCTCTGACTTAAGGACCAGGCAGTGCCTAACACCTAATCCGTTCTTCCTTGGATATCACAAGACGAAAATCTTAAAAACAACAATTTATCTTGTCCTGCTATTTTTTTCTAGCTGATGTTAGAAATAGATATTCATTCTCTATAATTAATACAAATTTGATAACTTTCTTGTTTATTTTCAAGTCTCTCAAGCACCATTAAAGACCATAGGTTAGTTAACTGTTGCCATCTATTCAGACCAACTGTATCAGGGCAGACCTCTTAGAACACAGTCTTCATTCTCTTCCTCTTGTTTTATTTTCTGTATATGGAAAGGATTAGTTTATATTAACTATAACTTAAGTTTCTTTAGACCCCAATATCAAAATGCTAGTGCTTTTAATATATCCCACCTGTTCTGGAGCTGAGAACTAATAGCCATCACACAGACTACAATGCCTTACACAGCTAAGCAAAGGAAACCCCTGCCTGGTCTCAGCAGCAAAATTCTAGGAAGCTCTCTGGCCGGCCCATGAAAATAAATTGCCAGTGTAAGGCTTTTTAATGAGCGACTTACATCGTGAAAACCAACCAAGTTGCTTTTTATAAGCCCTTGATTAAATTAACACGCACGAATACATCCATATGTACACATGCGCAAACACAGCAGGCTGAAATGCTGTGGGAGGAAGGATCTATATATACGAAGGCATGTAAACACCTTCTTGCAAGGTTGAACAACAAACCCTACATGTTACAGTACACAGGAAAGAAGTTTGCACAAGTGATATTTAGCAGATTTGTTTCAGAAACAGGGATTTTATTCTGCAATTTCATACATCTACAATTCAGAATGTGCCTAGATTTGACCTAGATTTTTCTGACTCATTCAAGGTATGAATAGAATGCACTAAACCACAAAAAGAAAATAATGAGCAATTCGATCAATTTCGTATGGTATTACCACATCCCTACTTGTGAGAAATTGAATATTTAAATTAGCTCAAAATACTAGTTTAACAAAACCCGTCAGGTAATTGAACAAGCGATTCTGCACTGAGCACAACAGCATCCCTAGCATTACCAGCTCAGCCCTCCAAGCAGCACAAAGATGGGGCGCAGAAGGGAGGGAGCCTCCTAGGACAGTCACTGGCAAGGAAAATATCAAAGTTGGAAGGTCACATAAACTGCTAGACATGGAGGCAAGATCTGTCAAAAAGACAAACTACCTAACAATTTTAACCTATTGGCTAGGGCTGTCCATGTCAGCATAATGTTAACATATATTATAACCTCAGCACAAAAAAATCTGCCTGGATAGAAGTGAACAGCAGCAAAACTCCTTCCTTTAACTCCTGTTTAGACAGGAACCTGTTCTAACAGAGGCTGAAGGAAATACTAGCTTGCCGCTTTTTTCCATCTGACCCCAACATATTATATCTACTACATGTGAGGTGAAAAACATTAACATGTTAAAAACATACCTGGTTATTCCTCTACAGTTGCCAAATTTATGAAAGCATCCAACACAAGCTTCTATACGTTTACACAACAGTGGATTTTCATTTTATTTTTAAACACAAGGTTTTCTGAACAGTCACACAGGTATTTAAAATAGAAAGATGAGCATTTGACAGACAGGAAATTCCTTTTTGATATTTAAAATCATCACTTTTTCCAACCACTACAACTCAACTGTTATTATGCAATTGTCCCTCTATTAGATGTTGATGACTCTTCATTTTTAACTAATACTATCTCACATTTTTACTTTATTGTGACCCTTACAACTTTTCCAGGCCACATGGTTTTTACACACCACCCCAAAGTTCTGCTACTTCGCCATTTGTTGCTTTTGCCACATCTCCCCTGGCCTTATTCAGATCTGCATTGGAGAGAAGGCCTTTGGGAGGCCTGAGAGCATTCACCAAGTTGGTAGGTGGGACTCCTCCCCCAGAGTGTTCAGCTAAGCTCTGGGGATACTTTCAGGGAATCCCAGTATTGTCCCCTGGAGCTTATGCATGAAATGTGACATTTGAGATTAGTGAAGAAACATCTGCTCATACTGCCGAGAACGGAACGTCCAAGAACACACTGCACATCACTTTGAGACACCTCCCATACAGCCTCATTTCCCTTCTGAGCCACCAAAGCCAGATGATTACAAAACAGAGCTGTTTCTCACTCATATATTGACCCAGTAAATGATACATGAAATTCAAATGACAAAATTCTCTGCAATGTCCGTTTGCTTAGACCCCATTTTGTAAAGCATACTCTACTTCCAGGTTTTCTTTTTCGTGTAGAGTAACTCAGGATACTCATTTTTACCCACCAGTTTTCTTAGCGACTAGCCTGTTGAGTAGCTGACTAACGGAGAAAAACAAAGTAAGCAAATAAAAAACAAATTTTCCTGGAGTATTAATTTTTCTTCTCCAAATCTTTGGACTAGATAATCTCCAGAGGTCCCTTCCAACCCCTATGATTCTGTGATATCCTGCTTAATTTCTTCTAAGCAGCCAATAAGCAGGATATACCCACCAATAGGTCAAGCAAGCCAAGGGTACTATACTAAGCTCCAAACAACACACAGCAGCTTCTTATACACTTACAAAGTTTAATTCCTATATTCCTTCACCTTCAGATGGTCAGAAAGGTGTTGAAGAGCTCTCATGCCCATTTTTGTGGTCTCTGGGTACCAATCTCCCCAGTAAGTGTTCATTTCTACTTCTACAATACAGAGAAGAGTGACCTTCTTATCAGCCAGTACATAAAATGCCTCCCATGAATGCCACCTGAAGAAACCTGAAGACAGGAATCAAATCCATCAGTTCTTATTCAATGCTAGTTTTTTTTTTTTCCAAGCAACAACTGTACCATCACTTGGAAAAAACCTCAGACAGACTGTGTTTGGTACCATAGCACCCAGGCCACACTGGGGTCTTGAGCTCCATGCAACAGCCAGCAACACTTTGCATGCAGAGACTTCCAAAGCAAACCAGCAGGACAAAGGAGAGAGCCAGGCTGGCTCACTTTGTTTCACTGACTTGATATGGGAAAAGAGACTACGGCAGAAGGCTGAAATTAATGCAAAATGAAAAGCAATTGTTTTTATTTCACTCTTATACAGAGCAAAGCAAGGAAGGAATACTAACAAATTCCAAACCACAACCAGGACAGTTTAAAGCTAAACAACTGCTCAGTTTTAAATATGTCATCTAAGAAAACAATGAATGAGTTAGGCTTTAAATTTGTTCTTTCTTCAGGGAAAAGAAATAGCAAAGGTATTTAAAATTAAACAGGACATTCGCAATTAATCTGTTTTTTAATTAACTTACTCTGCTGCTGTAAGTGATTCTGCATTTACTCTCATTCTTTTGAAAATTCCAAAGTGCTACTTCTGACCTGTGATTTACTGTTGCCGTACATCTTTATAAGCAGTACTTTAGTTTAAGTGGCAGTTGCATATTAATTACTAAGTTAATTATGTGCTATGTAATCATGCTGTAATTCATTAGTTTACTCCGCAGTGCGAAAGGATAATGCTAAATGGAAGACCTGATGCAGAGTATTTTAGTAATTTACATTTTCACATCAAATATTCAAAATATTAACCAGAAAACATTGTCTGCACTTAAGAGTGCCTACAAAAATGCTGAGCGTGGTTCTAACAATTATCCATAAACTTTTCTTGCTTAAAAGGGTAGTAGAAATTGTAGCAGGTTAAAATATTTTTTTATAAAGCCAAGTATGCATTCTATTGTTCCTCAGACCAGGCCAAATACCAGAAGCACCGACCCATTTCAAGTATCCCAATCTGATACTTTTTTGACATGGCCCTTCCTCAAAGGGCAGGTGTTCTCTGCTTCCTGAAATCGAGTTCCTCAAAGATTTTCCAGCCTGAAAGCCTAAACAAGAAGCCACCTAGTAACACAAGCCACAAACAAAGACATAGGCTACTAGCTTCTATGATTTTTAATTACTGATGCTTTGCATAAAGCACCTCTAACTGGATAATTTACTACTGGTTTCTGTCCAAAATTTACAAGAACTTGCATGCAATTCCTGTTTGCACAGGTCTCAAAATAAGTCTGTTTCTGCAGATCTATGTTTCCCAACAGAAGTATTGAACACAAATGTAAATATTTAAGATAATGATTTTTGGTGAAAAATGAACTAGACACAATACCATAAAGCTGTCTCCCTGTCCCATGTTTAATTATCCCTGGAACCATCCAACTTACTCTGATCAATAGAAATACAAAACCTAATTTTTACAAAGGTGATTTTAGTCATGAAGAATTGCTTTTCAGCTTCCAAGCTCCCCCTCACAAAGTAATTCCAACATTTACTGTTCTTCATCAAGAACTGACATTTTTTCAACTCCAATTCTTCACAAGTTGAAGTTTTCTTTTTGTTTTCCCTTCCATTAGCTATCACTGTGATGCAAAATGATGCTCTTTGTGTGGCATTTAGAAGTCAACAGTTCCTAAAGCCAACACCATAAAAACCCACAATAAAGAGCATTTAAAAAAACATGATAAAACAAACAAACAAAAAAACAAACAATGCAGCTCAATAACTTAAAACTACAAATAGAAACGTTACTATGCAAAGGGTCTGTATTAAGTCAGCGTATGCTGGTTCAGTATGTAAGAGCTATTTTCATTTCCTACAAAAGGCTACTTCAATATTGGTAGCCACAAAATGAAGACATGTCTTGAATAGAGTTGTTAACCATGTTTTGACTGCACAATCTTATATCAGGAAGACTGCATCAAAAAGCCATGAGTTTGTAGTGCTCCTCAAATTGTCTCTTGGGTTGTGGAAGAGAATATGTATTTGATGTGAGAATTATGACAGTCAGACTACTAAAAGCATTTCACTCCTTACAGTTCTTAAAGCTTTGTTGATAAAACATTACGGACCTTAAAATATAAATGTAATGCACACTAAGTAATTAAAGTTCCAGGGAAAAATTGAATTAATGATACGGTACAACTGAAAATTTAAAAATACCCAAATGCTGTACTGCTTCATGCTAGTGCCATTTGAGCACTATATATAATTATGCAAGGTTTGAGTATGTTACTTAAAACCTTTTAGAACAGCAATTAAAGAAAATGGACGTGCATCAGTGTTTTTTTGTTGGTTTTCTTTTTTCCCAAAACCAAACTGGAAATGTATGCAAAAACCTTTACGAGCTCCACAGACACAGCTAAAAATAAACAGTTCTCTTTCTTTGAGCATCATGGTCATAGATTTTGCACTGAGAAATGTAGTTAAAAATTAATTTCAGGCTCTACTAGAAAAAGGAAACAACAAATATTTTATACAATATAAAAGGAAAAAGACAAATCAGTGGAAAAAATAATTTTACTTTTGAAGTTACATACATGTACTGCAAGAGCTAAGAAAAATGAAAGCATTTGCTCCTCCTTCAGAAACAGCCAGAAGACATTTACCTTTCTATGTAAGGGTAGGATTTGTTGAGCTGTGTAATTAATTTGAGTCTAGAGGGACTAGGCTGTAGATCATATGGATTTACTATCATCTTTGGCTGCTTCTATTTTGGAACAGGTATCTCATCCATGTAATGTTGAGCAATAGATCTCTATTTATTTTATCATTTTATAGAATCCCAAAGCACCTATTAAAAACATATGAGGATATATCCAAAATCTACAACAATTAAAAATTAAATAAAATCCAAATCTCAAATTCTCCTTGGCAATTTTGTCCAGAGTAGAAAGCACTAGCCTTCCATTTCTGTATTGGTGGTATAAAACACATGTTTTAAGTACAAGTAAAGCTTTTTAAAATATACTATGAGAACTAATCTCATTTCAACAGAGTATGTTTGAAACATCTTGTTAGGTTCAGATTTCTTCACAGAAAAAAACAAAACCAAAAACACCACACCACACAAGAAATTCTTGGTTTGGTTAGTGATTTTTCTTCTACCATAGACCTAAAAAGACTGTCTAACTGAGGGACTTTCATCCAGCTAATCATCCATGTTCCTTCAGTAGGCAGTGGAGAAATGTACTTTGTCCCTTGCTATGACAGACGTCAAAAACAGGTGGGACAAACTTCTCTGGAGATACCTATTTCTGTCCACTAATTATAGAGCAAGCCTGGGTCAGCTCCTAACAAACCAGAGTCTTCACTGACTTGGAAGATGACAGACTCTTTACAATGCATCATTTTTTAAAACAAAACTTTATTCCCTTGGCACTTTTGTAAAACGTATGCTAATGGTATAAACATTACGTTTAATCCTACCCAAATTAAAATCATATGAAAAAAAAACACAAAGAAAAGTGTCCTTAACTTCCTGATATTCCTTGATTACTCACTATTAAAAAAAAAAAAATAACACAGCTTTTTTTATCTAATACAAGCACCACATATTGTAAATTGTAGGTAAATGTTACTGTTAATTCTACTTTCTCCTTAGTAAAATTTAAGTACTCATTTCCAAGAATAACTAAAAATAAGCATGGTGAGGAGATCTTTACAAGGTTTGAGTTTTGTAAGACAGATATTTTACACAATATATGCAGGGATTTATGTAATCCTCTCTCTACGCTCACATATAAACGTCCACGCAAACACAGTTTTCATACATAAGAAAACAGAAGGAGTTTATCCATTATTTGGAGCCCCAGCAAAGGGACCTGAGTTGCTACTTCAACTCCATCATTCCTCCCTTGTAAGTCTGGGCAATCCTTAAGAGTCTTCCTACATACTTGTTTAATAGCAGTAGATTAGGGATAATGTTCATTCCTGGGGTGTTATACACAAATATCACAATCTACTCAACTGATCCAATCGCACAGGAAACATAAAAGTATCTATATGATAAAATGTGATACTTGTGTTCTCTTTAAATTAAACACATATCACTTAGCCAAACACAAAGCCAAATTACAAAAGCTTGGTTAGATGAATAGCCTGAAAGAAAACAAGCCTACAAGTCCAGCACCTTTAATTATTAAAAAAAATTACAGGACTCTGGCATTACTTTGGCTCTCTGTCCTTATCAGAGAGCTTATTCTAGTGCAAATTTTTAAGGAGCGTACTGGGCAAGACCATTAGCACATTCCTCTTGGCCCTGGTATAGCCTTAATAGGAGAGTGCTGCTGATTTACAACTTTGAAAGAAAACAGAATTGCAAATCTCTCCCACGCATCTTCCTTATCACCCTTCCAGGGACACGCAGGCATGTAATGAATTCCCGGGAACAGACAGGCCGCCACCTCTGCTCACCTCACCGAGCACAACGCCTGTGCCCCTAATTTGCTGCCGGATGGCTGCCTGGCCGGCCTCCTGCTTTCTGCTCAGCGGCTCACAGCCTGCGCAGAGGCAGCCTGTCACACACCAACTGCTGGTTACAAAGCAGTCTGCAGCTCTGTACTGATTACCAACCACTGGGCAATCAAGATGATGCACTGTTTTAACTAATTATTGACATCTGGGTGAGTTATGTTATTAAACAAAAAAGGCTTCAATGTTTAGCAGTTCCTAGCAAGTCTGAAATCTCAAGATTTGCTCCCAAAGACTCATGTATCCATGAACGGCATTCAAAACCCACTGTTACTCCTTGGTCACAACTTAAGACAGGTGCAAAGCTGGGTCTGCTCCTTTCAGAATTCAGCAGCTTGGTTCTGGCCTTACACTAAACTCCTCACCTGACATTATTTCTGCCCATTAAGAACAATTCTGGGTTACTGCTGTGGTCACTCAGCTGAGTGCAACCACTGGGAAGGAAGTGGGAAGGCCAAGTCCTTGCTCAGTGCAGCGCAACAGCTCAGACAGCATGCAGTATGAGGAGTCAGCAAAGAATTCCTCACCACTTCCCTTATACACATCCAGGAATAAATAGAGTTTGCAACCTCAGCCAGATCTCAATTTTTTGGAAGCACAATGAATCACAAAGTACTTTATCCAAACCCACCAGAACAGAACTTACACTTACAATGGAGTGTCTCAAGGTTCAATTCTCTTCTTCCCATGAAAGCATCTCTTAAGACTTCCCTCCTTGGTGCGACAGGTCTCTTCTCAAGGCCCACTGGTCTCCTCACTCCTGGTGGGCCTCAGGGCCCCTCAGAAAGTGTGACCCGGCTCCAGTGTGGACAACAAAGTTCCTCGGAGAGTCATTTAATGTTAAAACCAGGAGTGCCCTCTAGTGAGACTGCACAGGGCACACGCATGGCTATCACAACAGCTAGCTGGCATCTTTTTGGTTTCATAGGTGGTCTGCTCTGTTGGGAATACAGTTGGCGCACGTGGTCCTCAGGACACACCACGTGGCATGGGTTGGTGAGAGCAGGCTGCGGGGCTTGTGCAGCAGTAGCTGCAGCCAGCCTGTCACGTACACGGTGCAGACCCACGCAGGGGCTACTTGCTCAGTAGCGGGAATGCCTCAGCTCAGCCACAGCATTAGTTAACATGAGAAAGAGCTTAATACACAGACATCAAACAAACTCATATAACAGTATTTGCCCTCTTATTACATGCTTTTAAATGCTCACCTCTTATCTTTCAACCTACTTATTCTGTTGTCTATATTTATAAGACTGAAACTACTAAACCTGGAAATGATAACTAAATGAGCAGATCCAGACACCACCTAAGCAGATAAATGCAGTGCGCATGATCAGATAGGTAGATTGAGAAATCCCATGTCCTGTTGTTGCAGACAGAAATAAAACTGCTGATCCATCAGTAACAAACTTAAAGCAATTGTGAACCTTGCAGTGTCTGGTAGCAGTGCTTGCAGCATAAGCCTTAGGGTATGTTCTGTAACTTACTATGGACCTTTTTTTGACAGCTTATGCCGCCAGTTCTTTGTAGGTCTAAATAACTTGCATATCCATATTTGATAGTTAAATCTAAATAGAAACATATTCATACTGTAGGAGTCATGCACTGGTAACTTTTTTTTTCATAATCCTGTCTGAGATTTTCAAGAATTGGAAAAAGTGTCTTCTGGGCCGTCAAAAATATGCAGAATTATAAGAACACAGAGGAAAGGGATAGAGCAAATTATGTATTAAAGAACACAGATAGTGAAAACAGTGTCACAGTACTGGATGCTTATCACTACGCACACACTACATTTAAAGAGACCAACAGATAAGAGAACACTACTGAAGTTGTCCTATTGCGCTGTGGCTGGGCAAGTCAGAGAGCACACAGAGAATCCAGTCTCAGAGTTGGCTGCTTAATAGCAAAAATCATCTCTCAGGAAATGGCTCAGTAATTATGGAAATAAAAATAGTAAAGCTTTCCTTTTCTACTAGGACAGCAAGAGTATGAGGAGTCCAAAAAACAGTGTGTGTGTGTGTGTGTGTGTGGAGTTGTGTTCTACAACAGGAAAATTCAAAATTGTTCCTCAGATAGGTCCTGGAGTGTATTTTCATTAATAGTTTTCATTAACATAAGACACTCGTATAAGCAAGATGATGCTAACAGGAAGAGTTATCAATATTAATTATAACACTCAAAAAAAGAAAGAACAGATGAAGGAAAAACGTTTTCCTTTGCGTATTTGTAAAGTGTTTGACTTCACACACATCCTAGGTGAGGTATCATAACTAAACCTAAATTTGATGGCTCATATTCTTAATAGGATACAGTGGCCTTCACCTTTTTAGGTCAAGAGTTCAAACGCAAACCCAATCAGTGGTGACCAAATGTTGTCACCATCTGCCTGCTTAGTGACCTAGATGAGAAGAGAAAGGTTGTTCGGCTCAGTCCTATTGTTAATGGGCAGGTGTCTCCAAGACAGAAACAACCATTGCGGGTGTCACTAACTGGAACTTGAGTCAGAGAGGTCAAGAACTGAATAGGCATAAAAACTGAATTAATAGATTAAGAGTCCCTCCAGATCAGGGTCAAGGCAGCTGTGTGCTTGCTGTCTAGATAAAGAGCATTTCAGTCTGCAGTCACACGCCTATCACTGAACCAAATTAATTTTTAAATGGAAACAAAATTTAATAAAAAGATTTCTAATTTGATTTAAATTTAGCTATTAGCCAGGTTCCCATTTTCTTAGCATCAGTAGGAGGTACACAGCAGTGCATGCACATCTGGGGCTTATCCAACTGCACTGCTAAATACCAGCAGCCTCCCTCACAGTCAGAGGTGCTTGGTTCAACGAGCTGGAACAGCAGAGGACAGAGCAGGCATGGCCACAGCCACACCATGGCCATTACTCACAGTGCCAGTGGCTTTCAAGCGGGGGCCATGAAAAATCACTGATGCACCTGCGCTCTTCAACATTGAGAGTGAAAGCTGAAATGGTGCACAGGTTTTTACTGATACTATCACGAAGGAAAAGTAATCTTTTTCATTTCTTTTCTTTTTTTTCTTTCCCTCATCTCTTCTTTTTCCTCTCAGAATTTGGCATTTGCAGACAGTTGGTAGGGCTATCTTAGATAAATCTTCCATGTTGATATTCTTAGCTTTAATTCCACTGGCTGTTTTTAATTCCTTTATGCATACTTGAAAAGTTAAAGGAACTGACCACTTGTATTTCTAGCAATATTACAAAATGTTAAGACTTCACAGACATAGTCCAAAATATTTTTCTTTCCACTAAATAATTTTTTTTTTTTTTTTTAACTAGGACACTGAAATGAGATAATTACTTTGTTTTGATTCTCAAAGTGTTGTGCTGGAGTCAACAGCTTAGCAGGAAGATATCAGATGCCTAAAGAAGATAGCTGGAAGCATCAGCTTTGAAGAATTCTAGACAGATAGTAACTTGGCTCTCCTTCCTGCCAGCAGAGGTAAACTGGGCTCTATGCAATTTAGAGCATGTGTGTGCATACGCATCTTTGGGAACATTAACATGAATATGAGGTTCTTCCAAAGCAGAGGAGCTTACTCAGACTTTCCCAACAATTCCCCTATTACAACTGTCATGAAGCTGTGCTTTACGCAAATCAGATATTTCTCCTTGTCAGAGTATACCACAACAGCTTGCAACACCACTTTGGGAAACGTGAGAACGCTCTCTTCTACCCTGCAACTCCCAGTGATTCTCACTGTTATCTTACTTGAAGCATGCTTTTGGATGCTTGCCATTATTCATAAATATGGATATTATTTCATATGAATATTTAAACAAAAAAGCCAAACAAAAAGTCCTATTCACAAAGTTGATTTTTAAAAAAATAAATAATAAAGCAAGAAAAGGATGTAGGAACTGATTTTTTTGTTAGCTTCTTTAAAAAGTCGCAATAAACTGCAGCTTATATAATTCTCACCTCAACCTGATACACAGCCATCCATAAGGTGGGTAGGCCATATTTTCTTAAGTAGAAAGAAAACAAATTCTACTCCTACTGTTTTTTCATCACATTTGAAGGCGGTAATGTAATTCTTGGGAAAAGGCTGTCCTTCACAGCACACATATGTACAGAAGTGCATCAGGGAGGTGACGGAATAGGTCAAAATACTAAGCCAGAAGAGGTCTCAGTAAATTTGAAAATTATTTTAGACAGGTAGCTTTTATGTCTGGTTATTATTTACATTCCATAGAAGACAGAGAAGTAGCAGAAGTGGGCAACATCTCAATCTGATAGTCTCCAAGATGAAATGGGTCACTTCAAGAAAATGAACAATTTTTCTACTCGTTGCTTGTCCAGATAATTAACAGGCCACTTGTGGAACATCAACTATGTCCAAGCCACGGCTTCGTATTTCACCATCACATACTTATGTTTTCTCTTACTGAAAAGCTTCCTTTCCATTAGAAAGGAATTCCCATTCCTTCACCCTTCGTTCTCCATAATACAATCCATATGCCTAGTATCTTACTAACTCCTAATTATTTATATTCACTATAGTTGAACAGATATCCAAAAGGATATCATATAATCCTGGAGAAACACCTTTTTTCCCCCTTGTTTACCCAGATGGCCCCTCAGGGAATAGGAACAGTCTGGTATTTCAAGACTGTCCAAATCACTTGGCCATACACTTTCTGAAGCCTCCTATGCTCTACACAGAAAGGCATATCCAGAGGTTATCAATGAAATAAAACCTCCAACGTCTATAAGTTGAGTCATGATGTGGTTGGACATACTTAGCATGTCCTGATAAAAAGAATAGTACCTTACTGTCTTCATCCTCCAGGTCATATTTAGTAAAAGGAGAAGCTTCTAACATTGAGAACTGCTCAAAGTTAACTATTATTTTTACTGCTCTTACTGCTCATTAACCCAAAGCATTTAACATTCTAAAATCTAGAAACAGTAATTTCCTGCTAAAACACAAAAAAGCAGACTATTCAAGAGTTGCACAGTTTTTATCTTGTCAAGTAATTTTTCAGTGAAGCTACTGAATTACAAACTCCACATCTACCCAAGCACCACACTAAAAATGAAGTATGTGCCTAATGACTGCTTCTGAGGCACAGATCCACCATCTTACTCAGCAGCCCAATCTAAAGTACTGTTTCTTTGTACTCTCCTGTATTAGATAAGGCTTAAGCATAATGATGTACTAACACCAGAAAACACAAGCAGAAAGCTTCAACTGCTGAAGACACAAGAATCATACTGAGTCCTGATGGTTATTTGTACAGACAGAGGGCGAGGAAAGCTTTGGAAGAGGCAGGCCCTGCGCTACTACTGAGGAACCACCTTTCCAGTTTTCAATTGTGTCAGATGCAACAGTATAGTGTAGTCCACAGGACAGCTGGCTTGTGTCTTTCACCTACCCTTCATTAAACAAACAGTGTCTCCCAATATGCACAAATTTAATATAAATCTACTCTCTTTTAGTTTAAAAGCATTACCGCTTCTCCGATTACTACAGATCCAGGTAAAGTCTCTCTCCAGCTTTCTTGTTGGGCTCCCTTCAGGTACAGGAAGGCCAAGGATGCCCAGAACAAACCCCGCAGTTATTCTGGAAATGGCTGAATAATATCTAATCCAGGTTCCAACAACAGACTGAACTAAAACCCTGTATGCACCAACTTTTGTGGGCTCAAACACTTATCTTGCAGCTAGAATCTGTTAGTAACACACACATATTTAAAACCAGATTTTTCAAAATTATTGTTAATTCCTTGGAAGTAGGTGAGAAACACACTGTTAACCACAGGACTGAGTAAAATAAAGACAGGAATATCTTTTTTACATCAAACCTATCCAGATTTCTCAGAAAACACACCTGGAAATACATGTCCAAGCTGCCTACTGTCAGTTCTGTAACCTTCTCATGAGGAACAACGTTCATCAGACTTGTAATTGATAAAACTGTGAAGACAAACCAAATCTTGATCTGTCTGTAATGCCTCCACAGTTGGCCATGAATCACTTTTCACGGCATAAGGTAAAACAAGAGGGGATCCACAGTCTTAGCACGTAAGTGTTTTCACAGAATAATATCATCATCATACGCAACAAGAAAATAAAAACCTTTGTTTGTGCTTGCCTTTTGGCAACTTTCACAAACAAAAGCAGAAATGAAGGTATTTCAGCATTGTACCTTCAGAACAAACAGAACAACACTAGAGAAGGCAATAGCTGACAATTTTGCACTAAACTCTATTACAGAGTTGAGAAATTTTTGCTATCTACAGTGTAGACACAAATTTGTTAATTCAGATGTTCTACTAAGAGGAAGACAATTAATGGAACTCATGTGGAAGCTTAGATTTGCATACATATATAAAATATACACAAACATACACACAGAAATAAACTTATTTTTCTGAAGCTGACTACCATCTTGGCTTTGCAATACTTGCATTCTCTGTTATTCATCATTTGTGTTAGATGCTGTTGCCTTCTGCCTTTCATATTAAGCAAATCTTTGTTTTTATGTTATGAAGAGAGGCTAGATCTTTGATTCATACTACTCCTTTATATTCTCCCCCCACACTCCGATTTACTTGTCTTCTAAAACTCAATACTTTGATCCCTAATTTCTCTTCATTCTTCTGACTAACAACTTTCTTGCTGGGAGTTAAACCTTGTATTTCCTGTCCATTCATAACCAACTAGAAAGTTAGTTGTCATTCAAGGTCAGGTGACTTGCGTTTTGTTTAATAGTATTTTCAGCATTATTCTCTGAGTGTTTCCTTAGTTTGATTAATAGAAATTCTATGTGAAACTTATTCTTGTACTCAAAGTATTTCTCCCCATCCTTAAAAAAAAAAATATCCAGTATACTTCTGACAAATTCACTCTGTTACACCATTCATGCTTTTCAAGAATAACTTAAACACAGAACATGCCTTTGTGAACAGCCGGAAACTCTGTAGTATTAAGAGTGATACATACTGCCAGTCTTACATCACTGTCAAGACCTTCCTTGACGTTTGTAACTGATTGCTAATTGTTATAACCCTTCCTTCACATATACAGAGTATAAAAATATGTTAGGGAAAAGAGTTGAAATTTGACAGATTCCGTCTTTGAGGCAAGCTTCCTAGCTAACGATTTCTCTATTATTAGCGAGGGGGCAGACCTGTCTCACAAGGGCACCTTGACTCCAACTCCCCAGCTGGCACAGCAAGCAGTTTGCATTACTGAACAGACTAATTCAGCTAGACAGCAGCAACTTGTGCATCTTATTTACTGTTGTTACTTTCTTTCTTTTTCTTGAGCTACCCAAGATTGAAAAACCAGTAAATAGCAGAATTGGTGCAGTACGTCCCAGAGGGACCCAGTTATCAGCTGAGCACTTGGGATAACCTCCCATCTGGAGCGGTCACTAAGTGAAAAGATGACCCAGCCTCCCATATTAGCTAACTCATTCTGAACCTAGCTCCTGCCCTTTCATCCTATTGTGGCGCTGGCCATGCTGCTCATTTGCTATGCAGCCTGCACACGTGACAGCTATTGTCAAATCCACGCGGGGCGCAGCAGAGCCCCCTCATCGCACTGCCGCTTTCACAAGGAGTGCCACAGCCTGCCGCTCGACCCACTCTGCTCAGCTCCTTGCTTCTGCCTCTTTACGTTTCCAAACATTAGACAACACTGAGATCAGAAACAGCACTTTTGTCATATAATTATTATTTAAATTTTTGTGTAGGACTAAGGAAGAAGAAAACACAGACATAGCAGACAAACACACATACACCCGTCTCATCTCTAATTCAAGACAATCATTTCACAGTCAGTTTCTTGGCATTTTATGTGAATATATATTCAGTCCAAGCAAGTTTTATGTTGAATATGTCAACCATTTCATACATAAAACTACTTATCACAGTCCTTCAAGAGCATCAAAATGGTGAATCAATCAATCCTGGGGGGGCTCCTGACTAACTTCAGGGGCTGCTCAGCAGCCTGCGGAGGCCCAGGACCGCAGATCAGGCATTCAGGACACATAAGATGCTTTCCCCTGCTCACAACCCCTGGCCCTGGCACAGGCACACGGCGGCCATGGTTGGGGCCCTGGTTGGGCCCTTGCCCTGCCCACCAGCACTGCTCTGCGTGCCTGAGGCCTTGCTGCTGGGCTCACAAAGGCTGTGTGCAGCCACTGCCCCTGCTTACATCAGGTTGTAAGCAAATTGTGGTTTGGCCCTTCAACTGCTTGAAAATCTTTACCTTAAGAATAATCTTTAATGCTATACCACTGGGCATAAAAGTTTAAGATTATGATAATTTTCTGTTATTATTCTACAGCCACGTCTGATACTTTCTTATCTGCATTTCTTTTGCTAAAGACATTTGCTGATCTTAAAACCTGGCTTGAATGAATAGCAATTGTTCCCTTCTGGTTTTGAAGGTACTTTGTTTGTCTACCCCATTCACTGGCCTGAAATCAGCAAGGCCTCAGATGGCTGTTGCTATGGCAACTCTGTTCATTCAACACTGGCATATAATGAAGACAATGTGTTTTCCATTTAGATGAGTTTTAGAGCAAAAGAGAGAAGACTCCTGCTTAACAGTCCCCGAGAATGCCAGGGTAATATAATCAGGGTTTCTGTAGTACCAGTAAAACCACGACGTGCGACTAAGAGAGGGAAGAAAAAGTTGCACTGATATTTCACCATAATTACAGCAGTGGGCAAATTAATCAGCAGTGCGGCTGCATTTCTTTACTCTTTAAAGCCTTCTCCACTGAGATTAATTCAGGAATAAATGTTTTGCTCATACTTTCCCTAGTGAAGCAGTGCTTTGGACACTACCAAGCTGCTAATAAGACACCTCTGCTCAACTCCCTCTCTCCCCGCTTCCTGAGGCAGTGGGGGGATTTTGCACATACTGTTAAGGCGCACGGGGATATGCTGTTTTTAACACGAGCTTCAGGGCTGCTGACAAGCAGCATTACCAACACAACTGTTTTCTCCGTGCTCCTCCATCCCCTCAGCCACGATCAGGCCTGCCGTGCAGCGGGTCCCTCTGCAGGGAGACCACAGGTAGAAGCTGCCTGTAGACAGCAATCCCCAAAAGAAACAGGGTTATTGAAGAGAGAACTCCTCTAACACACAGAGAATTTATTTTTCATGAGTACACTGTAAGTTTTTCTGCCTGCCTCAGTTTTGTTAGCAATGAGAGCAACCAAGCATGTGTCATGAGAGGAAGCAGAAAGGGCCCTGCTCACAGCGAGGGACGCGCAAGCAAAGGCTGTGCATTCTGTCCACTGGGGCTTACACTGCAATCACTGCTGCTACCAAAGCCTGCTAATGAATGGTGCATTTTAAAGAGAAGCTTACAAACAGGCCCATTTCCAAAAGACACCTACCACAGGAACTTCTTAACTCCTTTGATGCCTGCAGCACAACCATTCCTCTCTATCCCTTTCCCCTCCCTTCTCCCTTGCTAACCCACAAGCCCTTTCTAACTTTTTATCTGGTTCCCATGTGGGCTCCACTCAGAAAAAGAAAACAGGGATTTGAGATCCCCAGCAATAACAACAAAGAGGAAAATGGAAACTAGCCTTTAAAAGTTCTTCTTCTATTTGCAGTGGAAACAGTGACTTGAAAAGGTTTCTCTTTTCCACTGTTTTTGCAGAGCAGCAGGGAGCAAACACTTCCTGAAGGGAAAGCCAGTTTTCCAGACTCAAATGAAGTCCAACATTCTAAAACTCTTCAAACAGGAAACACCATGTTTTCAGTTCACATGTCCTTCATTTAAACAAGTTATCTCCTTCTCATTTCCCTCCTTGGAGGTGTGTGGTTTTAGAAGTAATNACGTACTGGCTTTTACCTGAAAACAAGCACGCCCCAGGAGAATACTGACCAGCACTTTGGTGGATTTGATTTTGTCACATAATTACAAAGTTTTGTGTTGGTTTTTTTTTTTTTAATGGCAAAAAAATAACCAAACAACAACAACAACAACAACCAACCAACCAACCAACCAAAAAACACCAAGCAGGAGTAAGGATACAGAACCTGTGCTTTTCCACCTCTAAGTATTTTTCCATGGCTGAAGTCAACATCTGTTACAGGAGTAAGGAAATGGTTCACTTTAGTTCACAGGCAGTTCTCTTTGCACACAGAAGGATTGAGAAGGATTGTGGATCATTAAGTCAAGAAATCCTGGATGTTCCCAGTGATTTCAATCTTTACATGAAAGCAATTTGTGCAACTGTGTACACTCACTGGAACACGTAAACAGCCACAGGATTTTGAGTAGCAGTGCCATCCAGTTGCTTAATTTCTGAGAAGAAAGTGTAATATTCTCCACAGATATACACAGTAAGTTGCCCGAGATTTCTAATTATCTCCCAAGCATAAGGTTAACGCAGGCAGAGCCAAATAATATTTCTCTTATTTAAGTGAGCTGGGCTTCGATGGTTTATAAAAATTGGTGACTACATATACATTTTATAACACTATCTCAGAAGGAGTAGGATGCATGTCAAGATCTGTGTTTGTTCCTTCACACTTCTATCGCTGGAGAAAGCAGTCATGTTTATGTCTGTCAGATCTTTTCTAGCTCTTCACTTGTGCTGACAGCCTACAGCCTTGCTTCAGCTCCTACAAAGCTTAAAACCTGCAGCTGCACTAGCTGGCGTGCCTTTTCTCGTCCCTCCCTCCACCTCTCATCTCTCCCCTCTCTCTCCTCGTCTTTATTTCAAACTTTTTTTGGCCTAGATCAAAAGCATATAGTCACCAAACCTGACTGGGCTCCAAGAAGAGACAAAGACTGAATTTTAAGGGATGACTACAAATATGTTATACATGCACTCACATACGCAAACACGCTTTCTTCTCATTTCAGAAAAAAAACCCAGCCCCCTGTTCTGAAGGCTGGCTATTTCAGTGATCTCAGTTATTGTCAGAATCCCCCAAGCCAGCCATCATTTATGCAAGGAAGACAGCAATATAAATCAAGACAACCCCAGAGTATTTGAATGTACATTCATTGTCACTTCAGACCTTGAGATGTAGCTTTTTGGCTGCTGCCATCTAAGTCAAGATTCAAGGCTACGATTCCCTGGGTAAAGTGACAGACAAACCCATTTTGTAGTGTCAGACCAGTGGCAGGGCAGGCTTGCTTAAATCCAGTAATGCAAGTTTCTTACAGTATTTTTAAGAAATAACATTCATTTGTATAGAAAACTCTGTATCTCCTACAAGTTACAAAAACATGAGCAGCTTTTTAATTTTAAGATTCACACAAATAACTGTACTGCAGAATAACTGTACAGGCAAACGGTATCACACTGCACAGAGCTTTTGAAACATTAAAGATAAACTTCACGATCACATTCAGGTCACACAAACTATTCACAACACATTTCATTTTTTTCCTTCTCTTTCCTCTGGAGGGAAGCCAATGTAGCAGCAGCGGTGAGCAGGGCAGAGCCATAGCAGAGCCCAACAAACACTGACAGCAGAGCACACAACAACAAAGGATAAAATCCAGAAGGAAAAACTTGCTGTTTTTCCTGGAACCACAAAGTCCCAGCTAATCCTCATAGACAAGACAGCAGCACGAAGCACTGCTCCCTCATAAACAAAGGCAATTCCAAACAGATCCGGCAGTGAACCTGAGCTGCACGCTGGCACCACTTGTCAGCATTTGTTCTGCGCCGGCGTCCCCACGCTCGGCACAGCTCAGCGCACCGTCACAGCGTGCTGCAGGGGCTTGGTTGCAAATGTGAGTAATCCCTTTCGTATCAAGGGATTATTTGCCGCGGTTCAGCCATCTCAGTCTTTGCATGCAAGCTAAGAGAGACGAAAAGGGAGCTTTGGAGCAGTGTCTGCACACCCAGCCGTGCAGCATATGCACAGCTGCAGCCCTCAGCTAGCAGCAGGTCAGTATGGGTGCAAAGAAACCCCCACTAACACACACACCTGGTGTGCAGGGCTGCTCCAGTGCAGCTGATAAGTCGAGATGAGCAGAGGGCTGGGGGATAGAGAGCTGCCCATGCTGCTCCAGCAGCAGGCGAGAAAAGGAGAGCAAATGCCAGTGGGATCTGTGGGCTTATGAGCTCATGCCCTGCGCAGCAAGGAGAATCTCTGGAAGATGGGCACAGCAGGGCTGCTGCTCTTCAAGATATTTTAGATTCCTAACTCTTTTCACCCTTTTTACTTCACAAGCCTGCGCCTTGCCCAACAGCAGTGGTGCATTAGGAGCAGCCCCACTCGCCTCGCATGGCCACAGCCCCACACTGGGTGCACAGGGCAGCAGCAGCATGTGGGGTGAGCAGGCAGAAACTCAGAGCTGGAGAAAGACCAAGTCCTGGGCAGCAGAGTCAGGAACACAGAGTGAAGGAGAGCTGCTCAGGAGAAAAGCAGCAATGAGCCCCTCATAAAGATGTGCTGGGCATTTCTTAAATGAGCGGTACTGAAACTGAAAAAAAATTGTATTTGCAAAAACAAAAGGAAGTAATGTATCATGATGATGATGCTTACTTTCCTAGTTCCATCTGCTTCTATGACACTGTGATAGTAAGTATCAGCTTAGGATCTGTCTCCAAGAAGCTGTAGAAGTTTTTTGATCTGCATTGCACATACATGGAAAATAAAAAATTATTTATATTTTTTAAATTATCTTTTCTTTCGTCACCTAGGCATGTATAAGGGCTAGCAAACTACCGTCAGGTCATAGGTAGTTGCCTTGAGTATCATAGTTAACTGAAAGAGTTGTTTCAGCAAATCAGAAGCTGAGATTTTAGATCAAACCAAAAGAATTGTCTTTAAAATTATATATATTTATACACAAATTAGCAGAATATACATCTTCTTCATGTAATAACTGCTCCAAAGATTAAACACAAAGTTCTTAATATTCTACATTTTTGCAAACCATAACATGAGAGCCACCACTGCGGTGAGGATTTTAAGCAACAGATAATTTCTGGTAAGGAATGGGATTTACTCAGGTGGACGTTCAGCAGCTCCATGCTGTTCTTTCTGTATCACAGTACAGTGCACCAGCTCACAAGTGCTATCTAATAAAGGTATTACAACACTAGCAAAATCATGGCTAAACTAAATCCTAATGTAAACGACTGTTAGAGGGGTATTACACTGTTTTCATTTGCTCCGTGAGTTGCAGACTTTAGGATAATAATACTGCTCTGTAATAGCGATAGCTTAATTTCATGTTGTAACACCCTAATGACTTTATTGTTTCACTCCCATTCCAATTCCAATAGCTATTACCATTTAAACACCTGTATTATCAAAGTGTTGTGCTTGAGTGCCTTCTGGATAATTTACTTATGTTACAAAAGACTAATTCAAAGGAAAGCTATATGTTCCTCTAACTGTTTCATCACTTATCTTTTTAGCATAACCAAAATCCATCAGAAGAAGCATGTGTTGATTAAAACAAGCAGCCGATAGTTGTACATCAGTACACGTGCAGGAAATATTCCCCTCTACATGACCAGAGTGAGAAAAAGATCATTCAGAAGCATTTCTAAAGAAAAAAAAAAAAAAAAAAGTAAATATGTCAGGGTGCCAAGTTCCCAGTACATGAAATTAAGAAACTTAAACTCGGACACAGCTATTCAAGCCCTACAGTTAGGTCTGTAACGCCAACTCCCTGGAGATGGGCAATGGTTTGCAAATCTTAACCTCACAGGTGACTATTTAAAGTCTAATTGTTACATACCCAGTGATTCGGACACCAAAACAATTAAATATGCCAGGAGAGTAATATACTCTATTATCTGTATTAGATGTCCAGATCTGTTCAAAACATTCCACTGTACCCTATTTGCCATTGATAAATATACTGTAATTGAGTTAAAATGTCAAATCTTCAACCTTTTCACAAAAACAGGGTCAACATTGTTTATTTTAACTTCAGTAACAAATGAAGTACCTCAAAGTCACCACTGAAGAATAATGAAAAGTATTTCCAAACCCAACTATTTTCTAAATGATTATTTCAGTGAAATTTATTTTATCACAGTCTATTTAATGTGGAATCTCTCATGGGAGTAACATGGAGGTCTGAAATAATGGCTAAAACCTGGCTGATATGAATGGGAAACCTTAGTGACCCCAGTACAGTAAGACACTCTTCCCCTATTTGGCAATGTAAACTATTTAGCCTAGTTATGACATGCCATTAAAGTTATCTTGTACTAAGAATACTATCTTTTATCTTCGTAAAAAATTGGAGTAAAGATTTCAATGAGTATAATGAAGCTGTGGTAAGTAGGCTCCCCATGGTGGCTGGGTTTGCAGAAAAAGCTTACCTTAACCCTTCTGTACTCCATTTGGAGCTTTTAGATCTTATTTCAAGGCTCACGAGTGTGATTTTTACAGACTGATATCTATATAAGTGAACAACATGCACTTGCCTTAATTTGCCATGTGTTATATAAAATCACTATTCAAGATCTGGAAGATAGCACAAGAAAAATATATATTGAGATCCAACAGAAAAAATAATTCAAGAAATCTCTTTTCCAGTCTAAAACATCTCAGCCAAGTCTGACAGAAGCCTGCTTTCTACTCTGGTTTTCTGAAAAATGTCCCCTGTTGATATTTACCAACAAACTGCAAACTTCTGCAGTCAGCATGGAATGAAGAGAAGCCTTTTTTATTTGAAATTCTCGTGTTGACAGTTCTATTAAGGATATTTATTAAAACCGCTGGCTAATATTTAATATTTAATATTTTCAGGTATAGAATCAAATGAAGTGGTTTGGTGGTTTGTTTTTTTTTAATATATAAGTAAGAATTGTGTCTGTGCTTCACATGACATGCAAAGGCTACTCTCTCTGGTTAAGAGCTATCTGAACCATGTCTGTGTGTCTCCAAATATTTGGTTAAGAATGAAAACAAAGATATCAATTGCCAACATTCAGGTTAATGCTCTCTTTTTGCCAATCCCAGTAGGATCCAGTATGACTTGTATGTTTTTGTGATTTTAATATGTATTTCATTATTTTTCCATGGTATACACTGACATTGTTCATGGAAAATAATAAAATAGATTCCTTTTCAAATCCTGCAACGCTTTCAAACAGCTTGCTCTTAATCTTCACTGCTATGTATTTTTGTAAGCAGAAGCAGCAGAAAACACGGGCTAGTGAAAGTCTACAAATGGTTGAAAATGCCTAACACTGACAGGTTTTAAGGAATAGAGGAAAAGAGCTAAAAGTTTCAGCAACGCTTGGAACGTTTGTCAGCTAAGCTACTACATGGATGTCCAGATTGTGTTACAGAAAATTACTGCTAAAAAAGTTTTGCTAGCAAGAATGGTAGGCTTTATCCCCACTTTTACCACCAAGAAAGCCAGCATAGTTTTTTCCTGGTAGCATTCACTGTTTGTGATCCCTATATAACTCCTTTATGTACACAAAGCAGTTCTTGCATTTGAATTTTCTGAAGGTAAAATTAAGGGAATGTTTTCAGATTGCAACGTCAAAAGGAAGTTAATTCCCAAACGTGAGCTCAGTACCTGTTTGTGGCCCTGGTTCACCGTGTGCCCTTAGGCAAGTGGCCTAATTTCTCTGCACCTCATTTTATTAGCGGTGAAATCTTTTCTGCTAAAAATACTGGAAGCAAACTTTCGAGGTCCTGAGACCAGAATCCCTTCTGAAAGTGCTTGACAACAGGAACATGAACACAGAGGCAGAAAACACTGTATCTGTTGGCTACGACTAACTGACACTCCTAACACTAAAGGGAACAGGTTTCCATTTCCATGGAAATGTGAACCATGTGAACAAGAGGTTCATTTTTGTTTTTATTCTTTCGCATGTGCTATCATGCAAGTCATTTTCCTTTCTATCATATCACTCACCAAATATGCTGGAAAAAGATATATAAACGTTGGAAAGATAAAGATGAAAAAAGGAACAGGAGGAAAAAAAAAGAAATTATTATATCTGTGCCATACTCAAACCTTGACATTGATTAGCGTATCAGAATCAATAGTAATTTTTCCCGTATATATTACTATTACCACAGTACAAAGTATAGTCGTTATTTCCATACTCTAATACCCACAATTATTCTCAAAACAGAAAGATGTTTACATAATATTTTGGAAGGCAAAAGATCATTTCAGCCTCTTCCAATTAATAGGATTGACCAAGTGCTGGTGACTTATTTGCTCACCTACATAGTAAACTGCCCTCTGATTAAAAGAAATAAGTTATATTGGCATTTAATTTTAGTTTTCACTGGTCTGTTTATGGAATATTTCAATTTGTAGTATTTTTCTTAGCACAGATGATTAGTGTGTGCTCTTCTGTGCTCCCCATTTGTCCACTCCATCTACCCTCTACCCTCAACTTACATTACAAATATAATTAAAAATTTACATTATAATTTAGTATCTGTGTAAGTTCTCATGAAACTCACATAATAAATTGAATAAGCTGAATTTCTTGCCTTCTCCTAAGAAATGCATGAACTTGGGTACAACTGATATAAAAGGATGGCGATGTGGAATGCAGTCTAAAGCTCTAACTGGAGAAATGACATTTTAAAATAAAATATTTAGTAATATATTAGAAAAAAACAACATTGCATTTCCTAGGAAGTAAAGTTATTTAGTAAGGATTTTACATTTCACTGCAATATTATGAAAGTTCTTTAAGAAAATCATATGCACCGAATTAATTTATTGAAGCGAGTGGGACTTAAATAGCGACCTCAGGAACTGTAGTGGAGCCTCCACATGCTGGAATAAATTTCCAAAGAGGAAGAGGACAGGGGAAGAGAGCTCTGCTTAGGCCAAAACAGCTAATTGCAAGAGTAGTCATATGGACACCAGCAAGCTAAGAGCTTGGCATGCAACTCAACATACGTTTCTATTGAAAATAGTATTTTGATTCTTAGAAAATCTACAAGTTCCACGCCATCTGACTGTGGCAAACCATTCTTGTTCCTTCACTCAAATTTTTCACTTGTACTCCACAGCAAAAACCTTCCATCTGAGCACCCAAAGACTCCCAGCAGTTGTGACTCCCAGCCCAGAAGTAATCTGCTTAACATTCAGCTGCTTTGCCAACAACTGCACAAGAAGACAGCTGCCTTGAAAAATAAAGAAAAAATCACTAATTTGGTTCACTATTGTTTTTCTGAGGTCAGTTCTAATTATTTTCCAGCATAGCAACTTTAGGGGAACTAATGCATTCTGAACAGCCTGCTGCAAATTAAAGCAGAGAATCCAATTGCCAGGAAGACATGGCATTTCAACTCACAGCTTCAGGTTCCCCCTGAGCCAGCCCACCTCTATTTGAATGAGACCTAGGAAGTTTGGTGTCTCTATGCTTGTCCTTCAGCAAGGCACTTTGCTAGCTGTAGAAAATGAATCTATTTATATCTCTTTAAAAGATCGCTGTACTTACATTTTTTTAAAAATTAGCTTTCAATGCAATAATACTTTAGTGGATGGAACAGGTTCGAGTAATGGAAGAAGCAGAATGATAGAGACTCTTCATTGCCAGTCATCTAGTTTCCTTCAAAAAAATACTTAAGAACCTGTAAGATTAATTAACTAAACTCTGAGATCTTTCTTTTTTTTCTTGCTGCTATTACTGTTTGTCTATCAGAAATCATAAAACTAAACAAAAAAAGCATTAAATAAGCAGTTACGGAATCTCTCCGAGTATTTCTGGAGGTTAGATTACATTTTGACATAGTTCAAGCTGTTTATTAATATTCATAAATTCAGAGGGTTTGAAATTCATTTGGGTTTGAAAGAACCTTAGAGATTGTCTAGTTCCAATCACCTTGCCAGGGGTAAGGACACCTTCTACTAGGCCAGGCTGCTCAGTGCTCCATCCAACCTGGCCTTGAACACTTCCAGAGATGGGGCATCCGCAACTCCCCCGGGCAACCTCCTCCAGTGCCTCACCACCCCCAAAGGAAAGAATTTCTTCCAAATATCCATTCTAAATACACTCTCTTTTACCAACCAATGGATTGTGACTTTATTGCCCCCCCACCGTATATACTGCAACAAAGCAGAGCCTGGCCCAGCCGAGCCTGTACCTGGTCTCTGGCTGAGCTTGTCTGTGAGGCTTGGAGACCTAGCAAGGCTTTCTTGGGTTCTACCGTGGGGCTCTGGGGGCTGTTCTCAGGGCCTATTCCCCAGACTCACCAGCCTCAAGGCAGCAGAGGGGAGTGGTACAGGGACACGTTCCAGGGATCAATGTGGGGTAGGTACTGGGGCTCAGGGAGCTTCCTGGGCCACAGCTACAGCCTGACCCTGTGCTGGCAAGGAGCATGAGATGGGCCAGCTGTGGGGTTGGGAGGGCTTCCTGCTGAGGGACAGGAGCATGGCAGACGCTGAATGTAGCCT
The DNA here is from genome assembly GCA_016647715.1 of Pavo muticus. NCBI lineage: Eukaryota > Metazoa > Chordata > Aves > Galliformes > Phasianidae > Pavo > Pavo muticus. The sequence goes on from JACDJE010000364.1 coordinate 399,210, forward strand.
CTCCCCCATGTAGCACGCAGCACACACCACAGCAGTGCACAGCAAGAGAGCAGCTCTTCATCTCCAGCTCCCTCAGCCCGCTGCATGTGAAGAACATGGCCAAGGAGGAGGCATTGTGTTCCACTGCCACAACGGAAGTCTTGACACCTGCTTGGTTCCCTGCAAGCACACATTCTGCCTCCTCTGCATCTTCCCGTGGACAAGAAGGAAACTCACCTGCCTACTCTGCAGGAGGCTTATGAGCATCATCCAGTTCTCAGTGTGGGCAGATGGCTCTCTGTTGTGTGTCATCACGCTGCCCTCAGAGCATGAAGCAGAGAGCCACCAGACAGCCTCCCTACAGGGCAGTGACACCTCACATCCTGCTCCATCGAGCGGCCCTGTGGGACCCAGTGAGGAGGAGCTCCCTGGCACTGCCTACACAGCTACTGGGGATGTTGATGCCTGTCCCCAGAGAGATGGAGGACCCTCTCAAGGAGCCAGAGCAGGCAGCTAGGAGTGGGACATTCTGCATAAGGCTGCAGCAGCAGACCTGCCACTGCTGACCAGGGCAGGGACTGCTTTTCTCATTCCCAAAGAAGAGGGGGAGATAAACTACATACTTGTTAGAACAACACGATTTGAAACTTTACACCAGAATGAAGCTCCTGTTGTACATTCTGGTTAATAAACTGTCAGTTCATTTATTAAGAACTATCAAGATCTGATGGAATTTGGGGAAGAGGCTGACAGCCCATCATATTTCTAATTCTAAGGTAGGTCCTGTCTTTCAGTAAAGTTTGAATAAAACAGTTTTACATGCCAGGTTTGCAAGTGAGCTGTACAAAGAACAAAGGCACCTGGGAGGGAGCTTGTAAGGATCTAAAGCTTTGTGGAGTATCTAGAGAAATGTATCTCTCACCAGACACTGACGCAGTCATCTCCCCTGCTACCCTCCACAGTGCATTTGCTCCCATCCCTCCTCCATTATGAACAACAAGGCTTTCAAGAAGGTTTATGGAGGGTAATCAGTGTTGGAGGCAGAGAAAAAGGGTAGGAGTTTTTAATCTCCAAGGCTAAATGAGGAAGCTGATCTTAATGGAGTGCATCTGCAACTGCTTCTTTGGCTGGGGAGGGGGCTTGGACAAGCTGAGGAACAAAACAATTCTCAGCTAGATTTTAAGACCAAATTGTGGGGACAGAAGGAAAGAAAACATCCTTAGGAGTTGTGATTGTCAAATGTATAAAGTGTCGTTCAGAAAAAGGAGCTCTAACATTTCAGGAGCTGAAAGTGACAAAAAGGTAACTTTCATTACCGTTTCGTTGCCATTACTGGATTTTCACTACATCCTCAGAAGAGTCTTCATTTAAATCCTACTTCAGTCAGTGGCTGTTTGTAATGGTAAAGCGGCACCCCTGGGATGCTGCCCAGTGTGATTACCGTCACAAATTATAGCTTTTCCAACTTGAATACCCCTTAGTTTTTTAATTTTTAAAGAGAGTGCAACAAACCTTGTGATTGAAAATGTACCAACTAGGTACATAGGAAATAGCTTCTGTTAGAAGAGAAAAGGTGTGCAGCACCAGCCTGCAGAACCTGCAGTATCGCAAGAGTCTCTTCTGCTTGGACAAAATAGCATAATTTCTAACAAAAATTTCATAGCTGGGATCAGAGGAAGCACCTTCGCATTTCTGAATGTTTCAAAGGCAACTACAACCTGGTTTGGCATGGAAAAACCTTTTAGTGCAGCAATGTTGAGATCACTTTTCAATAATGGTCAGACACATTTAAAAGATCTACCTGCTGCTGAAGTAATTTTTACAGACTTCATGTTCATTTTCAGGATTGTCAACTAACAGGACAGAAATAGTTCTACTTCTGTCTTGAGGACAAATGCTAAGATGCAGAAAGGGCCCGTGATTTCCAAAAAAGCTGTGCAGGAGAGTGACAGAGCCCATACTGAGCCGACATCATCTCCTCCTGGATTATTACCTTTGGTTATTAAGGAAAAATATCAGTGGTTTTTTTTTTTTATATATTTTTTAAACAGTGTTATTTTTTAACAATAAGAAGTTAACATGCAGCTGAACATTTAAGAAGCATTTATCTTCAGGGTTTGGTGTGACAAAGTCCTTCACTAATCTGTAAAATCACTGTAGTGAAGGCTCTAACGCAGACAAAGATCTCTCCTGCCTCTTAGAAAATTCTCCTATCCTATACAAAGATTGCTTCTTTTCCATTCTCCTTTAGTGCCACCGCTGCTCATAAACTCCATGTCCGATTGGTAAAGGATAACTTTTGCAAACATGGATGTGGTCCTTCTTAAAGATGCTATCTGCTCTGCTGGTCTAGAAGCACTTCTGTGAAAGGAGAAGATGAAAACACCATGTTTGCATGGTTTGTGTGGGGGTGCTGAATGACATCTGGAGGTTTTACCGTTTTACCAATAGGACCAGGATTGTCCAGATCCCCTTGCATTCCTTCTGTTCTGTCCTTTCAAAGCAGGACACACGACCACAAAAATACCTACTTTCAGTCTTGCCATGAAAGAGAGTTTTGCCAAAATCCTTGGACTTGCATGATTCTAACATTTGGATTTCCCAGAGCTTATTTAATCTTTTTTTTTTTTAGTTATTTGATTGACATTACAGGTCTGAGTCAGGACTGCACTAACATGTACAGTTAAGCATACATTAAGTACTCTGCAAAGTATGATCAAGACTGAAGTTAAACACATTCATGTGCTTTTCTAAACTCTAGACAATATTCATACAGGAGTAGGTGTTGTTACAGCTCAGAAATCTCACAACTTTTAATCTCTATCCTTTAGGCACTGTTATTTAAATACAAAGTTTAGTTATTTATAAAAACAGAGCATACTGATTTCTTTGTTATCATAAAGATCTGGGAATGTTTCTCTTTTCCTAATTGTATATAATGCACAGGACAAGAACTTGCAAACACTATCATGAGCACTGTATGACAACACTTTCGAAATCTGCAATGTATTCTCTGTCTTAAAACTAGAGTAAATGCTAATAGAACAAAAGAGAAGATACACCAGCACTCCATGGGCTTTAGGGTTTTGTTTGTTTTCAAATGCAAGCCTCATAGCAGAAGTAGCTTGTTTGCCAAAGTATACCGCATCCCAATTGTTTGTGCTTAAATGTTAATAAATTATGCTGTAAAACACAGCATAACAGATGGAACATCCATTTTAATACGCTAATAGTTTTTCTTAAAAATTGCTCATTGATTACAAGTTTTGCCAAAGCAAACAAGCTTGCCAAACAGCTTTTGAAACACAGGAGGGGAAAAGTGTGGTAAGGGACAGCCTTTGAGGAGCTCCCACTTCCCCCTGAGCTGCTGGGATCTTCAGGACCTTCACATCCAGGAAGTGCCACACCAAGCCAGCATTTCCAAAATGGTTAAAGTCTTAAGGGAACCTAAATCTAGCAGTGTTAGCTCTAATCTTCTGAAGATACTTTTCAGTAACTCAGTGGCACAGAAACTTGAAGAAAATTCCACGCAGGCAGGTCTCTGCTTGCATGCAGCTCATTTTTGGATCAGCACCCAGGATTACTGATCGGAACAGGCTTACCTGATGAAATGAAGTCCCCTCAGAAAACACTGGCTGAATCTGAAATATTCTGAAACCTCAAAGCTCCCTGTCATGGATACTGAGGGCCTCACAGGCTTGATAACTGGAAGTATCAAGACATGCTCTTGAGGCAATGGCTAAGAAAAGCCAGGGCTTGGACAGGAGAGCTCATGCATCAATGCAGGTGCATTAATATTTCTGTTAATGAACTGTGTGTTGTAGGCGAAGCTGGTGAGAAGCCACAGGATCACAGCATGCTGCTTTATTTAAGAAGCAACAGTTTCTGAGCAATATTTTCTAAAACTTTTTTTGTTCATAGGAAATCTGAATGACTATGGATTTCACCTGAGACAGAAAATCCATGTTAGCTGTAAAATCTGATTTCTCCTACATTTCTCAATTACACGAATAAGGAATTTTCAAGCCTCTAAACTCACTACATGCTGTATTATAAACACAGGATGACAGCATACACAACCAAGGATATACAGAATATTTTAAACATGCTACCGTCATCTCTTAAGCATGCTGAGGCACTAATGGGTTTAAATGTTAAAGAGATGCTTCTTCAAATAAAGAGAGAGACTAGAATTCTGTTCAGAATTCTGCTAGAACATATCTAGCTTTCGTATTTAAGAGTATTACCAGTCTCCTCCTCCTAAATCATTTCTGCAATTTCAATGTTGCAGATTTATTGGGAACAGAAAGAGAAGGGGGAAAACACTTGGATGGAAGAAACCAAAATCATTCTTCAGTTCTCAGAACGCTTTAAAATGTTCAGTGCAGATTTCATGGTAAGTTTTCCTTGCTCAAAACCCAATACATCCATCTGTTTTTTCAGGCATCATTAATTGTCATGAGCACTTTTACAAACCCCAGAACTCCTGGGGGCTGGGGCTGGCTTCCAGAGGCAGCCATGCTTACCAGCATCTCTTTGGTCTAGAAATGGTCACAAATATTTCAAGAATAGCCTTTTCTGTGTTAATTCTCTTTCTTCCAAAGAAACCTAGCAGTCGAGAGGCATGTGAAAAAGCGTTGCTTTTTACAGTAGGAAACACAGCTGTAACCCAGGACAAGCATTATGAATGTTCTTTGCAGAAGAGCTCTTCCCATTACAACCCAAACAGGAGCCTCTAAACCACCTCTTTCTAGATCTCAAAATTTTGTTGCACTTGCACCTCTTATAGCAGAGGTCAGAATCCATCCACAGTCATCCCCTATGTTATCTCATTTACAAAAAGAGATATCTTTTATTCCGTATTTTCCTCAGAGGAGTTATTGGAGCCAATAGCTGATCTGTGCCCTTCACCTCCTGATAACCCTGCCACAATAGCACTGCCCTGCATGCAGCTGGGCCGTGCTGCTCATTGATTTCAGCAAGAAGCTGGTTTTACACAAGGATATATCATCTTCCCAATACTGAAAAAGATTTATAAAATGAGACTTTGATAAAAATCAGCCCTTGAGAGCAGTTACGGGATGAAGTCAAAGGTTGCAAAAACTCTAAGCGATGCAACAAAGAGGTTTAAAATCATGTTTGATGTAACGTCTACCAAGGCAAAAAAAATTTCATCCTATCACCTCCTCAGCAGATGTATGTTCCTACACCAAGACTTGAATGTAGATCCCTCTTATTTGAGAAATTAAGAAATAAGCTAAATTTATCTGACCATGCAACAAAGCAGCAATACCTCAAGAACTTATTTCATGAAGAGAGAAAATCCAGCAAAAATAGGTTGTTTGGGGGAAAAAAAATAAAGTAGGGGCTTTTGTTACCAATGACTTGCAATATTTTTTTCTAAATTGTCTACATCTACTTCACTGAAATAATTTCTGGCCCTTGCTGAAGTGTGCTGCCACACTGCATGGCCATCCTCAGCTCAAGGCATCACATATACGGTAACACAGGTAGACAGCACTATAAAGCCATAGCACACTACTGCTATGGCAGTAGCAGTGCTTTTTGGTTTATGTTATTATACCAGATTGTTGTTCAGAGCAGGCCAGCAGCTGCTGCTTTCTGGGGGGCAAACGCTACTCAGACTGCCATGTTACCACGGTGCTGGAAGCCAACAACCAATTTTACAAGAATATAAACCAAAAATATCATGCTTGCTACCATCCAAAAAGACAAGATGTGACAGCGAGTGTCCTTATGCCTCTCTCACTTGGTGGGAGTTCTGGGGTGCCTCCCTGAGGTCCCACAGAGCCGAGCATGTGCCCATGCCCTGCTCTCAGCTGTCACTCCGCATCCTAACAGCCTGCTGGCTCTGTGCTGCACCTCCGCTTTCAGAGAACTGCCGCACCAACAGCTAATTCAGTGGCTCTCAGGAAGAAAAAAAATCAGAAGTTTATTAGTAAGCCAATTAGCACTTTGCTAGCACCACCTTCGTATTTAATTATATTTACGGTGTAATTATCAGGAAAGGTCTTAGTCAATACTCTCACTGCTATTAGCAAAGTCATGCCCAAGAAGCAAATAGGGACAGCATATGAATATTATTCAAAGCAATATGAACCACATGACCACTATGCTGTACTCATGACATGTCTCCGCTATCTTATTTTTTTACTTTTTTAATTGCTGCATCATGTGACATCTTTTAAAAGAAGCTTCAACAAATTAAACAGCGTGACAGAAATATTATTGGTAGGGAGACTCCTGGCTCTACTCAGGCACATAGATTAGACTGACATATTTACCCTTTCTGACATTATAAAACCATTAAAAAGTAATCTTCATGTTACTTTGAATTGAAATATTATTTTGAAATTACAGACTTAAGTCCTAGAATTAAGTGACTACTGCATGGAAATCTTACTTCTCTCCTTTTCCATTAGTATGTTAGTAGTAAAAATCTTGAAAAATATAATTTCGGTTTCCAAAATGCTTTAGAAGTTAAAAAATAAAAGCCATCCTCCCTCCAAAAAACAACTGGAAGGATGCATGTGGAATGGGTCCCCCCTCCCCTGGCTGCTGCTGGATGGCAGCCCCCCCTGGGGAAGCACATGTGGTCACCACAACTGAAATGCACAACTCACACATTGGTGCCATAGAAAAATCCTACTTTAATAGAGGAGAAAACGTTGCAAATAACCATACCTTATTTCTTCTGTTTTGGAAAATACGCGTAATCCTTTTCAAAGGCTACACAGTCACTCACAACATTTATGCTCAAAAATTTAAGGGTTTTTTTCCTGCCAGCATTGCAACTAGGAAGGCAACAGAGTGAAGGATGTTTCTGCAGCTGAGCTGGGCATCAGAGCCAGAGAGCCGGGTTGAAGCAGAGAACGCTATCTCCATCAGAGGCCAGCATTCCAGAAAAAACTGCTGCCCTTTTTTCTATTACTTGTTTTACAATAGCATCTATAGACCCCTTGCCAGACACAAAAGCAAACCACACCATGCATTCTCCCAGCAGAGATTTATAATCTAATAACAGGATATGGCATAGGTGAAGAGACTTGTCCAAGGTCACATAGTAGATACACGGCACAAATAAGGATGTCAATACTTCCTGACACTATTTCTAGTCCCCTGCCATCTAATTCATGTTGCTTCCCTCCACCTCTGATGACAAACAAGTGAAGGACCTATTTAAGGCGGCAGGAGGGGGGGGATCGCACGTCCACTGTATGTCTGTGAGCCCTTTTTGCTGGTGAAATAAAAGCTTCCAATTTATCTCTAAAGGAAACAGGTGCAGGTACAGACTTTATTTGCTCTTACCACGAGATCAGTATAATTGATATTCCTAAATTTAATTTCACATCATAAATTAAATTTCACAATAAATATGTATTAAAAATTCTTTTTAACCAAAGATCAGCACTTAAAAATAGCAAAATCTACAGCAATCTTCTTTTTGTGATATTTCTTGCTGCTGATTCTCAACAGCAATGTTTTAAGGAGATCGAAGGCATTAAGAAACATAAGCCTAACTATCTGCCTTCCCTGCCTGCCTTTGTTTACCATGTAAATTGCCACCCACACACTTTCCCATATAGAGCACAGTGGGGATCTATTCACCAGTACAGAGCTTCAGCAAATGCAGCTCCTGTCCCCAGCAGGCATAAAGTTATGCTTGGAGTTCACTCCAAGTCGTATAAATTTATCAGGAGGTAACAGGAAAAAGAGGCCTGATAAGAGTCACTGAGCTAATCTGACTTAGGCCTAATGGACTCAGGGGTGGGGGGTGGCTCAAAACAGAAATTAGCTGATGTCAAAGAGCCATTTCAATCCTGTGAACCTGCATTTCACAGGAGTTCCTTAATGACATACATAGCCTACATGCTGCACTATCAATCTAAAACTGTGTTACACCAAGAAACTGAAAATAACGCAGAACTACGTAGGCTCAGACTCCTTGAAACAACAGGAATGACTGGGAAGTAATTGAGGGTTTTTCTCTATTAGAATAACGTTCTCTTTCGAAAGCTTTAACAAACACTACTACCTCAAGATTCACCTATGAAGCACTGTCCCACCATTCCTCAGACACAGCACTGCATGTCGCTGACCTCCCCCAAAAACTGCCCGCATTCACACCTTTCTGCACCCAGCCCACCACTCTGCTCAGGCTCTGCAGCAGGGAGTGGAGCTGCAGGAGAGCTCTGCTCTGTGTGGGCCAGGACAGGAAGGTTATATAAACTTCCCCGTGTCACGGTTTGGCCTTCGTGGAAGTACCACCAGCCTCCACAGAAGAAGAACTGCAAGGCCTCAATGTGGCATTAAACTATTACAAAAACATCTAAGGATTTTCAGGTATCACTCCTCTAGTTATCTCAGTAATAACTTTTGCAATTTTGACTTTATATCAGGGGAGCATCCCTTCCAGATTCAATTAGTAGCCTTTACTGTCTGAACGTCTTTACTTTAATCTAATTTTTTTTTTCCTCCAGTGAAATGTTTTGCCATTAAGCAAAATGCAGGATTAGGAATAATCACAATTAATGGAGCAAATGTTTGTATAATAAAATCATGCTTGTATCAGCAGACAAAGTGAGAGACTGAGGAAAGCCTTTTCCACTCCTGATTTTACACTGTGCAGCCTCAGATATTACAGGAAAACAATTTAGAGTGAAAGATTATCCTATGGCCCTTGATCTGCCTTCGTGTTTACTCAGGACAAACAGAAGTGATGCTATCCCAAGTGACACGTTTAGCAAGTGTAGAACTTTTGTTTTTCTTCTACCACTTTCTCTATCCCTCCCTGTAAAGGCAAGATCTTGGACAACATACATTTTTAACAGGTCTGATCATAAAAATCACAGAATCACAGACTAGTTTGGGTTGAAAGGGGCCTTAAGACCCACCTGGTTCCAACTCCCTGCTGTGGGCTGGCTGCCACCCAGCAGACCAGGAGCCTAGAGCCCCATCCAGCCTGGCCTTGAGCACCTCCAGGCATGTGGCACCCACAGCTCCGGGCAGCTGTGCCAGGGCCTCACCACCCTAACGACTTTTCTGGCTGTGGAATTAAGGAATCAGTTTCCCATTGTCTAGATATCATATTCTGTCATAGGGGCTGCAATGTGTTTTTAGTTCCCTCTTCTGAAATTATTTCCTTTTCCTTGTACTTCTTTTCTTAAAATATATTATTCTCATCACCAGAATGGATCAACAGATTACGGTCCTGCTGCACAAAGTTTTACAGAAATGAAAGGTAGTAAAGGCCACCTTCTAACTTTGATGTAAAGAGAGTTACACAGGAGATGCATAGTCAGACAGTAGCTGCTGAAAAAGTTCAAAGAATTCCCTCAAAAACCACTCCTTCAATTATTCACAGACTAGCTATGCCCCCGAAGTGGTATTCCCTGTGCACAGTGTCTAAATAGGAAGCTGCAGAGATTGATCAAATCCCCACAAGGGAAGAAATAAGTAAAGGTTGGTTGTCATTGAGAATTTAATGCTGTTCTCTTCATTAAAAATCATTCCTTTCAGAATAGATGGAAAACAGCTTGCATGGTAAGAATCAGCATCTAGTGAGGGTCTTGTTTGTAATGCTGAGATTACTACTACTGCATGGAAATAGCTGTGCCTGGGAGTTTGACTGGTCAGATGTTAAAGATATTGGTTTTAAAAGAAAGGAAAAGTCAGGAAAATGCCAACTTAATAATCTTCAAAAGAATTCACTGCATAGCTCAGGAAACACTGGCAGAAGGTAGATGCCTTTATTGCCAGAGGAAGACAAATGAAAACACATTGGAAAAAGAAAGCTTGCTTTCTTAGCATCTTCACTATGAGTCTTAGAGGCTTTTGTTGCAATATGGTCAGAAGAAAGTTAGCAAGATCCAAACCGGTTTGCTACCACTGAAGTTTTAAAATGTACTCTAGCAGTCTTCCCTTAGTGTCTAAAGCTCGGATTGTTTTCAGTAGTTAATTTCTGGTAATTTGAAAAACTAGCCATGAGCAATGTTATGAAGCTGAGCTAAAGCAGTGTTTCCAAGTATTCTGCTGTGAATATTTTTGAACACATTACAGTCTCTCGTTTGGTTGTTGTTTTTGTTGTTGTTTTTGTTTTTCTGTCTTCCCTCTGCAAGTGTGCACACTCTCCACTTGAGCTACACAAAGCATCAGCACTTTGCTGGATTTGACCTCTCTTCCCAATTAAATGAGACCATTGAATATTACTTCTATATGTTTTTTTGGAGCATACCTGTTTATTTTAAAATCAGGAAGAACTTCAGGCAAAATACCCCTCTTCCCTTCTCCTCCCTCCCAGGTGCCTGTATAACGGGTCACCATGTAATAAATCTATTCTTAGTGTATTTGGCCTGAAGCTGGAAGGCAGGGTGTACAATTGGGGCTGTGTTTTTCATATGCTAGAAAATTTCAACAGATTTAAGATAATCGGTGCACACACGTACACAGTGTGCTTTTTTTGATTGTTTTTTGGCTTTTTTTTCCTTTGGAGTCCCAAAGACAGATCTAGGTTTAGTTTAGATCTGCCAGCATGTCTGTACTATGTATTTATTAGGAGTAACAAATCTTGTGAGATGAGAGTTTCCTAATGCTTTTACTTCAGATTTTTGACATTAACATCACACTGGAACTACAGAAATGAGGACGGGTGGTTTGGGGATTGGTAAAAGACCACACTATGTCATTACTGATAGATTTAGCTTGTTCCACAAAGGTAAGATTCAGATCTCCTTGCACCTAAATCCAGGCAAATTTGCATTTGAAGCTTTGGTTTGGACCTGATGTATACTAATTAAGCAAAACGTACAACTTGCATGCTGGTACACTCACAGATGTTCAGCAGAATAGTTAAAATGCGGACAGGGGCAAAACAAGACAAGTGATTGCTCAGCATTTGGGTTCATTGCACCCTGCATGCCGAAGGGCGGCAGCGCACCACCAACCCCATCCCCATCCCCTTCGGACAGCCTCCAGCCAGCACTGCAGCACAGCAGCTGGCTGCTCCAAGGACCTAGCTCCAGAAACCAGCTGAGAGAAGTGGACAGTCAGCTGCTACCAGCTCTGCCAACAGCAAGAAGCCTGGACAAGACTGTCCCACATTCCCCATAACAACACGGTGTGTAAAGGTTCCTGTGCCAGCTTCCATGCTCTGCAGTTCCCATACAGCTTCCACGACAAAGGATCTCAGAGCATTTGGAGAAAAACAAAGCAGTCAACAGGGTCTCCAGGGACATTAGCTGCAAAACTGACTTGTGGTAAAATTAGTTCGCTCAGCTATACATGCTGCAGTCTTTCTTCAGCCAACAATGTGTGCCACAACCACATGGATTATTTTTATGGATGAATAGTGTTTTATAGTTCAGCTCTTCAGAGCTACACACTGAGTCAAACTACTCAGTGCATATTAAGTTCTGTAACAAATTCAGGCCATGTTTTGGCTAGTCTCAAATGGTTCCACAAAAAGATTGGTCATTCATAAACACACACTAAAGAGGTTACAAACCTATTTACAATGGTAGTGCAGGGACTGTTTACCCTGTGTGCTGTTTCCTTACTCTCATTGCATGACTGGGCACAGAACAAGCAGCCTTGTCGATGCTCTAACCTCATGGCCAGGAGACAAAGAGCAGTAACTATGCTCCCTGCTCTCCTTTCATCCTTTCTCCTCTTTCTGATCCCTTGAAAGAAAGCCTCAAAACAAAAAAATATATATTTAAAAACAGATTTCAGGAAAACTACTTATGCTACAGTCTGTGGAACTCCCTCATTCACTGACACTTGAACAAAGAAACCCTGCTTATCTGCATACTTCAGAAGGTAAGAGGACTACAAGCATAATTTATACTCCGGTGTAGTTGAATGTTTTGTGTTACTCGACAAATTTTTTCGGTAGCATATTCTCAAGCATACACACAACAATGTATCATTAATTACTCCATCAGTTTGAAAGTCTGTCAGGATTCTTACCTTTTATTTTTAGCCACTTCCAGTACTTTTGGTCTGAGTCTGAACCAAGAAGCAGGAACATAGATTTGCATTAATCAATCAATGATGGCAGTGCTGGTGTGTTATAGTTTTTCATTCTGACTGCAAAGCAAAATTAAAAGCTATATTTTGCAAATTTGTGCATTATACATTGTAGCAGCAGCTGGTGGACTGCTGCTGAGACAGACAGCCTTTTCCCTCCCAGTCCCCTGTGACTGCAATGGAAGAATTACAGGACAGCACGAGCAGCTGCTGCTGCTGCCCCAGAAGCAGCAAGCCAAGGGCTCTGGAAAATAATTGGGGAAGTGGGGGAAGGGGAGAGGAGGGACAAAGAAGTTGGGGAGGGGAAGGCATTGCCAAGGCTAAGCAAACAACATATTGCACCTTGCCTTCAAAGGAACAGCAGCTGAGCTTTTTTGGGCTTCCTTCAGTAGACACAAGACTCTTATACCAGTATGAGACTTTGAAACAGCAACCATTTTTTGATAAGGACTCAGAGATTAAACAGAAAGTGAGCAAAGGCAATGTTCTTTCCAGTCAGATGACTGCAGCATTTTGCTCTTCCGTCCTCTAAGAATAAAGCAAAACAGAGACAAACTCCCTTCCTCATAGCTTTTGCAGAGCTGTATGACATTCTGCGGAGCAGTGCAAGGCAGCACAGACACATCCTGCATGGCAGATCATGCCCTGCCTGCCTCCTGTAAAACCAGGATAACCAAATCCCTTCTCACACACATGCAGTCATGAAGGTAAATAATTGATGACTCCAAGACATCCATGTGCAAACACTAAAAATCACTTATTATGTAGGTGGGAAAGTGGAACAAGCTGGAATTACAGCAGTCTGTGAAAACGCCACTCAGTGAAAATTCAGCTCATTTTATGTATTCGGCCGTTTAAGCAGTGACTCAGCCCAGGCAAGGATTGCCTATTTTTGCTACTCACCGCACTAAAGGTCACCACAGCAGGACTGTAAAACACAAACGCGCTGCCCGACCAAACACCACCCACCTAACTCTCAGAGCCTGAACTTCCATGCTTCCTGCTGGGACCCCAGGCTCAGCAGCTCTGTCCCAGGCTCACCCCACCAAAGGGGACACTCCCGGCCCACACTAACACCCCTATGGTTCCTCTCCTAACACAGAAGAGTGCCCTTTAGGACAGTAGCTTTTAGTTTAACAGAAGTAACCTGGGAACACTTATTTGTTAGAGGTTACAATCTATCACACACCCCTGTGTTTTGCTGGGTGTATCTTCGTTCTCCTATCAAGTATCTTTAATACAAGACAGCAGTTTTGTCCAGCAGACGCTACTTCATTCATACAGTTCCGAGAGCAAACAAAAACTTCCAGATTAACCACAAGATAGATCAATGTGAGAAAACATTCAGCTATTCCAAATAACTCAATAAATATATAAGTAAACAAAACAACCTTTATAGATGTTGCCTTCTACACCCTGTACACAAAGACTTAATGAAAAGACATACATTCATAATTTTCCTCCAATATGAGAGAATATGCCTGAGTTTAAATATGTATCTTATCTTTTAACTGCAGGACCTGCTTTTATCCAGTATGTTTGGTCATTAAAAAAAGAAAAAAAAAAAAGAAATAAAAACAAAACATCAAATCCTCTTTGAATTAATCTCAAACACAAACCAAGGAATGTGTAAGGTCACAAGAAAGTACTGCTGGCTGAAACTGTTTTCATTGGTTTTGTTGTGTGTCAGAATCCCTTTCAAGCCCAGAAGTCTGTATACAAAACCAGCACCTCTATAAGCAGATACAGGCGTCTGTCAGTGTTTGGATTTCACATTCATTTTGGGAAGCTGTGCCAGTGATTGCTATCTGGAGAAACAGCTTTGGATATATCATCAATTTCCTGAAGAACGTATCTTCTTATTGAGTGGGGGTTTTCAGACTCTTGTATCTCATTTGATAGCACTACGCCTCACAATTTTTTTTTGAAAAACTACAGCTAAAATATTGAGATGCCTATAGAAGACACTTCCTCAATCTAACTGTAAGTATCTCTTGCTGAGATTATCAGAGACTCAAGCTGCTATAAAGTTTTTTTTAAATTGAATAAATCCTTCCTCCTTAACATATTAGATCTCATCTATTTCTAAATCCAGAGACTATCTAATCAAAACACTTGTACATACGTTTGAGATTAGGCCCACCACCATTTTTATTTTTGACACTTACAGGAAAGGACTCCCAACAACAGTAAGCCATTCTACAGCTACAAACTCACAGCTTACCACCCAGCCCCATTTTTTTTTCCTGCCTGTTCTACCTGCAGGAATACATGATCTTACAGCAAAAGTATTGGTCTCACAGTGCTCGTTATGCAACTTCCTTCAGATTTCATTCTGTGGTAATTTTTGAAATTACCAGGTCCAAGTTCACTAAAACCTACGTATGTACAATGTAGAAATCAATGGTGGGTCCCGGTGTATGAGGACCCACCTCACTGAAAGCATGGCCAGAGTTAGAGAATCACAACAAGGCTGAGCGTGGCAGGGCCCTGTAGGTCAACCTGGCCCATCCCTAGCTCCAGTAGAGACACCTAGGCATGGTGCCCAGGCCCACATCCAGGTGGTTTCTGGAGATCTGAAAGGAGGAGACTCCACAGACTCTACAAGCAACTACACCGGTGCTCAGTTGCCTTCGTATGAAAAGTGTTTTCTCATATTCAGATGGCACATCATGTATTTCAGTTTGTGTTTATTACCTCTTGTCCTGTCAATGGGCACCCCTGAAAAGAGCTGGGCTCAATTTTCTTTGCACTCTCCCTTCAAGTATTGCTACACACTGGTTCCTCTGAGCCGTCTCTTCTCCAGAATAAGAAGTTCCAACTCTCTCAGACTTTCCTCATGGGAAATGTGCTCCAGACCCTTTGATGTCTTCACAGCTTTTTGCTGGACTCTCTACTATCTTGTCTTTCTTGCACTGGGGACCCTGCACTGCAGGTGTGACTTCACCAGCAGAGCAGAAGGGAAGAATCATCTCCCTCAGCCTGCCAGCAACACTGCTAATGCAGCCCAAGATACCAGTAGCAATTTGTAAAAGCAATGAATAGTAACTGGGACAAGGACACACTGCTGGCACGTGTTCAAGTTGGTGTCAGCTTGCAACTTCTGGTCCCTCCAAGCTGCTTTGCAGTTAGGTGGCCCCAGTACAGGCTGAGGCTGTTCCCTGCAGGTGCAGGACTTCACTTTTCGCTTTGCTGAATTTCCCCAGTTTGTTCAGGTCCCTCTGAATGACATCGAAGCCCTTTGGCATATCAACTACTCCTCTCAGTTCTGTACCCTCAGCAAACTTGCCCCATCATCCTGATCATCAAGGATGATGTACATGAGTACAAGAGCCAGCGTTGACCCCTGGGGTATGCTGCTAGTTATGGCTTCTAACTAGAGTTGCTACCTCACTAGCACTCTTTCTGGCAGGCAGGGTTGAAGGAGCCAAAAGTAATAGCACAGAAACCAAATTACCCTTTTACTCCCACCAGTGTTTCTAAAAAACAGCAAGACACAGCTGGAAACAGATGTCTTCTAGCTGCTCATGTTCTTTGAAAAAATCCTTTCATAACATATAGTCCCAAGAGCTGTCACACTGACATTTACCTCAAGGATATGCATTTCTTGCAATTTACCCAGGCTTTTACTCAGTCTTTAGTCTTGGGAAATGGAAACTGGTAGAGTTCAGAGGAACAGCGTAAAAATTTGCAGTGATACCAATATAATCATATATTGAAAGAAAAAAAGTTTTCCTCAGAACAACTTTATCACTTACAAAAACTTGTTTTAACTTCAGTTTTCTATACGTTTGGACTAGGTGCCACATGCACCCATGCACAAAAAAAACACTGATCCATGACTTCAAGGTGATACAGTGGCAATATGGACTACGGTGAATATTCAGCATTCATGCCAATTAATAGCTTTGTATGAGAGGACACAGTTTATATTACACAAGTTGCAGGGTCAAATTATACAAGAGCCTTCACTGTCCCTCTAGAAGTCTTAACCATTTAAGGAAGAGTATTTTTTTTTCCTCATAATTCATTAGGAAGGATTTACAGAATATCTTGACTTATTGCCACAAGACAACCAAGGCACATGGCCTCACAAGACCCAGTGTTACATACATGGAAGCAGAGGATCAATAAAGACCAGTAAATAGGATATAATGATAACCTGCACCTGGAGCAGCCTCTTTCAGATATTGATTTAACGTGGCTCTATAGTGAAAATACAAGCTAGGCAGGTCTCTTCCTAGGCAGCAGCCCTCTTGATGACATCTCAGACACTTAAACATTATCTGGAGTTACTCGTCTCAGTGACTGAACCATAGCCCTCTCCTCCTTCCTTTTTGACTCAAAGCCACTTTTGAACTCGACCTTCTTTCAGTATTTCCAACAAGAATAAAGCCTTTGATCCTTCTAGGGCTTTGGCACCATCTTAAAGAGGTGGCCATTGTCTGCTGTTCTTTGCATAGGAGCATTTTTTGCTTTCCCTCCACTATCTCCTTGCCATTTATTTTTACTTATCCACAATTCGCTTGCTTCATTTATTTAATCGAATGCTACACCTGAATGTTTCTTCCCATCTCGGTAGGTGGCCACTGCTCCACAGCACAGAAACTTAAGAGAAACATTTCATGAAAATGAATTCAGCAGATGTTAGTAGTAGTAAGTTAGCTCTGTGTAAGTGATTTTACTCCTACTAAATATAAACACATACGGAGGTATTTAAAATATTCTATCATCCACTCATTTTAAAGATTTAAAACTTTAAAATTTAAGAGCACAAAAAGTTTGTTTTGAAGATCATGTGGCCTCATCACACACATTTTCCTAAGACTTTTGAAATCAGAGAGCATGTCTGTACTTTGCCTTCCACAAATATAAGCACTTACACTTCACAATTATTTCACATTTCATGCAAAAGACATTAGAAACATGACACCTGGGCTCACACATTTAGCTTGAAGCTTCAACATGATAATGTGCTTTGTGTGTGTGGCCAAAAAAAAAATCAATTGCAAACTTGGTTGTATATGTATTTATATGCAAAGAAATGAATTTACCAGCTACAGAAGGGAAAGGCAATCTTCCAAATGCTGAATTTGATATTAGTCAATATACAACATACCAATCCACTAATCTGTTTTCAGAAATCCAACTACCTTTAAGAAACAAAATGGGCAAGTTTGTTCAATTCCCTGGTTTTGTGTATAATGTCATCCGGTTAGGAATCAGTGTAGATATTGGTTACTCAAGCTCTTTAATAAGGAGTAATTTGAGACTAACATCTACAGCCATGCAAGATGCTGTTAAGGCAGGGACTAAGCACTGAAATGAAACTCCACAGCCAACCCTATTTCTAAAATATCTTCAGTTCACCATTGAATTCATTCTCAGTGAAGAAGAATCGTTCTATAAAGAAGCAGAAAGTGAACTTGAAATCAGTTCAATTTGAGATAAACACTACTAATACTTAAAGCCATTTGACAATGGCTATTTAAAAAAAAGTTCTATTTATGCCCGAGATATTATTGAGGCTCCCTACGAAGGAACACAATCATTTACTGGATGACTACTTTACTATGTAATTACTCAAAACATATTATATACATACCATCTTTAGAAGATACGTGGATTATGCAAAAAATTATATTGTCTTCATAGCTCCCACACCAGTCGTTTTAAGAAGACAGTGGCAGAGAACGATTTGACAAGCTTCTGTCTGAAAACTATAGTTGGCAGATGTTCAAACAAAAACTCAGTGGGTGCAATGCCATGGGAAGAATCATAGAATGGCTTAGGTTGGAGGGGTCCTTAAATATCATCTAGTTCCAAACAAACAGAAATCAGGATTTTGCCACGTACTACTAAATCATCAAGATTATTTTGGTTGAGAAAGGCAGATGCTGAATTACCTAAACATAAATGCAAAGAAAAAGGTGTTGCAGCATTAGCAAAAATATTGACAAGGCAATTCAAATGGCATAGTAACATGAAGTACCAGGCCACTATTCACAGGGCCTACAGCAAATAGCTGGTTTAGAGTATGCATTTGGTGGAACAGCAAAGATCTCTCCCAGACTGAACTTCAGTGTACTGCTCACTGCTGCACCATGATAACATGCACATGTCTCTTAAGCACAAAAAAGAGTCCCAGAAGATTTCTGGTGTTAACTTCATTTAACAATACAGATGGAATAAAACTTATTCCACAAAACACAAGCCTCATGTGTTCATACATATTTCCTCAACAGCAACAGTATAACTTTTTCTGCCAAATTATAAGGTAAAACGTGATTTAAATCTATTTTTATCTGCATGGTTCTAAAGAGCTAGTACACAAATGTATGTTTCTTATGCATATGTAATCAATATTTTACATTTTCTATTTTTACTTTAAAATGACAGCTCATAGGAGTAATTAGTAACTGCACAGATTGGCAGAAACCCAATCTCTGGAAAGTTCTTAGTTTATAGCCATTTTTCCAAACTGAAATCCAACTGCCTTTAATTTGCTACCAGAAACAGTGGGATGGAACTGACTTCTTGCTGTACATCTTAAATGAAAAACTAATGGCAACCAAAGCAAAAACAAAAGCTGAGAGATAGCCATCCACAAATTTTTACCTGAAACATTATCCTTTGATAAGTAGGTTGTTTAAAATCCCCCAAATAATAAACATAAAAGTTTACTGTTTAATTACGTAAAAAAAGTACAAGAATGAAGACTACTTACCCTATGCTTCTGCTTCTCTTCTTGATGTAACTTAAAATACAGTATGAATAATAACTTAAGCATTGTTATAAACCTGAATGCTGTGGGAACCACAGACATGCCATGCTGGGTTAATCCAGTGATCCACCTAGCTTGGGATTCTGCCTCCCAGGATGACAGACAATGAGTGCTTGCGAGCCCAGCCACTATCCGTGCTTTATTTCCCTTCTACTCCCCAGCATCCACAGATGAGAAGATATGCTTCCTTTGGAATCTGTTCATGAACCTGTTGTCCATAACTGTGCTTAACCTGCTGGTCTGTCTCCACAACCTCCTTTGACAGCAGATTGGCCAAGCAAGGCAATTTCCCCTGGTGCAGGGCCACTGTTCTTCTACAAATGGGTCTTGCAAGATTCCGTAACAGTGCAGTTACGGCTATTTTTGGAAAGACCTGTAAAAATCAATTCCAGCACCTTCAGCACTGCTTTAGAGCACTGGCATGCAGCAGCCAAACACACCTCTTGCCCCTGGGATTTTTCTAAGAAATTCCCATCACAAGGAGTGCAGCAAGAAGAAAACAGGAATTACCACAGAGGCACTTGGCCAATACTCTAGGCTAGAAGAAAACAAACTGTTCAAGTAAGCAAAGTGTTGCTGTTTTATTTTTCCCCCAAGCATTCTGAGCACAGAAAGAGCACAGCCACGCATCCTATTCACATGGTTGTGACTCTACTGGTTGAAAAGTACCAACACCTAACCAAATGGCAACTCAACACTGCCATTTTTCACCATTAGAAGTTAGGTATCACTTCATCTTCACTTGCCTTAACTGAACCTTTTTTATTGTTACTATTATTTTAATTTGTTCTAAGCATATTATCCCAAAAACTCTAGTTAAAACTTGGCAAAGGAAAGACAGGAAGAGTCACATGGAAAAATTTACTTCTTACCAGCCAGCTGGGCTACTTCTGTGATGATTATCTGTTCCTTGCAGAAGGAACGATCCAAAGCTACTATTTACATGTTTAAACTAACTTAGCTCAGTTTGATTCTAATGGTTCGTGGAATAATCATCTGAGCTATCTAGTTGGCAGATCTGAATGGCAGGAACTTCTTCCAGAGACAGCAATAAGCTGCCGAGAACACATGCTTTTCACAGCCTAATCTTTCTCTGTTTGAAGTCAACCTTAGCTGTCTGAATGATGATGAGTACATTTCAATAGAGGTAACAAAACAGTTATGACGGGCCACACACACGATTTTAGACTGAGTTTCTAGGGCACAAAGGGAGACAGGTGTCCATCTTTTTTGGTGCATTCAATTGCAGTAGAGTAGCCCTGCCTTTTTCAAAGGTCAGCATTAGGGATCTGCTCTGGAAAACATTCACCTTTGATCTCAGCATTTTCCACCATTCTGGACACCTGCTGACACCGATCACAAAAGCCAAACACTCAGTATTATGCTTATCTATCAATTGCTTTGATTCATAAACAAAAAAATCAAGTACAGTGTTTCCTCTACTTACACTACCAACCAGCTGAGCCATCCATATCCATTATTCCCTTTACCTTCAGTTACTCTCTCAGTATTGTTGATGGTGCAAGTGGTGCGGGATACAGACTAAGACAGAGAAGGAACACTACAGAGTTAGGCGTAATTAAAAAAAAAAAACACCAAAAAGCCCAACCCAATTTATATATACTTGGAGATACAAAGAAACACAGATTATATGAATCGCCCTTGACATTTTGCCAGATAACTTAAATCCTGAAAAATATCCCCTAATGACCTGAATATAATACCCTGGTGTTCCAATGTCACTTAAATACTGCGGTAGACTTCCACTGGCGGCATGGTCTGCAGAGTTACTACAGGATTATGCTGCCACTAAAATATTACTTAATGCTGCTGAAATTTCAAATTAATTCTGGGAGCTAAATCATTATTTAACTCTGTCTTTGCAGAGATATGTTCCCCTAGTTGTTCTAATAACAGCAATTCCAGAAGTAAAAGGCTGGTACTGTCTTCTCAAGGTTGCTTAAATGGAGAAGTGGGCCTCTACACTGCCAAATAAATTAATGCATTGGTGCATGGCCAATTGTGCTCAAGAAAATAATTTGAGAAAAATGGGCTCAAATACTTAGAGTGGCTCACAGCAACGTGCTGAAGAGCAATTGTATTATTTCACAGTAAAGGCAGAGACAAGTCCAGTTTTCTCTAGGTGTACATGCGTATGCACTCACACATTCCCCTCTACCACTACACTGCTCCACAAGCAGAGGATAGTACTTGAGGGGTCACATTCTGCTAAAGTAAACAGCACAGCTGTTGGTAACTGATGAAACCAATCTATGCCAGCCAAGGATGTGGCTTTCAAGCCATGCTGAGCGCTGGTTTCCCGAACCTAAATAAACAAACGTTGCCTTTTTACAGTTCTGCCTTTTTTTTTTTTTTTTTTCTTTTTTTTTTTTTTTTACTATACAATTCCGGTTACTAGTAAGTGTTTTATACATTTCGGTAACTGTAGCACTTCAATGCTAGGAAGAACAGATCCTTGACACCTCATTATAACCGAAGTACAAGTTCTTTTGCTAACATATGAAGTAGGCAAAAGGTAGACAAAAACAAAGGGTAGACTAAACGCAAAGGAAGATCATCTCTCTTCTCTCAAACTTGGCCCATTTCTAGCCTTGTGGTTAGACTAGTTTGTCTCTCCCAGCTAGAGCATCAGGCTGTTCACTCCTTCTGCAGCCAAATGCCTTAAGCCTGGGAAGTGTTCCCAAGAAATATTGTAAAAGTGGCAAATGAGAAACAAGACAGGGCCAAACATAGGGGCCGAGAACAACTTGTGGTTTTAAGTCTACATTTGGAATAATTAATCCTTTTCCTTATTAAAACTGTTGCTTACTTCCTCATTCATTAATATTGCCCTTGTTTACGCATGCACCCAGGCCAAAGATTTTCTCCTCCCTCCAAATATAATTTCCTGCTATTGACAGACACTTTCAAGTGCTGGATCTGTGTATGTCTACATGGCATATTGCAGGCAGAAGCGAGCTTCCTTGGCCACCATCCAAGCCAGCTGTAAATGAGCCAGCTCCAAACTGGAAGCTGTGTAAGCACAATTAGCACAGCAGTAAGCCTGATCTAACACATCCTGCCAAGAGACCGAGCTTATTAGCTCAGGCTCAACACAATGCTAACGATGGATGTGGGCTTCTGGTTTGGCTCCATACAGCGTGTGGCCAGCTGAAGATGAGCAGACCAAGCTTACATCTGCTGACAAGACATGGTGTAGGTATATGCTCTCCTCAGATACACCTCTGCACTGCAAGGTCGATTTGTTTCCCTCTAAAAACTGCAAGATTCTCTGAATGCAAACTAACAGGATAAATGTTTCTGAGGCCTACGAGGGCTGAAAGCAGATGGAGGAAGCGGAGATCTCCAGGTCGGAATGTCAGAGGCAGCGGGAGAAGAAAAGCATCATGTAACTGTTAGATGGACAGGAGATAGGCACCAGAAATGCCAAGGGGAAGGGAGAGTAAGACTGCAAACTGATAATGGGAATCGAGAGCATTCCACTTCCAGCTCATCACCTTATATCAGATCCAGGACAATAACTGCAAAAAAAAAAAAAAATTACCATGTAATATATGCTAAGTGGACCCTATGTGCGGACAGGCATCTCCAAAGAAAGAAGAATACACTCCATTTGGTGGATGTCTGAGAGTCCAAAGGAGGAATGCGTACAGAGAAGGAAACACCCGTTATCTAACCGGGACCTGAGAAAATCGAGTCCATCTGATATCACATTTTATACTAAAGGAACAGTGATAAGCTAGTAGTAGCAATTGGCACTAGTTTATAAGAGAAAGTTATGACTTCAGAGCAAAATGAGACAAAAACCAAAGGGCAGCAATGAAAATAATCAGCGAAAGGAAAAAAAAAAAGCATTAAACAGAAACCAGCTGACAGGAGTTACTTGGTGAGATTCTGCCCACCCAGCAAGAGAGCACATAAACAAGAGGAAATTCCGTTAGAGAAGTGCCGCATTCAAAGGCAAAAGAAGGAAATACCTTCTTATTCCACATGCAGTTATATTGATTAACTCTCTGCCACCAGCCTGCTGCTGTAGCAAACACTCAGTATCTATGAAAGGTGTTGTTCATGTCTGTTTTCTTCTTCTCACTTTATTTGCAAAGCAGTATTTTTAGTTTTCGCTTGCTTAAGCTTTCCGCTGTATAGGACAGGCAACACGAGTGAGAAGTGACCCCATGTGAAGCTGCAAGCAGGCTCTTCTGCTTATTTACATTCTGAAGCTGAATTAGGTTCATTCTCACTTGTGAGATTTTAATCTACATGGAGGTTTTCCACGGTCTGCTAGCTCAAAATCTTGTCTTTGAAAAGCCTATGTTTGATCTTTAGCACAAACGATACATTCTCAGCTGAGTACAGCAGTTTAAATACATTGACCCAACATTCAGGATGGGCTGCACACCTGCCGGCATTTCACAAGGTACTCATACATGCCAATACATAGACTTCAGTCATACCTATCTTCACAATTCAAGAGAATCGCTGATAGTGCTTGAAAGTATTCTTTTCCTTCCTTTTCCCCATCCTTTCATAAACTTCTAAAAACATTAACAAATCAAGAAGGATTAATCATATCAGGTTAAGAGATGGACTTAGCTACAGACAAAATAAAAACTCAGAGCTAAGATTACAGTCACATTGTTCTTTTGTCTTGAGGAGGAAATATATTTCTCTCTTCCCACTTGAAGGCCTCAAAAAGAAAGCTACATTATCATCAGAAACATCAAGGCTTAATAAAAAGTGTGAAAAAATGGTTGTACGTTGTATTTTCTAGCTTCAGTAAGATTAGACAGATGAATTTAAATACTTTTCAATATGAAACATATTTTAAAACTCCCAACAGAATTACCGTTGTAGCTCAGTTTACCTTATTTAAAATTTCTCAGTCATTTATATAAATAAAATACATAACCTCCAACTGTAAGACTCAGTTCTGAAATGAGTCACAACTTCTGCATACACATAGACATGTAATACATAAAACAAACATACGCATAAGCTATATAAGTCAAATTAATCAATGAGTCCCTTTCCTGCTTTTACTGAAAAGATACTGATCTTTGGCTGCAAAAGCAGCGGATCTAGAACACCCTAGACGAATGTATTTCCAGGAGCTGGAAGAACACACTGAGGAGATAAACAAGATTAAAAGAGCAGGCAAAGAAGCAATATCACTGCCAGTTAGCTATAAATATTTTTGTATTGAACAAAAATAAATATTTGAGCTGCTTACTATTTCTTTTGGAAATATTTCTTTACACAGGAATGCAAGCTAGCATCCTTTCTAAGACTATAAGAATCTTGTCTATATCACCATAAAATAGTTTTAGTACAGGATACAGCAATTGCCAGTACAGTCACATGATAAACAGAATATATGAATACTGATTTTATTTAGTCTTCCTTCAAAGCAATGTAATCCATTAAAAATAATAATAAAAAGAAATCAGAAGCCCCCTGCCTAAAGAAGTACCTCAGACAAAATGGCTCATCTACACTATGTGTACATTGCTTTTTGTTTGAACAGGGGAAAAGCAGGATAAATTGCAACGTGCTTGCAGAAGGTTATTTTTAACTAATACTGTTCTGTCAGTATAAATTCATCCAGACAGAGAACTCTTCATTAAAAGTATACTTTATTTTGGTTGCTTTTCCTTACGCTGAAGTGACATCTTTCCCAACCACTGTCAAAGGCAATTAAGAACGCGGTGCTTTTTGAGCATAAGTTTCAATCCTGATTCCCTTTGACCTGCCTAAACAAAGTTTCCTTGTAAAAACTTGAGAAATCGTAGGCGCAAGAGGCAAAGCCAAACGGCAAGGAAAAAAGCATTATTAAGATATAAGGCACAGGGTGCTTATCTCCATGCCACTCCCTCTCACTCTAATTAGAGCAACTGGTACGGCCTCCATGACTGCATCAATGCAGAGGACTTGACCACCGACCATGGTATGGTTCTTATGTTACAACATCCAAACTGTTTCTTTCTAGCAGTATCTGCTAAAGGAAAAAGCACACTCCCCTCCCCACCACAGACATGACAGGAAGCAGAGCACTGGGAAAGCAGAGGCGACCTGAAGGGCTCAGCTGCTGCCCTCAGATGCCAAGGCCTCAGCCTGGCCTTTAGATTAGAAGCAGCAGAAGTGCACACACAGGCGATTCCACATCAGCGGCCCAGAGAGTGTCTGCTGCACCCTATGTACCAACCCTTACAGCACAGAGCGCTTCCAAAGTTATCAACCAGTTCTCCCACCTTTTAGAAGGGAAAATATCCATCTTTTCTTACATTTATTAGTCAAGAAAACTGTTTCCAGGGGGGAAAATTTCTCATCCTCACATCACCAGCCTTATTTCCTACTGCATCTTTCCTTACTGTTTCTCCTTCCTACCCAAACCCTTTCCAGCTATTCAATTCACTTTTCTTTTTTTTTTTTTCTTCTTTTTTGCTTTCTGCTATTGTCAACATTTGTGTGTTGCTTCCCCACTGCCCCCACAGATATGTACAGATAGCAGCAGGAGTCAGACAGTATGGCACCGGTGGCAACCAGCCATGGCACATTTTACCCAAACAGAACACAAATCTTGCTCTAGTAAGAAAAATGATGCTACAGTTCCACACCATGATAATATCATTAAATAATCAGTCACACTGAAGAACGGCTGCAAAATGTTTGGTAGAGGAGAGAAGGAAGGGACAAGGAAGGCCTGTCACCACGCAGAACCCAGGCTCTTCCTCCACTCCTGACCTATGCAGGCTGCTTGATGCTACACAAATTCACGGGCGGAATTTGGAAAAAAGTCTTATTGAGACCTAGTTTAAGGGAAAGCTCTGTGATAATCTGTGTGCAATCTGATACAATTACTAGCCCAACTCAGCAACAAGCCCACACTGATATAAAATGTCCACTATTCATGCACCGAAGTGGCTCGCATAACACCCAGCCACGTGACCATATTTCTCAGTGGCACAGCTGCAAGAAGCAGCTCCTGCCTCTGGCCACTTATCAACTCCCTCGCATTGCCCTCTCCCTACTCCTCCTTTATTACAGCTCTGTGCAGGGAATTCAGTTGGTTAAGCTAAAAATGTTCCACTCAGCCTCCCTTACTCCCCACTTTTGCAGGATTGTATTTAAAACAGATCTGTTCACTGCCTTTGTCCCAGAAGCAATTCAGCTCATCTGGAAGGGGGAAGGCAGGAGGAGGAGGAGGAAGATCCATCTCTTCCAGCCCAGGGGTGCAGGAGATACAGCAGGGTCTACTTCAGCCCACTTTGGCTCTGAGACTTGACATACCCATAATATTACAGGCTACTACAGAGCTTTTCACAATCCATTCCAGCTTGAGCTGTGTTTGCAAAGTCTCAAAAGGAGCCTGTGCTATTCCTACAATTAGAAAGAACAGGTTTGCATAATCTTAACCCTCACATCCCAGGAACGAGAACTAATTCACTGCTTTTCTAATTTGACTTGGGGATTCTACAGTGCAGCAGCAGGACTTAGGAAATGGCTCTTCACTGTAACCTCATTTGAGTGATCATCTTTTGTTTGCATTACTCCAGTTTGCAAGCTGACAGCTATCAAGTCAGATTACAGAATGCCACTCACAGTGACACATGCCAAAAGTAAACCATTAAGACCATCTAAATAGAGGAGTTAGACTTAATATTTTAGTTGCCAGGAATCACGCTCACAAAGAAATAAATGCAGCAATTAGTTAAAAAAAGGGCACCAGGTATCTTAACATATTTATGTAGAAATCATTTATTATTTAATAGGAAATTAATAAAGGGAATAATTAAAATTAATTGAAATGGTCACATAAAAATTTCTGAAATCCTAAAAATCCCACATCTAAACTGCAATGCATTTAGGCTGATAATAAAAAAAAAAAAAAGGGAAAAAAAGAATTAGAAAGAAAAAATCCTCCTAAAAACCCTGTTCTTTCTGCGTGTTTATGAAGCCTCCGGAAATACCATGGCAAACATTCCAGCTCTACAGCAGTGCACCACGTGACCCCAAGGCACAGCAAGGAACTTCAATCCCACGTATCTTCATGGAATAGAACAGTGAGTTTTATTTTTACTTTTTAAACCTTCAAGTGCAGGGAAATCTTCAGTAGATATTCAAGCACCCTGTTTAAAACGTGCGTTTCTTATTTTCTTTTAATTATTTCTTTTCTTTTAATTATTTTCTGCATTTCTATGACTGCGTGTGTTTTTTTACAGTAAATGATCAAAGATTTAAACTTATATTCACTAGCTATAAGATACAGTACACTCTTTAAGGAACCACTAAAAACATTTGCAATGTCATCTGAATCTCCTGTTACGGTTGCAATCAGTGCTACTGTATTTCTCAATACAGCCAAGATATCTGCCTAGTGAAAAATACAGCACAGTTAAAAACTATCCCCCTTCTAATCTTCCAGTACGATTTCAGTTAGAGCTATTAATGAAAGGATTTATGCATATGAGCTGTACTGAATGTTACAAAAAAATACTTAAAATGTGAGCTTGAATAACAACCTTCCATTTTTACAATCATTTAAGTACTTGGAAGTATCCATTTAAGACGTAGGAGTAAGGATGAATCATAATGTAATAGTTGGGTATCAGCTGAAATTTGTGTTTTGTCTTAAAACAAAATTGAACAAAGCAGTGGCGTACAAAAAGGAAAACAATTCTGCAGCACAAAAGCACAGCAAATGGCAGGCACACACCACTAACTTGCTTTAGTAGCCATGTCAGAAACGCTCCTAATTATCAGTGGTAAAAGAGAGATGGCATTTCTGCTGGAAGCGAGTTTTACACTTTATTCTTCCTCTCCCCTCTCTTTCAGCCTATAAATATTAGTCTTACACATTTTTCTCCCATGCAGCTCTTGAAAAGGTTGAGTTTTTCAAGGCTGAGAGCAGACAGAAATGTTCATCAAGAAATGCCTTCGGGTCAACTGTCTGTAGCTCATCAAAGCGCAGTGCTGAAAATATGGATGAAGGGGAGGAGGATTGTAAGAGCATGGTACAGCAGATTAAAAAAAAAAAATCTATGCTCTGATGATCATTAGCTTTATCCTTTTGGAAACAGATTCACAGTTATCACCCAGGCACCCTTGGTGGTGGTGCTGGTCACAAGGGTACTGACTCCTCCCCCCCATTTCAGCTGCTTTCAAAACAACCACAAATAAGTGAAAGTTTCTTTAATGGTATTTGCCAACACAAGGAAATGCCACAGGGATGTGATTAAATGTGGAGATGAGCCACATGACAGTGTAAGGAAAGGCTGCTGGTCCCCAAAACAATTAATAGTGGACCAAGTACTTGAGAAACCCTGAATCACACTGGAAATAAGGCAAAGATAAGACCGTTAGCTTCTAAAATACTTAAAATATCTTAAAAAAAAAAACTACGGAGCATGCACTGTCTGCTTTTTCACTCTGTGCAACAGCTGGACATAAGATATTGAACACGTTATTGAAACTACTGTTCGTTTCTACTCAGGGATTTCTCCTTTGTTTATTATAAACGCACAATTATTGGCAGCAAGTAGAACATATTATTGCTGTGTTTTATAGCTCGAATGGCTCATGCAAAGAGTAATTTGTTTGTATTCAGTATCATGATCAATAGCTCTACCAGGGATAGCCTGAGGAATGTTTATGCTGAGGGCTTTGCTTGCAGTGTTTCACTGTTGCGATCAATTGACCAAACAGGACTGATTCTTAAAAAAACAAAAACTGTGATAGTGACCAGATCAGCCATTAAGACATAAAANTACAATTCCGGTTACTAGTAAGTGTTTTATACATTTCGGTAACTGTAGCACTTCAATGCTAGGAAGAACAGATCCTTGACACCTCATTATAACCGAAGTACAAGTTCTTTTGCTAACATATGAAGTAGGCAAAAGGTAGACAAAAACAAAGGGTAGACTAAACGCAAAGGAAGATCATCTCTCTTCTCTCAAACTTGGCCCATTTCTAGCCTTGTGGTTAGACTAGTTTGTCTCTCCCAGCTAGAGCATCAGGCTGTTCACTCCTTCTGCAGCCAAATGCCTTAAGCCTGGGAAGTGTTCCCAAGAAATATTGTAAAAGTGGCAAATGAGAAACAAGACAGGGCCAAACATAGGGGCCGAGAACAACTTGTGGTTTTAAGTCTACATTTGGAATAATTAATCCTTTTCCTTATTAAAACTGTTGCTTACTTCCTCATTCATTAATATTGCCCTTGTTTACGCATGCACCCAGGCCAAAGATTTTCTCCTCCCTCCAAATATAATTTCCTGCTATTGACAGACACTTTCAAGTGCTGGATCTGTGTATGTCTACATGGCATATTGCAGGCAGAAGCGAGCTTCCTTGGCCACCATCCAAGCCAGCTGTAAATGAGCCAGCTCCAAACTGGAAGCTGTGTAAGCACAATTAGCACAGCAGTAAGCCTGATCTAACACATCCTGCCAAGAGACCGAGCTTATTAGCTCAGGCTCAACACAATGCTAACGATGGATGTGGGCTTCTGGTTTGGCTCCATACAGCGTGTGGCCAGCTGAAGATGAGCAGACCAAGCTTACATCTGCTGACAAGACATGGTGTAGGTATATGCTCTCCTCAGATACACCTCTGCACTGCAAGGTCGATTTGTTTCCCTCTAAAAACTGCAAGATTCTCTGAATGCAAACTAACAGGATAAATGTTTCTGAGGCCTACGAGGGCTGAAAGCAGATGGAGGAAGCGGAGATCTCCAGGTCGGAATGTCAGAGGCAGCGGGAGAAGAAAAGCATCATGTAACTGTTAGATGGACAGGAGATAGGCACCAGAAATGCCAAGGGGAAGGGAGAGTAAGACTGCAAACTGATAATGGGAATCGAGAGCATTCCACTTCCAGCTCATCACCTTATATCAGATCCAGGACAATAACTGCAAAAAAAAAAAAAAATTACCATGTAATATATGCTAAGTGGACCCTATGTGCGGACAGGCATCTCCAAAGAAAGAAGAATACACTCCATTTGGTGGATGTCTGAGAGTCCAAAGGAGGAATGCGTACAGAGAAGGAAACACCCGTTATCTAACCGGGACCTGAGAAAATCGAGTCCATCTGATATCACATTTTATACTAAAGGAACAGTGATAAGCTAGTAGTAGCAATTGGCACTAGTTTATAAGAGAAAGTTATGACTTCAGAGCAAAATGAGACAAAAACCAAAGGGCAGCAATGAAAATAATCAGCGAAAGGAAAAAAAAAAAGCATTAAACAGAAACCAGCTGACAGGAGTTACTTGGTGAGATTCTGCCCACCCAGCAAGAGAGCACATAAACAAGAGGAAATTCCGTTAGAGAAGTGCCGCATTCAAAGGCAAAAGAAGGAAATACCTTCTTATTCCACATGCAGTTATATTGATTAACTCTCTGCCACCAGCCTGCTGCTGTAGCAAACACTCAGTATCTATGAAAGGTGTTGTTCATGTCTGTTTTCTTCTTCTCACTTTATTTGCAAAGCAGTATTTTTAGTTTTCGCTTGCTTAAGCTTTCCGCTGTATAGGACAGGCAACACGAGTGAGAAGTGACCCCATGTGAAGCTGCAAGCAGGCTCTTCTGCTTATTTACATTCTGAAGCTGAATTAGGTTCATTCTCACTTGTGAGATTTTAATCTACATGGAGGTTTTCCACGGTCTGCTAGCTCAAAATCTTGTCTTTGAAAAGCCTATGTTTGATCTTTAGCACAAACGATACATTCTCAGCTGAGTACAGCAGTTTAAATACATTGACCCAACATTCAGGATGGGCTGCACACCTGCCGGCATTTCACAAGGTACTCATACATGCCAATACATAGACTTCAGTCATACCTATCTTCACAATTCAAGAGAATCGCTGATAGTGCTTGAAAGTATTCTTTTCCTTCCTTTTCCCCATCCTTTCATAAACTTCTAAAAACATTAACAAATCAAGAAGGATTAATCATATCAGGTTAAGAGATGGACTTAGCTACAGACAAAATAAAAACTCAGAGCTAAGATTACAGTCACATTGTTCTTTTGTCTTGAGGAGGAAATATATTTCTCTCTTCCCACTTGAAGGCCTCAAAAAGAAAGCTACATTATCATCAGAAACATCAAGGCTTAATAAAAAGTGTGAAAAAATGGTTGTACGTTGTATTTTCTAGCTTCAGTAAGATTAGACAGATGAATTTAAATACTTTTCAATATGAAACATATTTTAAAACTCCCAACAGAATTACCGTTGTAGCTCAGTTTACCTTATTTAAAATTTCTCAGTCATTTATATAAATAAAATACATAACCTCCAACTGTAAGACTCAGTTCTGAAATGAGTCACAACTTCTGCATACACATAGACATGTAATACATAAAACAAACATACGCATAAGCTATATAAGTCAAATTAATCAATGAGTCCCTTTCCTGCTTTTACTGAAAAGATACTGATCTTTGGCTGCAAAAGCAGCGGATCTAGAACACCCTAGACGAATGTATTTCCAGGAGCTGGAAGAACACACTGAGGAGATAAACAAGATTAAAAGAGCAGGCAAAGAAGCAATATCACTGCCAGTTAGCTATAAATATTTTTGTATTGAACAAAAATAAATATTTGAGCTGCTTACTATTTCTTTTGGAAATATTTCTTTACACAGGAATGCAAGCTAGCATCCTTTCTAAGACTATAAGAATCTTGTCTATATCACCATAAAATAGTTTTAGTACAGGATACAGCAATTGCCAGTACAGTCACATGATAAACAGAATATATGAATACTGATTTTATTTAGTCTTCCTTCAAAGCAATGTAATCCATTAAAAATAATAATAAAAAGAAATCAGAAGCCCCCTGCCTAAAGAAGTACCTCAGACAAAATGGCTCATCTACACTATGTGTACATTGCTTTTTGTTTGAACAGGGGAAAAGCAGGATAAATTGCAACGTGCTTGCAGAAGGTTCTGTTATTTTTAACTAATACTGTTCTGTCAGTATAAATTCATCCAGACAGAGAACTCTTCATTAAAAGTATACTTTATTTTGGTTGCTTTTCCTTACACTGAAGTGACATCTTTCCCAACCACTGTCAAAGGCAATTAAGAACGCGGTGCTTTTTGAGCATAAGTTTCAATCCTGATTCCCTTTGACCTGCCTAAACAAAGTTTCCTTGTAAAAACTTGAGAAATCGTAGGCGCAAGAGGCAAAGCCAAACGGCAAGGAAAAAAGCATTATTAAGATATAAGGCACAGGGTGCTTATCTCCATGCCACTCCCTCTCACTCTAATTAGAGCAACTGGTACGGCCTCCATGACTGCATCAATGCAGAGGACTTGACCACCGACCATGGTATGGTTCTTATGTTACAACATCCAAACTGTTTCTTTCTAGCAGTATCTGCTAAAGGAAAAAGCACACTCCCCTCCCCACCACAGACATGACAGGAAGCAGAGCACTGGGAAAGCAGAGGCGACCTGAAGGGCTCAGCTGCTGCCCTCAGATGCCAAGGCCTCAGCCTGGCCTTTAGATTAGAAGCAGCAGAAGTGCACACACAGGCGATTCCACATCAGCGGCCCAGAGAGTGTCTGCTGCACCCTATGTACCAACCCTTACAGCACAGAGCGCTTCCAAAGTTATCAACCAGTTCTCCCACCTTTTAGAAGGGAAAATATCCATCTTTTCTTACATTTATTAGTCAAGAAAACTGTTTCCAGGGGGGAAAATTTCTCATCCTCACATCACCAGCCTTATTTCCTACTGCATCTTTCCTTACTGTTTCTCCTTCCTACCCAAACCCTTTCCAGCTATTCAATTCACTTTTCTTTTTTTTTTTTTCTTCTTTTTTGCTTTCTGCTATTGTCAACATTTGTGTGTTGCTTCCCCACTGCCCCCACAGATATGTAAAGATAGCAGCAGGAGTCAGACAGTATGGCACCGGTGGCAACCAGCCATGGCACATTTTACCCAAACAGAACACAAATCTTGCTCTAGTAAGAAAAATGATGCTACAGTTCCACACCATGATAATATCATTAAATAATCAGTCACACTGAAGAACGGCTGCAAAATGTTTGGTAGAGGAGAGAAGGAAGGGACAAGGAAGGCCTGTCACCACGCAGAACCCAGGCTCTTCCTCCACTCCTGACCTATGCAGGCTGCTTGATGCTACACAAATTCACGGGCGGAATTTGGAAAAAAGTCTTATTGAGACCTAGTTTAAGGGAAAGCTCTGTGATAATCTGTGTGCAATCTGATACAATTACTAGCCCAACTCAGCAACAAGCCCACACTGATATAAAATGTCCACTATTCATGCACCGAAGTGGCTCGCATAACACCCAGCCACGTGACCATATTTCTCAGTGGCACAGCTGCAAGAAGCAGCTCCTGCCTCTGGCCACTTATCAACTCCCTCGCATTGCCCTCTCCCTACTCCTCCTTTATTACAGCTCTGTGCAGGGAATTCAGTTGGTTAAGCTAAAAATGTTCCACTCAGCCTCCCTTACTCCCCACTTTTGCAGGATTGTATTTAAAACAGATCTGTTCACTGCCTTTGTCCCAGAAGCAATTCAGCTCATCTGGAAGGGGGAAGGCAGGAGGAGGAGGAGGAAGATCCATCTCTTCCAGCCCAGGGGTGCAGGAGATACAGCAGGGTCTACTTCAGCCCACTTTGGCTCTGAGACTTGACATACCCATAATATTACAGGCTACTACAGAGCTTTTCACAATCCATTCCAGCTTGAGCTGTGTTTGCAAAGTCTCAAAAGGAGCCTGTGCTATTCCTACAATTAGAAAGAACAGGTTTGCATAATCTTAACCCTCACATCCCAGGAACGAGAACTAATTCACTGCTTTTCTAATTTGACTTGGGGATTCTACAGTGCAGCAGCAGGACTTAGGAAATGGCTCTTCACTGTAACCTCATTTGAGTGATCATCTTTTGTTTGCATTACTCCAGTTTGCAAGCTGACAGCTATCAAGTCAGATTACAGAATGCCACTCACAGTGACACATGCCAAAAGTAAACCATTAAGACCATCTAAATAGAGGAGTTAGACTTAATATTTTAGTTGCCAGGAATCACGCTCACAAAGAAATAAATGCAGCAATTAGTTAAAAAAAGGGCACCAGGTATCTTAACATATTTATGTAGAAATCATTTATTATTTAATAGGAAATTAATAAAGGGAATAATTAAAATTAATTGAAATGGTCACATAAAAATTTCTGAAATCCTAAAAATCCCACATCTAAACTGCAATGCATTTAGGCTGATAATAAAAAAAAAAAAAAGGGAAAAAAAGAATTAGAAAGAAAAAATCCTCCTAAAAACCCTGTTCTTTCTGCGTGTTTATGAAGCCTCCGGAAATACCATGGCAAACATTCCAGCTCTACAGCAGTGCACCACGTGACCCCAAGGCACGGCAAGGAACTTCAATCCCACGTATCTTCATGGAATAGAACAGTGAGTTTTATTTTTACTTTTTAAACCTTCAAGTGCAGGGAAATCTTCAGTAGATATTCAAGCACCCTGTTTAAAACGTGCGTTTCTTATTTTCTTTTAATTATTTCTTTTCTTTTAATTATTTTCTGCATTTCTATGACTGCGTGTGTTTTTTTACAGTAAATGATCAAAGATTTAAACTTATATTCACTAGCTATAAGATACAGTACACTCTTTAAGGAACCACTAAAAACATTTGCAATGTCATCTGAATCTCCTGTTACGGTTGCAATCAGTGCTACTGTATTTCTCAATACAGCCAAGATATCTGCCTAGTGAAAAATACAGCACAGTTAAAAACTCTCCCCCTTCTAATCTTCCAGTACGATTTCAGTTAGAGCTATTAATGAAAGGATTTATGCATATGAGCTGTACTGAATGTTACAAAAAAATACTTAAAATGTGAGCTTGAATAACAACCTTCCATTTTTACAATCATTTAAGTACTTGGAAGTATCCATTTAAGACGTAGGAGTAAGGATGAATCATAATGTAATAGTTGGGTATCAGCTGAAATTTGTGTTTTGTCTTAAAACAAAATTGAACAAAGCAGTGGCGTACAAAAAGGAAAACAATTCTGCAGCACAAAAGCACAGCAAATGGCAGGCACACACCACTAACTTGCTTTAGTAGCCATGTCAGAAACGCTCCTAATTATCAGTGGTAAAAGAGAGATGGCATTTCTGCTGGAAGCGAGTTTTACACTTTATTCTTCCTCTCCCCTCTCTTTCAGCCTATAAATATTAGTCTTACACATTTTTCTCCCATGCAGCTCTTGAAAAGGTTGAGTTTTTCAAGGCTGAGAGCAGACAGAAATGTTCATCAAGAAATGCCTTCGGGTCAACTGTCTGTAGCTCATCAAAGCGCAGTGCTGAAAATATGGATGAAGGGGAGGAGGATTGTAAGAGCATGGTACAGCAGATTAAAAAAAAAAAATCTATGCTCTGATGATCATTAGCTTTATCCTTTTGGAAACAGATTCACAGTTATCACCCAGGCACCCTTGGTGGTGGTGCTGGTCACAAGGGTACTGACTCCTCCCCCCCATTTCAGCTGCTTTCAAAACAACCACAAATATGTGAAAGTTTCTTTAATGGTATTTGCCAACACAAGGAAATGCCACAGGGATGTGATTAAATGTGGAGATGAGCCACATGACAGTGTAAGGAAAGGCTGCTGGTCCCCAAAACAATTAATAGTGGACCAAGTACTTGAGAAACCCTGAATCACACTGGAAATAAGGCAAAGATAAGACCGTTAGCTTCTAAAATACTTAAAATATCTTAAAAAAAAAAACTACGGAGCATGCACTGTCTGCTTTTTCACTCTGTGCAACAGCTGGACATAAGATATTGAACACGTTATTGAAACTACTGTTCGTTTCTACTCAGGGATTTCTCCTTTGTTTATTATAAACGCACAATTATTGGCAGCAAGTAGAACATATTATTGCTGTGTTTTATAGCTCGAATGGCTCATGCAAAGAGTAATTTGTTTGTATTCAGTATCATGATCAATAGCTCTACCAGGGATAGCCTGAGGAATGTTTATGCTGAGGGCTTTGCTTGCAGTGTTTCACTGTTGCGATCAATTGACCAAACAGGACTGATTCTTAAAAAAACAAAAACTGTGATAGTGACCAGATCAGCCATTAAGACATAAAAAAAAAAAAAAAAAAAAAAAGATGTATCATATGGAAAAAGGCCAAAGACCCACAAGTACTTTTAACCATCTGCTGGTCCATAAAGCCTTCCTACCTGAATATTCCCCACCGGCCTTTCTTCCTCTCGGTAGCTGGGGCCTGTTTCCTCAATGCCCTCACATAACAAGATCCATTTTCCTGCAATACAAGCACAGACACATCATACTTCCATTCTCCTGAGTGATGCAGTAACGTGAAAAAGCCAACTGAGCAGACCTGAGACAAATGGAGAGCATTTGGGAGGCCCAGAAACAACCCTGTAGCACCAGAGCTGAGACTTGGCCCAGAGTTCCAGCTACCCCCAAACTCTGCAGGTTCACTCCATCATTTCAAGTCTTACAGGCTTCAAGGTCCATAAAAATGAGAGGAAGAAAAGATAGTAAAATTCTACCATGCCAAATGGCCATTTTTTTCACCCAAAGGTCATGCTGAAGTCTCTTCATTCTCTTAATACAGGAACTTGCTGACTGCTATGAGTTAAGTGCCATTTAAAAAAATAAACACCCCCAAACTCCGCTTAAACGGATATGCCAAAATACCACAAAAACACCATCCTGTCTGTAGAAAAACAAAGCGAGTTTATGGATTACATTGGCACAGCACTATGACTTCTAGGAAATGCTTTTTAATTATAAAGAAATACTGTAAAGGAAGACAGCAGAATGTTTACGGGCACTGCGTACTTTGTTACATGCTGTTTCAGCAGTCAGACAAGGTGTCTTTACAGGCGTATGCTGCTAGGCTCTTAAACTCAGCACATACTGAGGAAAAGAACAGAACGAGAACATTTTGCTTCTTTTTTGACAAAATTCCAAGCAACTTCCATGCAAAAGAATATTTCATCCAAGAGGAAGCAGCAAGTCTGATGGAAGAAAATAACATGTGCATCTTGTGGTCAGTCTAGAACCCCAAAATGACCAGCTGTGGAAGCAGCCACCTTGTTAGCACCTGATGTGATGCAAAAGCCACACTTGAAACCCACAAAAAAAGTAGAAAATCTTCAAGTTTTTCAAGCAACTTGTTACATGCATTTAGTATTTGTTACACAATCTTATTTACTCTGCTCACTGATATCATACAAAGAATAAAAACGCCTGAATAACATGCTTGAAACAATCATTCCATCCCTGGTATACACAACGCTGCCAAGAGACAATCTGCGTCAGCTGGGAACTCTGCCGTCCTTCTTGTCCCACAACAAATGGCAATTTTAGGAAAGTTACATATTGACAGACACTCTGAGTGAATGATTGGCTTTTAAGGCCTCATTGAACTGTGAATGTTTTCCCCTGGAACACATTTATTCTCATCCAGAATTTTCCCCAGTGCTTTTTTTCTGATTACACAAGTCAGGGGAAACACGCTAAAGGATTCAGATTTAGTAGGTGTTAGTATGACTTTATCAGCTAATACAGACTAAGTTCTTAATTAAGTCAAAATTAGTTATTTAATCTAACTTCTAAGTTCGCTCCCTCCAAAGGATAAACTCCTGTTCTGCCTATCCCAGCAGCCAGATTCCATCCCTGGCTCTGCTGGTGCTACGGGACAGGACTCAGACACTGGGCTGTAGCATTTACTTGGCAGCTTCAACTCTGCCTCTCACTTCTCCCTCCTGGGCACTCACTTCCAAGCCTGCATTTGTGCAGCTGCATGGCTAGCTGGATGAGGAGCTCATTTCCTCCAGCATTTGTCACATAAACAGCTGTGCCAACACAACACAGGGAACGGGCACGAGGGCAGGAGTGATCAGCCGTGATGGCAGAGGGTCAAACAGAGGCTGCTTAAACCAGCTCAAACCACACTGCCATGAAACAGGGAGCCAACGCTTCACTCCACTCCTTTGTGTTTTAATTTGTCCATCTGTAAGACTGGCACCACAACTCCTACTCTGTTTTATAAAGCACCTCTGAAAAGGGCAATCCCATTAACATTTCAGTGAATTCACATTACAGACCACCCACCCCTTTTGCAAATCAGGTCCAAACTTCTTCCAAGGACACTGGCACAGTCCTCACCAGCATCTGCTCCGTGCTTTCGCCCCACAACCTGCTCAGGGGCTGGGCCAGCCCAAGCCCTGCCACCACACCAGGCAGGGACTTGCTCAGAATCAGATTCAGACTCCACAACAGAACAATTTTTTGAAGCCTTATCAGCTCTCTCATCCTATTTCTGGGAAAATCCCCAAACCAGTGACACCGGCACAGTTTTGGGACAGGCGACTACGAGAATGAATGAGCGGTGGAATAGCAGTTCACTGAAAGCACCTTAAAACCAACATCACAACCTCTCATGGCCCAAAGCCACAGCTTCACAGAATGGTGCCCCCCTTTCTGACTGATGCCCAGTCTGTGTCCTGTGACACAGCCACATGAGCACACTCAGGGAAGAACCAAGCACTTGGTGCAAGCATCTGCCGGTGCCGGGTGGCAAAGCTGTGAGGTGAGGGTTCTGGAAGAGAAGAGGAAAGCCCACGGCTCTAGAGACAGCCAATAATTCCTGTGTGTACAGATCCAGCAGAGGGAGCACAAAAACAGAAGGATTTTTTCTTGGCCAAATGTTTTGGCTATGAAACACTGAATGTTTGAAATCCCAGGCACTTTGTATTAGATTATTTCTATAGTAATGCATGTGTGGTGCATTACAAACGCATAATAGACAAAACCCTTGCTCTGAGTAGATTACAGTGTAAAAATCAATACAGTGAAAGAGACAAGCAGCACAGGCAGCATGGGCTGCTGAGGCCAGGAGTAGGAGGGAGAGACAGCACAGCAGGGCTGCCAGCTCTGCCGATTTGATCATGCCTCTTGCAGTAACAGGAGTTTTCCAAACAGACAGCTATCAAAAGTCTCATCTTCACATGAAAACCACAGCTTTCGGGGATCTTCTGTTTTTATTTCGTTGTTGTTTGCTTTTTCTTTTAATGGTGCTATTTCCAGACTTCCAAAGTGAAATGACTAAAGCTGTAGAGCTGATAATGTGTGCCCCAAAGACTCAAAGAGGGGACGCCACAAACATCTTTCCAGAACCTGTTTTCTCAGCCCCGTCTCTGGAGAAAGCCAGAGGGCCCCAGGGATGCACTGTCAACCTCAGCACTCAGCCTGTGCTGGGCTCAGCTACCAGCAAAGGACCACAGTTCTAAGAGTGATCAGGAGTAAAGCCTTCAGTTTCCATACACGAAAAGCTACTTGGCCTCTGTGTACCCAAATAAAAACGAAGAGAAACACAAAACACGTGCAGAAATCCTTGGAAAACAGAAATACTGTCAAGATAGATAATTAAATGTACGGCACAATCTTATTACAGAAATGCATGAGGCAGGTGTACTTTGTGTTTTTTTCCTATTTTCATAAGTTATTTTCAAGTTCTAGTATTATTCTCATTCAACCTCAGCATGTTCAACTCAGAATTCCTGCAAAACAGCGGTGAACTTTACAGTGCAATTCCAGCTCTCATGCACCCCAGGGCTGCAAGTGGGTCAGAAGCGAACAGCACTGAGTGCTGCATTTTCTACAACAGCAAGAGTACTTCTGCTGCATGGGAAATAGGCAACCTTCTAGATAGTGTTTAAATATTACATGCTGTCCTCATCAGTTCGCACAGCCCTCGATCAGCTCAGGAGTTCTTATAAACTTGGGCAGTTTTTTTGTAAATTCTGAAGCAACTCAAATTCAACACTGCGCGTATGGCTGATGGTCTTCTGCCCTGAAGTCTGTTGATTTTGTATCAAAGAGAAGCATAAAGTGCTGCTAAAGCATGCAAAGCTAAGTAGGTGTTCGCTTGGAGAAGAAGAGGGCAAGAAAGAGGCTAGGCTCAGAGTATTGCAGAAATGTAAACACTTTGCCCTGCCAAGACTGGTGTACTCCTGTACAGGGCAGGGATGGGGTGAGGAAGGAGATCAGAGACGGGATGAAATAACCCTGTGGGGAGACAATGTTGGGATGTTAGAGGGACTACAGCTTCAGACTGACAACTGCCAACTTTGTCTACACCTAGAATTGACCCTCTTAGGAAATCAAATATGGACATCCTGGAGAGCAGGCTGCAGGCTTGCTGTGGTTGTGCCCAGGCTGTGACATATGCCAAACTCATGCTGTTGCACACATCACTCCGCTCCTGCAGGCAGGCCTCCCAGGAGGCTTTTCCAGCTCACCCTACTAGGTAGAGTGCTACTGGAGAAGAGTAGAATAGCAACGAAAGCTTCAGCTTTTGCTTTTTTTTTTTTTCCCCTGTTTCTCAAGAGTAAAAGCAAAAGGTTCATTCACTCAGTCACCAGTTCTTTGACTATTTTTTCCTGTTTTTTTCCTTGTTTGTTTACTAGTTTGTTGCTTAAATATACCTTTTATTTCTGTTATATGATTCATTTTAAACAGAAATTAAATCAATGTCAAAGTTGCACTAGGCATTATTTGAAAAATAAAAGATTACTTGAGCACTTCTCAGATGTAGGCAGCCACAAGCTTTTATTTCCTCACTTTGAGGCACTGGGATTTCAGAGCCGTGTCACTCTCTACACACAAGACCTAATGGCAGCACTAAACAATATCATGACCTTCAGTTTACAACAGCAAAAGAAAAAAACCCTTAGCCTCTCCCAGTTTACTCCACTACCA
Organism: Pavo muticus; assembly: GCA_016647715.1. Lineage (NCBI taxonomy): Eukaryota > Metazoa > Chordata > Aves > Galliformes > Phasianidae > Pavo > Pavo muticus. The sequence goes on from JACDJE010000364.1 coordinate 439,842, forward strand.
TCCTGTTGCTGCAAGAATAGCTTTCCCAAGCCGGTTCCCTTTCCCACGCTGCAGGTGAGCTCAGGACAGCCCCAGCACACCTGAGGCCACCAGCTCAGCACCACTAGCAGGTCCCCATATCCCCTGCTACCAAAGAGCAGACAGGAAGACACGCTGAGCCTGCTGCTGCATGCCCAGCTGGGCTGCTCCTATGGCAAGATACAGGAAATCCCAGCTTTACAAGCACCTATCCCAACAGCAGTGTCGACCCAGTGTGCAGCAGGCAGTGGCACATTGGGCTGCCTGTGCTGGTAAGGGAGAGAGAACTGAGCTGCCAGCTCACAGGCAGAAGATAATGAGCACTATTAACCTTGGCTTACACTGAGCCATTGTTCTAGAGGTTGGACATCTCTTGTAAAATCCCATTATTAGAGACCATTGCCATCAATTTCCATAGTTTATTTTGTTCTACTTTAGAAAAAAAATCCCCTTCCCTTTCCCTTATACCCTATTGTACTTACACAGCCTCAAACAATAACCCACTCAAGCATGGCCATGGAAGTGGTTTGAAGGAACAAAGGCTGCTCCCGGCACCACCAGTGCTGCAGACTCTCTACGTACAGCTGCCTGCATATTCTCTGCAGCTTTGTGCAGCACCAGGTGCTGCCTGTTCCCTGTACCTGCACTGTATGCTGGATACAAACTAAACTGCGGGCAGGAGGAGCCTAGGAAATCATCCTTGAAGCATGGACTGCTGGTGCAGGTGAGTCACAAGCGAGTTCTGCAGCTCGCCCTGCAAGGAGGGCTGTGAGAAGGCTCACCTGGGAAGGCAGCGGTGTGTGAGCTACCCAGCAGGAGGAGGCAGGGCAGCAGCATGGCTCAGGTTCTGCAAAACAGATTGCTACATCTAGCAGCCAGCACCCACCCAAGTGGTGTGCCATCAACTTAATGCTCAAACAAGACTAACAGAGCAGTGAGACAGGATTAGACATGCTTGTTTTTAACCATTCACTCATCTCTGGTGGAATACTATCAGTGCAAACTTGGCACCCAAATGCTGCCCCTCAGAGTGGGCAGAGTATGCTTTTAATTTTACGTGTAGCAGTTAGGCCGTATGGGGTTATTTACTTTTTAATTTAAACTGGTAAAACACATTTAATCTGTTTTGAGAAAAGAACAAATTGATTTAGCAAGCAGTTCAAGCCTTTCCCTGGAGACAGTCAACCACACTCAGCAATCTGGATATAGGTTGAGACTTCACTAAAGTCATTTTAATTGTAGGTCATAAGAAATGTCAAGATATAAACCACCATGGAATACTAAAAATTAAGCCATCATCGAGACTAACAAATGTCTTAGATTTGCAGCACAGTATTTCTTTAAATCTTTATGGCATTACTACTTAAGCACGAAGGCAGAGCAAACTGGTTAGGACTGCATGTAATGCATGCACATTATTTTTGCTGATGGGAAAAGAAACTAACAAACCTATACTAAGGAAAAATACTGACGTGAAAGGAATTTAAAACGCTACACTTGAGGGAAATGCTTATAAACAGAAAGTTTTGTTTCATCTTGGTCAGAAATAATTTGTCCCTAACACAACAGAATAGAAACAGGATTGCATATGCATTAGTACACTTATGAAGAAAAGGAGCACAAAAATGAGAAAAGAGGATTTGAAAAGAAAACCAAAAAAACCAAACAACCCATAAACATAAAACCACAAAAGTAAAACCCTTTTAGAACTTTGTGCCCAGTTTTTATAAGGAAAAACTCTTCAAAGTTTCCTTCTTCTCTAAAAAAGCGCTTTTAAAACTTTTTTTCCATGTGGAAACCCCCTACTTCTGCCGGTTAGTTGTGAGCTGAATCTTCATTTACTAAAACCCTTTTGTAGAACATACCTGAAATGCCAAAAATTTTCCGTAGTTCACTGTCCCAAATAACAATGACAAAGTTTCCACTCACAGAAAGTAAAACCCCTGCATCCTTATTTCACTTCTTAAAACTGATGAAGTTAGAAATCAGGTGCACTCATCTACACAACCAAAGAACAGCGTCTGGGAGCTCTTACACAAGTATTTAAAGAACATATCCATAACACATCTCCTTCTCCCATATTCTTCTGCTTGAAATAAAGCGCAAAGGTTAGCTGCGTGTTATCAGTGGCAGATACTCATATATTATAAATGGTATTATATTAATACCACCCCATCCTTTTGAGCTTGATCAATATACACATTTCTATTCTCAGCATCAAACACTCATGGGAGTGGAGACCAAAAGGGTATTTCTCCAATTCTAGTTAAATAAGAACATCTTACCAGCAAACAGGTATTTGAACAGAAGGTGCTCCAAGTGATACAATTTAGACTGCTATGAAAACAAGTATACGCTCATTGAAAGATAAAATAAAAAGGAATTTTGACATTCTACTTTACTGCTAGTCATATCATTAATAAAAATCTGTATTACAAACACTAATTCCACTGCTTTTAGCCACTGCTCCTGGCAGGTGGAAAAAAATATCTCTTTACTGCACACAAGCTCAAATCTATCCCAGTGTCAAGTCCTTTTTGTTGGCATCCATAACACCAGCTCACTGAGCACAGCAATACCCTAACCACCTGCTTCTGTGACATTAAATGCTGTGCACACACACACACATCCCCAGGTGGAGCACCATGGCACAAGGGGTATCACCAGCTGTGCCTACACAAAGGGCTCTGCTGTTCCACAGAAGGGAACAGAGGAAAGCTGCAGCACCGCGACCAGATGATACGGGCACACCTGCATTGACAGAGCCAAGCCTTTTATGCATCCTGAAGTTATTGAAATAGAAGCTCCAAAAGGAATAATTACGGAGACAGGGCCAAGAACAAGAGCCACATGTTGGGATTCCGTAGCCTCGTGCAGTTTGAGCCTGGTGCTGGTCACCAGCCTCCTGACTGCTTGCTGCGACAGCTGGGCGGCGGCAGACTCCTTGCTCACCCCTTCTTACGCAAGTGCTCCTGAACTGGTAGCCCTGGATCTGGGTTTCTTGCTCCTCTGGGAGGGCTCTGGGGCTGTGTCCAGGGCCTGCTCTGTGCCAGGCTCCAGGCCAGGCCCCACCAGGCTGCCAGCATGGAGGCCCCAGGCCGGCAGCAGTGCAGGGAGGCAGCCAGGAGCAGAACGCCTTGCACAATTTGTGCTCTGCACGGACATCTGAGCTGGAAAGACAGTGATTGCACAACAAGCTGAAGTTTGCCTCGGGATCTGCCAAGTTCTACTGCAGGCTGTTCTTAAACTCTTCCACTGATGGCATTTGTAAAACTCAGATGAATTTTCCTTGACACTTCAAAAGGCACAGAGAGACCCTAAGCAAACACCCAGCCCTTCTTCAGTGACCTCGCTGCTTACAGTCCTATAAACATCCACTCCCTTCTTTCTTGTCCTCAAAAGGCCCCTCTCTCCAGCATACTAGAAGCCCTTAACCCATAGTAAAGCCAATAGCACCTGCTCCACTACAAACAGGCACAAAGGTGGCAAGGCATGTACCTCAACAGATGGGCCCTGGCAAACCTTGCTTGCAGCCCTGAGACATGGCTCCCCAAACACCCACCTAGACCCTCTGAGGGCACAAAGGGGAGCTCTGACCACACCTGAGCTTTACCTAGGCACCAGCGTGTAGCCCAGCAAAGCGCATCTTCTCTAAGAAAAGCTGGAGAGGTCCCAGAGGAGATGTCTTGGGGTGGGAGGCACATGCTGCAGAAAGCAGCTGCCAGCAGAGCCAGTGACTCACAGTAATTCCTCCTTCTGAAAGAACCTGCCCCTGTGCCAGCCCACCCAACATCCCATAAAACAAACAAACACATAATGGAGGCCAGCAACGGGAGAACTCAGTAACAGGAAAGATTAAAAAAAAAAAAAAAAAAAGGAAAAACACCCAAGCATTTAATATTTACCTAAGAATGAAATGTTTCATTAATTACATACAGAATCAATTTGCAGCTATTTTCCTTTAATTCTCAGTCAAACCCACAGATTTGAAGCACTTTGAACTGTGCTGCACCAGTAATTGTGGATGAATATTTTAGATCAGTCTCAAATCACTATACTGCATATAGCAAATGAACTAATAAGCTGCTCATGTGTGGACTACTAATGTATGTTCTTTCTTTCCTAGACAGATGGAGAACAGTCTAAAGTAAGTTGAACTGGCTACTGGGAGTCTTCAGAAAGTCTTAGAAAAGCCTTTACTTCTGCTGTTTTATGAAAATACTACTCAACAGTCTGCACGCGTTAAAAAGGAGACAAGAATATATAGAAAAGCCTGAACAATTGTGCCAAAACATGAAAGAGGAGTTGGACAATTCATGTGCCTGCAGCAACCCACGCAGGGTGCCAAGGAATACCGCACTGTTATCATAGGACTACCAGAACGAAGGACATCATTGCCACCTATATTATCTTTATTCCAATATGGTCATTTCTGGGCAGTCATTTTCAAGTACATATAGTGGCATATCAGTGCTGATATCTGACATGTATTCCAGTTTACAGAAGCATCTGTTGAGTCATCAGATCAAAACAGTTAACTGCACTTTGGAGATACTTTCAGAGATTAAAAATTCCCTTATTTCAGGCAAATTTTAAACATCCCTATAGATTAAACTCCTTTTACATATATAAAACACACACCCCATCTCCAGTGGGATTAATGTATGAAATGTGATGAATAACTTCCCTAAAGGATTATCTGTATTTTTCCGCCTCAACTGCACTCACTAAGGTGGAACTGAAAACAAAGACATAACCTGAATCACACGTAATGCTGAAATATGAACTAAGACACAGCCTCCACTGGATGGAGGAAGAAAGTGGTACCTTCAATCAAGAGCTTAAAAAAAGTAACAGATGAAAACTGCTAGATGACATCTGCCATGTTAATACCTCAAAAGCTTATATTACCATTTATTCTAAAAGAAACACAATATAAGCTGTATCTCTGACCATCACAAAAGAGCCAGGAGACAAGCCAGGAGAAGAACCCACAAAATTAAACATGGATTGAATTAACAAGATTATATCTGATGTTGTACCAATTGCTACTTAAATGCATCTAGGGACTGCAGGCAAGTGATCACTTTTCACATATGTAATTATCCAAATATTTGTACAAAGACAAAAAAAACTTGTGGAAAACTTGTGTGAATTTTCCAAATGTGTAAGTAATTGCTTCCAAGCTGAAGAAGTTCATTGGAACCTTCTGGCCTCTACAGCAGAAGGAGGATTAGGAAAACATATTCCCTAAGAAAAAGCATCGCCCTATAAACTGTGATTCAGAACAATTTAGCAGTGGATATTTTGGTTGGTTGGGGTTTTTCCCTCCTCCCCCAACCTGCCTGACTGAACCTGCCTATTCTGCAGCTCACCAACCACAAAGTTCAGTTAATCACATGTGATTTCATTCAAGAAGTGAACATAAAGCTCAAGTGCTACTGAATAACCAAGAGCCCCATACAAGATTAGAGATACCGAGACCCCGACTAGGTTACGCTTTGCCGTAAATCCTGAACTGACAGCACATCTCAGACAATCTAAGCAGACCGTTATTCTTTAGTGCTGAAGAAATCAAACTAAAAGCAAGAGTATAAAAGTTGAGACAAGGACTGCAGTCATGACCGAGCTTTAAAAGGTCCCTCATACTTTTGAAGTTACAGCATATTCCCTCGCTGCTAAACTGAACAGAGACTGCTGTCTCAGTTGCATTAAATTATTAGCTAATTAGCCCCGAGTAAGGACAACAGTGTGTTGATGCTGGCAAGCTGTGAAAAGAACACTTCAGCAAAGAAGATCAATAGCATTTTTGTCTGGCTTACAATAAGAAAACTGCTGGCCCAGGTTATGAGTTTATGCCATTTTTCATTTGGCAGACAAGACAGCACCAGTGAGAGATCAATACAGCAACTTTATGACAGGCTGCTGCTCCTGCAGATGGCAGGACCATAAACAGGCAGCGTTTTTAAAGTCTCTAGCAGTACATTAGACAGAAACCACCTGACCTTTTGTAATACTTAGAGATTCCTACATGAAAAGGCAAATCAGAGAAACAGAGAAAACCAGGAGGATTGCTGCCGTGTAAGACAAAAAGTAACATTATCTGTTTGAAATTCATTACCCGGAGTAGCAAGCTTCTGTGCTATTCGGGAGATCCCACTAAAACCACTACCTTGGCATCAGGTAAGCACTTATCCCTTCAAAGAGCAAATGTTATTGGGCATCACTTCTTATTTGATGCAATTTTCTTATCTCTAAGTTGTACGGACAAACAGAAGTGAGAAAAAAACAACAAATCTTTCATGAGATTTTGAATATTAGATGAGTCACTATCATCTGCAATTAGGAAGCATTCGAGAGAATACATTTACAAATGAGCGGTTATTTTCCCTATATTGCAATACACAGACAGCAGCGTTTGCATGTATGTGTATATATATATTGTTATCTTACAACAGTATGAGGATTGCCAGTAATGTTCTACTGTTTTTAAATGAAAACAAGAGGAAGGTTTCATAATTCTAGTGCTTTTATGTTAAGAACTCAAGTTGAAGAAAACATAAAAGATAGCACCTTAATGTATTATTTAGGCCAGATCTTCAGCTGAGGACACAGGAGGAACATCTGGCCCTGTATTTACAGTCTTTTCACTATAAACATGAAATAAACACAGAACATGGTGAATTAATCATATCACCAGCTTTCTTCTGCCTCTCCTTCCGAAGCTGTTTTGTGTCAATTACCAAAGAAATATCTCCTCAAGCAGGAAACTAATTTTACAAAAGCACATTGGTTTTGGGGGCTTTCATCAACACTTTTGAGTTGCTTCAAGTAACTAATTAACATTAATGTCAACATAAAGGATAAAAGGATAGAGAAGGCTCCACATGTGGTATTGCCACGCAACGGGGTTCAGGCCCATGTCTGAAAAATGGGTTATTAATTTGATCTTTAATTTTACCTTGCATGTTGTGAAGAAATTGTGCTGTATTTTCCTCTTACTAACACTACGTTCAGCATTAGTACAAAATAGAGCAGAGCAGCACCCAAACCAGAAGTCTCTTCATTGGGCTCTGCTCATGCTAAGAATAACCTGGCGCACACGTACACGGTGCTGGATGTGCCAGTGATCTGCCTTGCTCCTGGACTCAAACCCCAGCCCCTCTACAAGATCCTATATACATCAGGTTGTGCTAAAGCAGGAAAACTATGTATCAAATCTATTTTTAAAAAGAAATTGGATTTCTTTAAACTCCAAGGCAAAGGATGGTTTTAACAGTTTCACATTTATAATCTCACCTCCTTTCAGCCTGCACTAGGGCTCTTTGTACCCAGCCGCACTGAGACATGCTGGCTGCCATGCCTGCCAACCACCGGTGCTTGCTTCCAGCCTGCCGCAGAGCTACTGGCATAAACACACAGCACAGCAGCCCACAGCTCCCATGCGCATGACAGAAAATATACTTTACCTTCCAACTCAAGCCATTCTATGATTCTGTGATGCCTTCATTATCATGCTGAACAAAACACTTTAAACTCAGCTTATTATATTTAATTTTATTTAGGACACCTACTAGGTTGTGGCTGTAAAGCCTGCACCTCTTTCCCCGCCTCTTGCCTGCACCTCTTGCCTGGCAGCAGCTAAAATCAGTGCTGGGAGGAGCCACCACGTAACCCCACTGCCTCAGAGTTAAGAGAGAGAGGAGAAGGGGAGGAGGATCCCAGCCCTCGAGCAGCAGGTGGTCTTGCTCCTCCTGTGTCTATGCTGGGAGGCATTAACGCTCGCTTTCTGGTAGCACGACCCCTAGTACGTGCCTTTTTCAGTGCTACACAGACCCATCTCACTTCTGCACTGAGCATACTCCTCTCTCTCAAGACTTTGTTCTTATTTTTCCTAAATCCTACTGGATTTAAGATCTGTTACATTATTTCCTTCTCAAAGTCCTCACGACTTCGACTTTTTCTTTGTTTTCCTCTGTCCCCGTCAAGAACTAAACCACATCCTTTTTCCTAGACCAGTCCCCACAAACTCCTTCTTCCATGGAATTCCCTAGACTTCCTGTGTTAAGATGGTTTTAGTCAAGAAGTCCGTCCCTATTGCCACTGTGCTATTAAAATTACACCGTCTTTGTCTGAAGATAGCTGTGTGAACAGCTTTACAGACTCATTACATTATCACCAATAAGCTGAGATCCCAAGGATCTCTCCACAATTTCTTGTTGAAGAAATTGTACAAGTCCATAAATATAAATGAACGTGCTGCTGCTTTGTTACTGCTCAAAAGGTTAATTAATTTGAAGGCAAAAAAAAAAAAGCAAGGATGGGTTTCAAATCTCACACCAGACTTCCTTGTCCTACAGCAAACATAAATATCTGGGTACCTGTTCTTTTTTTTTTTCCTTAGGAAAATCTTCCCTGAAAAGCTCCCCGTGTCTGAACATTTGTTTCAGATACATACAAAAAAGAAATCAGGTCTTTGTTTTGTATTTTGAATTTTGCATTCATGTGAGAGCCACCTATTACTTGTCGACTTTGCATAAAACTGTAAACTATTAGTTGGATTGTAAAGCATATATGGAAGGAACATCTTCATTCTGCACTTTCATGACCATATCTAACTCCATAATGGTGACCAGAAGGTAAGCTCACAGCACATACAATAATAACACCAATAATGAGACCAAAATAGTGCATTCACATTACACATTGTTCGTATTACCATTCACCAGAGCCAATCCTTTCGAGTGTAATAAAGTGAAGGTATTATAATTAGAGAGCTCATAATGCCTTTTAATCAAGTGCGGAGCTAGAGCACAGTGGGTTGTACACCAAAGACAAAACCACATGAAGTGGTACAATTCTGAGTGCAGGGAAGGGCACACATTCTTCAGGGAAAATAACAAGTTACTACAAAGCCATGTTTGTTTTCAAGTACTTAATCAAGAGAGTTTGCATACTAGGTAATTTTACTTCATGAAAATAAGTTATTTCATAAATGGCAAATGAAATATGACCACAAACACATCTTTTGATTCCTACAGACAGAAAAAAAACAACAGATTTGAGCTCTCAATTTGTGAATTAGTTCTTCATAGTTCTATTGGAAGAATTAATTATACTTCAACAACATTACAATAATTTTTCTACTACTGCTTATTACTTACAAAGTACTTTACAACAACTAACCCATTTCCACGACACCTCTAGCAGTCGCCATGTAGTGAAGCTGAGACAGAAGGATCCTGAGCTAACAGCAGGAAAGCAAGAGATCAAGAGATTCCCTTGCAAGCAAGCAATCCTACAGTCCTTAGCTTGATCTGGGATCTCCAGCGCCCAAATATGATTTCAGTGTAATACATAAACACCAATAAAGATACCTATTGTATGTATCCAAGTTACCAGGCCAGTGTAACTTAACACTAGAGTAACAGCAGGAAAATAAAAGTAGAAAAATGATGAGGCACAGAGTTTCAAAAAACTACACATAGGCAAGGTGAGTGCCCTTGGACAGAAGTGTTATTTAAAGATTTGCTAAAGATGTAACAGCATGTTCTCAAATGACAGCAGATCAAGAAATAAAAAGGCCTAAATTAAAACAGGGACTCCTTTAGCACCCATTAAGCACATAACAAAGATTCTTCTTGGTTTTAGACGATGTTGGATCAGACCCTCTTCACTCGACTCCACAAGCTTCATGCACCTTTCAGCTTATTTTTATGAGTTACACTGCTAGCCATTCTCAAAATAGCAAGGTGCGATCTTCCATCTACCTGGATATTTTTTATGGACAACAGTTTGACACAATGTCTAAAAAATGAAGTTTGCAAATGAGGAGTCAATTTTACTGTAACTTGTAGTCTCACTCAACCTTTGTCATCTCCAGGGCAGCACTGTGACCTGGAGCCTTTTATCTTGGCTTATTTTCAGAATTTTACAGAGTAGTTTTTTCCTTTTTTCATAATTACATGGCAAAATGCAGCAAGCCCAGAGATCGCATGCTTTTATCACTTATTCCTGAATAGCTCGTCAATGTAAGAATTTGTATTGATTTTGTTGGGTCACTTTCACATTTAAAACACTTGGGTGCTCAAGCTGTGTAGGAATGAGCATCCCCCCAAACTTACTCCAATATGGAGGAGAAATGAAATGAAATGTCTTCATTGTTTCTTCTTTTAAAACATTGATTTATATAAGTATTAGGTAAACTTTCCCTCTATCTGCACTCTAAACATATTCCTAGAAAAGTGGGAGAAGGCTTAATCTGTGTAAGACAAATACAAGTTAAATATACCAAACAAAACACAGGACAAATAGTGTAATCCTCACTCAGAAAAACACCATAAATCACAGCTTTGATACAGATGAAAAGCAGGTCTATTCTTTCTTAGTGGTGATAAATGTTTCCCACCTTAATCTCTAATATGACATTCTTATATAACTGTGGGGTATATTCCCAGGTCAATCTGTGGGAGATTTAGACAGCAAAGTTAATCCTCGTACCAAATTTCAACAGCATGAATCAAGTCAAAGTTTTGCAGAACATTTTAGCCACAAGCAGTAGCTCCCATGAAACAGGACAGAGGCAAGATAAAAATCATGCTGTTCTAATATCCTCAGGGCTTTATCCTGCCAGCACTAACTGATAGTGCTGCTCATGAGAGATATTGGTAGAACAGAACAAGAGTAAGGACAAAAATGTATCTTGAATCCTTTGTTGAAGCAGATAATTTCAATGAATGTCTCATCTCTACTGCTTTTGACTAAACATGTGCCATCATTTAACTGTTTAGATCCTGGCCAGTTCCCTGTTCCCATGTGTGGTGTGGGTTCTAGAAACGTTCTGCAGGACCACTCATGCCAAGCATGCTGCTTGCTGTACCCATTAAGGTCTCCAAAAGACTTTGCTGATGTCTGTCTTTCAAAAGGGCGGCGTCACTCTTGGTCTTGAAAAGCAAGCCTTGTAAAGGAGTTGTAAGATGGCTATCTCAAAAAATCAGCAGCCAAAGCTAAAAACTGTAGTTCCTAACTTACCATACTTTTACTAGAAAAATTTTATTAACTTCTATTACAAGCATTTTAAATAATAGCCCTTCATTTGCACCACAGCTCCTTGTCAGTGCTTACATCACAGTGACAACCACAGTTGTTTGACATGGATTTAAGTCATTTAACATTCCTTTCAAGTGAAGGGGTGTTACACACCTGAACACATCGCATCACACTCCTTTTTTTCCCGGCCCCTCTAATTTTCCCTAAGGCAAAACACTGGAATAATCACTTTATTGTTACATTTACTGACAGTGATCCTCAGAAGGTGATAATGTTTTTATCCCATTTGATTACATTAGTCTTAATAAATCCTAATGGAAACACAAGTAAATCCTCTTTCTTATCACTCATTCTCATTAATTTCAGCAGTCGCTATAACTTAACCACTCAAAGGGCTTTAATGCCTGCACTGAAAACAAATGAGAGAACTCGCACTGCCTTCCATTTGTACTTCAGTCTCATTCAGCAAACAAATTTAGGGGAACTAAAAATGGAGCCCAAGTGCCCAGAGCTGTCCACGCGCCAGCCAGGCACAGGGCTGTGACACTGAGGGCGGGATGGAACCCAGGAGGCTGCCCACACAAGAGAGCTTTCTGTCTGAGCAGAACGGAACAGGCGGGCTGTATCTGTAAGCCCGTTAAGAAAAACATATGCTGGTTGTTACTGACTCACTTCAAGTCAACACTGTAGAGGAAGTGAGTTGTTGGGGAGGATCTGAGGAGAGCTGGGCAGAAGGCAAGGCCAGCAGAGGTGCAGAGGCTCTCACAAGAAGCTGCAGTGGTCAGAGCAGCCAGAGCCAGGCTGCTGTGGGAGGCCTTCTGGCGAGGACAGTCACATGAGTGCTCCCATTCACCAGGCCCAAGGTCGCTGTGGTTAGCGAAACAGAAGTGCGCAGCTCGGTAGATAGCTGTCATTTGTATTTCCCTAGCTCATGCCTCCTTTGGAAAACAGAGGTCCTGACATGAGAAATCAGCCTAGCCCACAAACAAGCCAACTGTGCTGAAATCTGCTTTAGCGGCACAGGTCAGGCCAACTCATCAGCCAGCTGCTCTGCTCTGCAAGTGCAGCAGGACACCCACAGCTCTCTGCCTCACCACCGTAATTGCACATCTTGTTCTTTGTAATCATGCTCACACTTCTGCGCTGCTGTAGAGACATCACTAATCCTCACAGACTCCACTGAGAGGCAGGCAAAGAACTATCACCACCCCCATTTTACAGATGAAGAGAAATACTATCACCTGGAGGGGTCAGTTAATGACTGAAATAAGGAGATGCACTGCTGTGGAGCTGGGTACCTGCTGCCTTGTTTGTGCTGGTGGCCAGCAGAGCTCCCCAGGGCAGCAGGGAGCCCATCTACTGAAAGCTGGCCAGACATGGGTGCCAAGGCCAGCTGGCCTGTAAAGGCCTGGCATTTGGAGGGTGGAATTCCTCTCCTTTCTTTTAAAACAAGGCAAAAACAAACAAAACAAACACCCCACCCTTCCCCCGCTCCTCCCCCCCCAAAAAAAAACACCAAAAAACCAACTCATAGCAGATCAAAATAAAGCCAGAACTGTTGCTATCATTCCCCTAGTGGAAGGAAAGAACCTCCCCACAACCTCATCAATTCCAACACTGATCACAATTATTTGTTATCACAGTATCCAGAAAATACCACACTGCCAGAACAGAGTTACTTACCAACTGTAATATAAGAAAACTGGAGGAAAGCAACACATAAGTAACACGACTTACATGAAGTAAATAATACAATGAGGTGGTAGCGCAATACATTTTTCTCTATTTGTTACTAGGTTACACACGTATTTCTCAAATGCCCTGGTAAAGCTAAAATCATCAGGATAGTGTCTTACAGGAGAACTCTGACTAAGAAAGGTCAGGGTTTTAGCAGCAAGTGAAAGAGCCCGCATGGTGGAATGAGAGGAGGAGCCGAGGAGCTGCAGAGGTGGAGGACAGATCATGCATGCAGAGGAGGGTAGTGAGTCCCGCAGATTCACTCCATTGCAAGTGCTGTGTTTGGTACTTTCTGAGCATGGAAATGAATTTCAATTCCAAGGGGACAAAAAGCACATCACATTACAGCCTATTTACTAAAGCTGAGTGTATGGTGTGGGACTAAGTGTCTTCTCAAGTAGTGAATAACACTTCCTTTAGAGCAGTCAACAAGAAACGTACTTGCTAGTTGGAAAATAATTTCAAGTCATTTCAAGTCAAAGTTTTAAAGTCAAAACCAAGCCTAAGTAGCTATTTTTGTATTTGAAACCACAGTCAGTAACAATTAATCAATCAACCACCCAAACTTCCCAAGATATAATGACAAAATTCTGTCATTTGTTCTTTTCAGAACTTCTGGTATTGGATCCCTCTTATGGATTTCTCTTTGCTAGGAACTTTAGAAATGGAAAATGATTTCCTCAGTTTGGTTTCAGCAACCAGAAGCCAGGTTTTGAATGGAAAGTCACCATGAGGCCAACAGCCAGGTTGGGGAATTGACCCCATCATTGCTTTCAGATCCATTGCTAATTCTCAGTCCCTTTTCAACGGATCATTGCTCATCAAAATGGTAAAGTTGCTTCTCATTAGCAGGAAGCATTTACGAAGCCATTTTAAATCACAGATTGATGTTTAGCTAGGTCCACAGACTAACGACACATCACTACAGCAGTTAACTACACAGTCTCCCCCCACACACAATCTTTATGCTGCTCCAAACCTTCCCATACTTTGGTGATGTTCACTTTTTTTGACTGTACTTTAACAAGAGTCAGCAATATTATTTTTCATCTTCCTAAAAGGAATCCTCCCTAACTATCTTAGAGACTTGGGTGGAAAGGGAAAGCAGGTTTTACTCAAACCTAAAATGTTTGCTGCCAACTGCTCCAACCAGGCTCTCCTCTGAGAAGCACCAGAACATCTCTATTCCCAGCAATGGAAAAAACACTCAATATCTGCTCATTTCATGCATCTTCCCTGATTTAAAAAAAAAAAGGCACAATGTTTGTTTATTGGTAGTTTGGTTTTAGGACCTTTGCTTATTTTCTGCTTGAAGATGCTAGGAGGATTCATGTCAGTTATCAAAGGTTTCTGGACCTACATGTCAAGAAAATAACTTTCTTCCCTTTGGAAGTAGGTACAGGATAAAATATACCTTATGCAACTGAACTTAGAAGACACAAAGATGAATTATGTGGCGTTATGTATCCTGAATCAAGCAGTAAAATAAAAAATAACTGGTTTAGGTAATCAATCCAGTTTGTTTACTAAGCTCCCTGGCTACCAGCCAGAAGACAGCAATTTGAAGGGGTTTTATAGATTCACTCAGAAAATAGAAATCAATTTTCTCCAACAGGATCCACAATTCACCAGCTCTTCTTTGGTCAAAATAAACACAGAGAGCTTCTGCCTTTTTCCAACCTTCTCTTACAGAGGTTCTCAGCCAAAACAAAGCTCAGGATAAACCAATGCACCCCCTCACATTACCTTCCTTCATGTTTCCATGCGCACAATTTGCCTGCCAGTTTTTAGGGATTATGTAAACAGTTATTAACACCACGTGGTTACAGCTAGTAGGAGAAAATCCCAGATAAAATTACTCACCAAATGGCCTTTTACAGCTTTCCTCCAGCACGCTAAATTAAGCAAGAAAGTCTTGTAATGATATTTGCTTTATAAAGTAACATTATTTCAAAAGGGAGGAATGCCCCATGAAAAGTTTCTTTATAAAGAAAGTTGCATTTGAACAAAGTATGGAGAAATTCTCGTTCACTGCAGGGAAGTTGGACTAGATGACCTTTAAATGTCCCTTGCAGCTCTAAGGATTCTATGATTCTAACAGATGATTTGTCTGATTTGACAGACAAATCAGATGACAATCTGCAAGCAATCTAGGAACAAAGTACCTCAACACAAAATCCTTCAACATACTTGAACACCTGACAAGAGCAGTCCTCCACTTGCACTCTGGGTTTCCACCACAAGCACTCGGTACTGTCTAAACGCTGCTGAGCTCTCCTGGTTTATACAGCACTGCTAAGCAGGTGACAGATTTCATAAGCATGTTACAGGTACAGGCTGTGGAAACAGCCCAGCAAAGGAAGACCTGTCAGAGGTTTCTATACATCACAGGGAAGAGGTGCAATGAACCATAGCTGGTTAGAGCTTAGACTATCTCTTGTTGCACATTTGCAGAGCAAGCAGCAAGACAGAAACACAGGCCCTGCAGAGAGCACTGGGGGCTTCCATGACAAAACATGAAAACGGCCATTTCCATTGAACGAGCGCTTTTTGCAAACAACTTAAAGCAAGCGGTTTCGGTCTATTCCTGCCTCACTCAGAGCCACTCTGGAGGCTGCCACACTCCTTCCCATCAGCCAGGCATGTGCACTGCTTCCCAGCTGTAGAGGGAGGACTGCTGTGCTGTGGTGAGGTGCTTGGTGAAAGCTTCTCATGACCTCTTTCTGCTGAGGCTGCCAAGACACATGTGCATGTACGGACCTGCAGAAAATGCACTCCAACCCTGCTCTTGTATTTGGTTTTAAGAGGCTGTGTCTTGCTCTCCCTGTTGCTGCAGCCCAGCCTGCTGAGCTGAGCTCCTCTCAAGCTTCTTAAGTCCTTCAAAGCTATCTTTACCCTGTAGCTCACCTGGCAAACACTATGTTTATAACTGGGCTTTGCTTCTTTGCTTAGTTCACCAGTAGTGCTACAGCATGAATAATTTCAAATGCCAAACTCAGGAAGTGCGCCTACCAGCAGTTTGTTCTGTCATCAAGAAATACCACTACTGAATATTTATGTCCTAGACTAGATCACCATCAAATGCTTCTGGACAGCAAAACAGACCCCTGTGGCATCCACAAGCTGCGAAGCCCACAGGCAGTATGACAACAGATGCACAACTGCACAGCACTGAGGGCTGCATCGACTGCTCGTGGAAACAATACACCCAGAACTCCCTGCTGTGTTGCACCTTGTCCAGGATAACTCACCTGTATTCCTTTATTCTTCTCTTCATTTAAGAAAATTATTATCCCACAACAAGTTGTGCAAACAGTAACGACTTGGGCACAAGTAAAGCAGCACATATGCTCCTGCAGAACCCAAGATGGATGGAAGCAACAGAAACTTAAAATTTATTTCCTTCATTTTCAACCAAATGAAAGATTTTTTCAGAAAATCCATATGAGAAGAGGTATTAAAGTTTGGCTAATGTCCTTTTATGAGTCTCATACATTGTTAAAATTATAAATTTTACAAAAAAAATTACCATTAAAATAATATATGCATTCTTCTCCAAACAGAAAACATAGTAAATTCATAAAACAAGAAATAATTTACATTTGTAACTAATATTAAAAATAAACAAACTTGGTGGGAAAAGTATTTTAAGACATCCAACAGGAACACCCACTTCAGAAGGACTCCTTGCTCCATACTCACATACACATTCACTGGTGGCTAACACAAAGGACAGCGTTGGGCAGCAAGGGGCAAAATTTAGGAAGTCTTGAAATGAATATGCCATAAAATCAACAGAGTGTTGGCAGCTGAGAAGGCAGTAACCTTATTAAAATGCAAATTAACAACATCTAAATTGTGTTTACATTTTCATATGACTATTTTGTGAAATGTACCGCAGGCCTTCTTGATTGGAAAAGTTAGCTTTTTGGAAAATAATGGCATTCAGGTCAGTGTCAGCTAAAAATACTGAAGTACACAAGATGGCTTAGCATAGGCAAATATTAAGAAAAAATAATAAATTATCCCATATTTAACCTCCTGGAAGTTCCTTAATTCAGCATAATACTGGTTGCTTTGAGTTATGATACCAAATGTATAATTTCATGATGAGTTTCAGTTTAAGAACTGTTTACGTTTCTTTAAATCTGGTGGTTATCTGAAAGCTGCTGCTTTCACTCTTTTTCAGTATCAATGCATAATCTCAGTAGCCAGTAGACAGTATCTTCCCTCGGCATTTTTCCTCAAAAAACTTCAATAGCTTGCTGTATACAAACACCCTGCATCACAACACTGTTTGGTGAGCAGCCAGGCCCTTCTAGCCTGAGACAGGCACCCCAGCCCTGTTTCAGAGCGCCTGCAAAGGGGTCAGGGTGCTGCTCCACAGCAGAATGAGTGCTTTGTCACTGGGCTTCAAAACTGAGCTGTGTTTTTTCAACTCTCTCTCAAGTAAAGAAGCACCCCTAGATAAGCACCGAGGCACACATGCTCACTGCTGTGATTTGTGCTAACAAGACAGAAATAGCAGCATGACCAAGCCCCAAGTACATGATATGACACGTGCAGCTGTCTAAATAGCTCTGCTGTCGGTGTCACTGTGTGCTAATGGCATTCCCTTCTGCTTGGCCTCGTCTCTCCACTTTACACAAGAGCTTAAAAATTCAGGCACCTCCAACTCCACCTAGACTTAACAAATAGGAAAAATAGCCCTACAACCAGTTACAATTTCACTTGTTTTGGAAAAGGTTCAAGGAAGCTTGGATCAATATGGAAAGAATCCAAGTATCTCTTATCGCTAGAATATTGAAAAACAAGTGATAAGTTTGTTTTCTTTACATCCTTATGAAGGTTTTTTTTTTTTTTCTCCAAGGGAAAAGTAGGAACGAAGGAGTGTTCACAACTCCTGCACAGAAGCCATTAATATTAATACTGGGGAAAGAACAGCAGAGCAGCAGAGCAACCTCCAGTTGTTTCCCTGTCATCTCTGCATTTTCCTGCAGAATCTACTTTTTGGTGATGTATCTGCACACCTTTCGTGCATTTCTTTCATGTTTGAAATATCCTAGAACTGTTTCACCCACATGAATGTAAATTATAGAAATATCCCTGATGACATCAGTCCTGCTGAGTGACAGCATTGTGCTATGATACCTCCTGATTTACAAACTTCTCTTAAATTTGAAGGGAAGAGAAACACATGTTCTTGGTTTTCAAGTTTATACTCTACCTCTTCTGATTGCTTTGCCGTTGCAGCATACTGTGGTGGATCCAGCATTCCCATCCCTTCAGCTCTTTCTTCATAGCACCCATGCAGCCAATAAGGTATGAAGAGCTATAAATACCAGCCAGAAGTCCTTTCTTCTGAAGAGATTAGGTGTCCCTGCAGTGGAATCTACTGAAGGCTAGCACCATCTAGACAAAACTATTTTAGAAGTTTGTGGGAGCACTCATATTTTGCAAATCCTAGATGCTGTCATGTGAACTTGGATTTAGATTTCAGTTACAGATTCTAAATTGGGACAAAATTTTGGATAGATCTAGCGAAGACATAAAAGAGAGGCTTATTTGTGACTTAACTGTGGTACCAGAGTATTGAAAAGAACTTACTAGCTAAATATACACCAGCTTCTTTACTGACCATAGAAGCAGGGAGCTACAGCAGAGTAGTTACCTGTCTCGCCAGCCCAAAACACATTAGCAGAGCACAGGAGACTGGCTCTGCACCGTCTGCAGCCTCCAGGTGCTGGGGTGCTCCCCCTCCTGCAGGCCCTAACGACAGCAGTGACACTACCTCACTGCCAGCAGCGGTGAGGACACCTGCTCTCCTCTGGGCTTTGTGGATATAAAAGAAAATTCAGATGGTCAGCAGCAGGACTTTTCACCAGCTTTAAATTCTCTTGAGGGAAAATCTTTGCTTCAAAGGAAATTAAACCAAGACCTCAAAAGCAAAGCAGAAAAATTACTGATACCAAAAGCAAGAATATCTTTGCCAACATACTGATAAAGCACTAAAACTAGTCAGAGCCCATAGAAACCTAGCAGATTTACAGTTTACAGATGCTTGTCTAAAAAACAAACCACGGGCTATCCCATATAGAAAGAGCCCACCGTGCCATTGCCGGTGGGCTGCACCATGCGTGCACCCAGCAGTGCCATACCTGCGTCCAGCAGTGCGGCCACAGAGCAGGCAAGTCGAGGGAGCGCTTGGCAGCTGCGCAAATTAACGAGCTTGACTTAATTACCTCCCAGCAGAAAGATTAAACAGGGTGCAACTGGTGATACGAAATCGTCCTAATGGGTTCCACTGTTTGAATCTATTGCTCATCAAATTGAATTGATTTTTAAACAGTGGAAATTCAAACAACTCCCATGAGAAACTAACACAATTCCCATCTCAATCAAATGCTTTGTAATAGTTACATATAAAATGTGATTTTTGAGGAGGGCAAGTTGATTATTTCTTCCCTTTTCATTCCTACAGGAGAT
The DNA here is from genome assembly GCA_016647715.1 of Pavo muticus. NCBI lineage: Eukaryota > Metazoa > Chordata > Aves > Galliformes > Phasianidae > Pavo > Pavo muticus. The sequence continues at coordinate 459,132 of JACDJE010000364.1, forward strand.
CTGGCAAATTGATGGCATTATCAGAGAAGTGCTGGAATACCAGCACTAACTGGGGATAAGAAGTGTATAAGCATACTAGGAGTAGTATTTGGAAGTAACTAAAAATGGCATTTTTTATTTTTAACAAAAGCAATTAATAGCAAAAAAAAAAAAAAGTGCTTAGAATGGTAGGACAGCTAGGCTACTCTCAAGTGCTTCATAATCCCAGTCCTCCAGAAATAAAGATATAGCCTGTGGACAACTTGAAAGTAATTTAAGACGACAATTAATTCATATTTGATAGTATGTTACCAAAGTAAAGACTTCACATTTTGCTTTCTAGTCTCCTGACAGATACTTCAAGTGTACCTGAATCCAGAATGTGCCACAAATCCTTTCAAGAGTTTCTACTTGGGCATAAAGAACTTTTGAGAAAAAAATCACCACTGAGGCTCAAAGAAGTTGGAATTTTGTCAGGAAAATCAACTGTGTATTTTAATATAAGGATTAAAATTTGTTGTACGACGCCAATCCCCATTATTTCACATGAAATAAGGAAGATGCGTACACAAAATCAGAAAACATCATAATACTATTTGAAGAGAATTTATCACAACCTCCACTGAAGACAGGCAGCTCAACATCAACTACTTCCACTTCATTTCATCAGAAAAAGATTTAGAAACACGGATCTGGAGCTGAGAGGCAGCCTGGCAGTCCTTTCACCCAGGTGATTAATGACCTGACAAAAGAGGGCCCCTTTATCCGCTCAGTGGCAAGCAAACATTTGCCAGGACAATTGGTATCTATGCAAGAGTGCCATGAACTGAACAGTCATCATGTGTTAAATAGCAACTGGCATTTGGAAGGAACCAAGGGCTGCCAGCATTACAGCTTCACAGAGCTGAAGCAAGCGAGAGAGGGAAGACGAGGGGAGAGAGCAAACAAAAGAGTTGGATGTCTTCGTGGGGCAGTTCCGTTTAATTTTGGTTTTGCTAATCAATATTGTAACAATAAAGCATTTCCAATATTGGGTCTCTTTATTTTTTCTTCATTAAATCATACTTTCATGAAAGGAAATCAAACTTGCACAGATTTCGAGCGAGGTTCTGCTCCAGGTGACATCAAAGCCTCAGACAGGAGGGTAGAAAAGAGAAGAAAAATCCACCCTACGCAATGTTAAATACCTAACAGGAGATGACAAATCAAATGGGAATTACTGCGGTAAAAACATAATTAAAAATTTGATTGAAGTTAAACAGAATTTACATAACACAGCAAATTAACTTTACGCTAAAGTATTCACTGGGAAAGCAATAAAAAGGCATTTCATTAGTAATCTATATTTAACCAATATGCACAATAGAGTTGTTCTAATGAGAAACGTAGTGGTTTTAATAACAGCAGCTTCCAATGGCTGCCAAGAGACGCCGCTGTCACTGAGAGCTGTGCACAGGCACAAACACCCTTGGCAATGCCACGTGTGGCTTGCAGCCAGGGGACCAGGCTGAGGTCACTGCTGTACAGCCCCTTGCTATAAATTAAGTGTGCTAAAGCCCTGTCCCACACGTGGGCACTCTCACTTCTCATGAACCAACAGTCAGGTTTCACAGAGTCAGGATTTCCATTTTTCTTGCAGCCTTCTTTCTAAATACTCCATTATTCTTAAAGTTTTCTGGAGCACACTTCTGTTGCTATGACATTTCATTCTCATCTCTTTAGGGACCAAGACTATTTGCCATAGCGATGAAGAATCACACCGCAATCATTAGCCAAGTCACATAACACATTACTACTGGTGAAATAACAATCGTGGAAATGGCAGTAACAGCACTGGCATAACCCTCTCAAACACATACCACTCTTTGCCAAAAGCAAGAGTCAAAACACACAAGTAAGAAATACGCTATTAAAACCCCAGGATAGAAAATCCCTACAAAACCTGACAGAGAATGCAAATCCAGCTTTCAGAGGGGTTTCAGAAAGTTTCTGTTCATTTGAAGATTTCTCACTCCTCCTTTTAAATAGAGAAAAAGGAATTCTGCCTTCTTCAAGGCAGAAGTTCTGAGGAAAGGTCAGCAGGCTTGCAGCAACGACCTGCCTGGTCATCTTTTAGAAATAACCCACTGGTCTCCTCAGGTCAGCCAACCACAGCCCTAAACCCACGTAAACCACCCCATGTGTTTTACTACATCAGCATTATTTCTGTATTTTTACTTTTCAGAGCAGAACAAATTTCAAAACAGGACTAAGTCGCCTGCAGATGCAGGAAGCTGCTCTCTGGCTTTTTGACTAGAATTGTGTTTTCAACACTTTGATGGCAGCTCTGTTCCATTCCCCACCTTTGACTACTGGAAATGCTCCAAGCAACAGTGACTGGGAAAGAAAAATAATTGCTCGAGAGAAAGACTGATCAACATTTTGCAACAAAAACTAAACTCTTAAAAGTTTCTTATGATGGACTTTTTGTACTTAAATAACTGATTCTAGGATATTCAGGGACAAAAGACTTCATTTCTTTGGTTGACAGGCCTCCAGTTGGTATAGAAGAACTCATGAAATGGCTGTAAGCCAGGTGATTTATTTCCCAAGGCGACTCACGCACAAGTGCCAAGAGCAGGAACGGATGGAGATGCTCCTCAGAACATCCCTGGAGCCTGCTGAATATGGAGATTCTCTAAGATGGGGGAAACTGCATTCCAGGCTTTTCACTTACTGCAGAATACAGCATTCACAAACCACTGATCTACATTCAAAGTCCCCAGTTCTGTGGATCTGTATTTTATGAATCAATATTTTTGTTCTTCTGAGCCATTAAAAGGAAAAATCTTTAAGTGATATAAATGACTGAAAAATGTTTTCCCATCAAATTGAGTTTGTTTTTGCTTTACATGTCAGTAAGAAAAAAAACAAGCAAATGGTGTTCTGTTCTGTTTTGGCTGCTGAGCTGAATNTTTGTTGGTTTTTTGTTTATTTTTTTTTTCCACAGGACTGTGGAAAATCAATGAGATGTGTGCTGCAAAGTGATCATTATGACAGGGAAAACTCTGCAATGAAATTGATTTGTTTAAGCGCAACAACACTGCTTACACTCCCCCCACAACTTGGTGGGGTAGACCCTCAGGATTTCAGACAAAAAAAGCACAAATGCTAAACCTCCTTGCTATGTTAGCTAAATGATTTTTTTTTTTAATTGGCTTCAGACCAGCTAAAACGAAGGGAAGGCAGCAGAGACAGAGTGCAAAATGGTTCAGTAAATGAATGAAACCAGATTAATGCATTTTATAAATTACATGCAGCAGCAAAAAGATTCTGATCTGTCCCCTGTGTTTTGTCCTCATTTCACCTTCTCACAAGTGTAGCACTTGACTAGCAATATTTCCATAAAATCTCAAACACTAAATATGGAAGAGTCTAACATGAATATGGAAAAGAGAACTATAATGAGGCAAAAAAAAAAAAAAAAAGGAAATAAAAGCTGGCTTTCATTTTTAACTCGCAACGATTAGCTGAGTAGTTCTACTCAGAAGAAATCCATCTTTGAGTGCATGCCCTGGTGAGTTCAGCAGACACGCCAGACAACAGAGCTCTGCAGCAGGAGGCAAGGGAGCTGCTTTCTGTCCTTGATACTTCTGCTTTCTGCGTGACTTGGGACAGATCTCATCTCTCACGAGTGCCAATTTCTCTTTCTACAGCTGTCAACTCAGGCTATGAAGTTTTAGGGCACGAATTGCCTGTTGCTTTGTACAAACAGAGAGGCTACCAGAGTGGGAATCCACCCTCAAGTAAAGATCAAGGACTAGTGTAATGCAGCTGGTAACGAATGACCTGCCAGGGGGTCTTGTCATCCACCTTGTCAACTAAAGCACTGGAGCTGCTATATGTCCTTCATACAACAAATAACTCCGATCCCAGCCCTGTAAGGAAAACACCACATAGGTACCAGAACTCCATGGCTTTTACTGTTCTTATTTATAAAGTCAAACAGCTGTCACCAATCAGACACTTGTGTTCCAACAAGTACACACAGCGCAGTCCCACATGCAATTAAAAGAAACAGCATCCATCTGAATGGCATGTACCTATTCAAATCAAAGGAACAAACAAATACAAACCCAGACACATGCATGAGTATATGACAAAAAACCCGAAAACGTCACACAAGAATCTGACATTCATTTTACCCCTCTTCCATTCACTATGCTATTAAGTGTCCCCAAATCTTAATGTGAAGCAGTAGAAATGCTACTACGTAATAATATATTGTATTACAGTTAAATTAGTTATCAGCTATGTATTAAAGTTTAGAAAACACAGAACTGCTCTATTATGTCCAAGGATCTCATCAGACAAGTCCTGCTTCTATTCCCACTAAGTAAGGAGAGTCAGAGCATGTTTCAGTAATAAGGTGAGCATGCACAACACAACGGTTTGCTTTGCTCCTAATCTGTTTAGCTATCCTCTATCCAGGGTCCATTCGTAGTCATTCTTAGAGGAAAGCACATAATAAAACCAGAAGATTTGATTTGGTCACAAGACACTAATGTCTTTACTATCATATTTTTCTATTACCATACTAGTTGAGCTCAAAGATCACACCCACCTCTCCTCAGACATTGGGAACATGTTGTGCAAATGTCATCAAGTGAAGAAGAGAGTTCAATTTCCCCAAGAGACATTTCCCCAAGAGAAAATGATAGACTTCATAACAAGTCCGCAATGCAAATAACCAAGTTAAAAGCCTTAATGGTATGACTCAACATCATTTTAAGTGGGCAAAAGTGTTCTTTTATGTCTCATTGCTAATTTCTTTTTAAACATTAGTTATACCCATGTGAGAGGATGTCTCTATCTGCAAGCAGGCATCAGTGGCCTCTCAGAATAATCATGCTACATTAGTTTTTTTCATAAAAAACAGAGGAATACATATTCTGTGAAGACCATTCATTGGTACAGGAGCACATGCACACAACTTAGTCGTGAATACAGAAAACTTCATATTGTCTCTTAGGTCAAGAAATTCAGAAACAAAACAAGTTAGAGATGTACAAGATAGCATTTAATATCTGTATTCTCCATTCTGTTTCTTTAAATGATGGGACTAGTGGACCCCCATGCAAGGTAACTGCTCCTTTTCATGGGGAGCTGTTGAACATACTTAGGAAGAAAAAGGCTTAAATACTGTGTTTGCAGCAGGTAGGAGTCATAGCAAGCAGCTCGGTACCTACTGCTCAAGAAGAGACTGTAATGAGGAACAGTGCAAACACAGCTGAGCCTCAGAGGAAATGGAAGGAGTTTCTAAGGGACCACACAAAATTGCTTAGTTTTATGCAACTCAAGAAATTCATTGAGTTGGATAACATCTGCTCTTGGGTTAAGACCCACCTGCAGAAATACAGCAGAAAACAGCAAGTTTTTCATATACTTATTTCCATCTGTCTTATCTAGCTGCTTTGCACTTATTCTGTTTAAAATTTAATTATTCTAATCAAATAAAATCTTGAATTCAGAGATTAAAAGCTTTTGGGTCTGTTTGGAGGCTTTTTTCACTATAGCACATCCAACTCAAAACTGGATAATTCACAGTTCTGTCAGTTCATTTGAATACACATACATAAAATATATACATACACACACTCACACACATATATAAAATAGAATATCTTGGTTTCGAAGGGACCTTAAAGATTACCTAATTCCAAACCCCTGCCATGGGCGGGGTTGCCATTCACCAGATCAGACTGCCTAGGATCCCACCCACTCTGTCTTTGAACACTTCCAGGGATGAGACATCCACAAGTTCTCTCGGCAACATCTGGCAGTGGCTCATCACCAATTGAGCAAAGAATTTCTTCCTAACATCTAACCTAAATCTTCCCTCTTTTAGTTGAAAACCACTCCCTCTTGTCCTATCTCTATCAGATTGTGAAAAGATTTAGCTTGGTCCAAGAACCAAATTTTCAAATGCACAAGGAGCTGACAAATTTCTTGAATGATATACTTGTCACACATCCATGTAATATACAAGTCCAAGTCCCTTTTCATAGAAACATCAAGGTTAGAAAAGACCTCAAAGATCATCCAGTCCAACCGCTCACCTACCACCAATATTTCCCACTGAACCACATCCCTCAGTACAACATATATACGTTCCTTGAACACCTCCAGGGACAGTGACTCCACCACCTTCCTAGGCAGCTTGTTCCAGCACCTGACCGCTCTCTTGGAGAAGTAGTATTTCCTAATATCCAACCTGAATCTCCCCTGGTGCAGTATGAGGCCACTACCCCTAGTCAAATTGCTAGTTACATGGGAGAAGATGCCTACTCCCACCTCACCACAACCTCCCTTCAAATAGTTGTAGAGCATAAGGTCACCCCTGAGCCTCCTTTTCTCCAAACGGAACAATTCCAGCTCCCTCAGCCATTCCTCATAAGGCTTGTACTCCAGACTCCTTGCCAGCTTCATTTCTCTTCTCTGGACATGCTCCAGGGCCTCAATGTCTTTCTTGTAGTGAGGGGTCCAAAATATTAACTTAGGCGCTTAAAATCATGACATTGTCTGGTAATTCCCAGATGACCAAATTCCAAAGGCTCAGGATGCAGACAACACACCTAGCTTTTTGTTCTATATACCATGCTGAAAAAAACCACATGAATAGAACACATTGCTCAAGTTCATGAGATATACGTGGGACCCTGATAGGCAAGTGGGCTTACTCTGTGCAATGAGCAGCAATATGAGCTGCAAGCAGCAATATGAAACACTGGCAAAGGAAAAGTGAGCTCCCCTCCTGTAGACGACAAGTACATTGCTACACTGCTATGACATGCCCATGTTATTCCCAGGACAAGAAGTAGTAAGATTTTGCAAAGGGCTGTGCTAAGTGAATGTACCAGAGGAGGGTAGTATTTGCCTGGGCATCTCTGTATGGCACTCCTTTGTGTTGCTTAGTAAAGCCCTAAAAAAGCAGATCAACCATTGAACAATTTCACTTATCTGCACGTCAATGACTTGCTCAAATCCGACAAGTGTTTTGGTCCCATCATGTATGCCACAATTTATAACCTTTCTCACCAGATGCCATCCAGTTTAGAAGAATATATTGGGCAGAACCTTCTTGAGTTCTCCCAACCACAAAACTTCCAATGGAAAGCTGATCTTTAATTCACTGCAGGACATCCTAAAATTAAAATGGGAGGCCAGATATTTGAAAGCATCTTCAACATATTAAATTCTCCAAATGGTGGGATGTTTTTGTGGATACTTCTGTGAATGTCTGTCACCTCTCACTGAAGGAACAAAGCACAGAATTTGTACATCTGTAGAATACACCTTTCCTTCCTATAAAAGGACACTGACATTCCTAATTCTACTGTTTCCTCACTAAAAGCTAACCTTTTGTTTGTTTGCTTGTTTTTCTGAAGTCTCAACAATCGTGAAAGCAATCACAATTTACAGTCACAATAAGATAAAAACTAATTAAACTAATTCACCATGCTGTTTTTCTCAAACAGGAAAAAGCTAGGCATGCTGAAATACAGCATTTTCATCACAGCAGCAAACGTTCCCTGCTTTACGCAGTTCTAGCAGCTGCAGCCCATCTATTTGTTTTATTTGGCCTTTTGAACATCTGCATAACTTGCATTCTTTAGATACTAGGTTACTTCTGTCTCTGGATGTGGGGGTGGAGAAAAGGGGGGGGNCATGTTTGTTGAGAACTTCGTTGATAGCATTTGTTGAACATTTGTAAATCATGCCAGTTTTACTCTGTCAAAAAAAAAGCTCTAGACTTTTATTTTTTTCCTAAAATCTGCATTTATTTTAAGAACAAAAATCAAAATCAAATCCATCACAGTATACTGTCTGAGCAGAAGAATACCAATGTGGTCTCCACAATATTTAAATTTATTTATTTATTTATTAGTAAAAAGAAGACAGCTAGCTTACAAAGCTGATGGCACTGGCTAAACAATGCTAACTGTGATGAAAGAACCTCAATTAAGATAAAAGTAATGTCATAAGGTGACAAAGTAGCTGGAAGAGAACCCCATCACACTTATTCTAGCAGCCACTGAGCAAAAGTTTGCCCAACAATGGCACTGGCTACCTGAACTGTCGAGTTATACACTGCTCCTGCTGAAGTCTGCACATAAATTCCAGGTTTAAAGTATCTCATGCAAATTTTTGTATCTAACAGTTGTCTCATGCATATGTAAGATACAGGCATTGCACAAGTTTTTGCACAGTATCAAACAAAGGTCACCTTCCTTCCCGCCTTCAGAGCCCGGCATCCATTCTGCTGCAACGTGAAGTTGCAGAAAGCACAAACCAAGCTCCTTGAGAATAGAGGGAGGGCCCCAAGTGCCCAGGCAGGCGCTCTGCACATAAGAGGCCAGGGCACAGCCCCAAGACTCACAGGGACATCTCTCGGGAACGGAGGCTCCAGCAGGGTCAGCGCCCCATCCAAGGCTGCAGCTGGCAGCAGGACCAAGGGAGGAGGTACATTGTCCTCGGCCTCTCCCAGCAATGATGAGCTCAGGAGAAAGGAATTGCCTGTCAGTTCCGAGAAGAGGATCCAAACACAAGAAAGCAAGCTGTGCTCGGTGTTGCTTCTTTTTTAACATGCTGTACTTAGACTCAGGAGAATGCAGCTCTCATGTAGTACTGACACTAGTTGGAAAGACTGCACTTTCACCACGCAGGGCACAGTGTAGGCACCTGTTTCTGAAAGCCTTTTCCATGCATGTTCTCTACCCAGAAGACAACACACAGCCTGAAGGGGCTGCAGGACTTTGTGGCAAAAGGTTATACATAAAGCTCAGTAGTAAAGAAAAAAGTAGCACTGCAATAAAAGCTACAGGCCTAGCCCAAACTGCAAGTCTGCTATGCTATGCACTGTGCAAATACAGGAGTATCTTTTTCAAAAATATTCTATTCAATGAATAAAGAAGGAGAAAAGACCTATAGCATTTTTATTGCTACTTACAAAAATACAGATACCCAGAATATACTAACATGGGAATTTGGTTAAGGTTGTTGCAAACTTTATATTTTCCTTTGGACAACATGTAGCAAATCAGTTATTCTGTTTGTAACTGGAAAAAGTCGTAACTGTAAAACTTGGTACATATATTTGGAAAAACAAGACTGAAGGAAAGCAGCCGTTGACAAGTGGACAACTGCTTAAGGGACCATACCAGTACGATTGTTGAATATATATAAGCCACTGACACAGCAGGAAGATCTTCCCAAAACCTTATCTATTAACCATGCTGGCTGCTGGCACTGCCTCCATGCAGCCAGGCTGCACTGCAGCACAGGTCATTCCAAAGGCTGGACCAGTTCACATGATACAGCTCAGCTGCATCTGCAAAGATGCCCTAAAAATCACAACTGAGTGCCACTAAACACATCCAGTGCTCAAAATAGTCCTGCTATGAAGTCTGAGCTTCTGAAATTGAGCTGGAGAATAAGAAGCACAGGGTACTTACATGCATTCCATGTGAAATTGGTTATGAAGATAGAAGAAACACACAATTCCCTTCTGAAGCAAATGAAGAATCGGACCTACAACTGTCACCTCATCTGAGGTGGCCATACTTAAGGTATCTGTTTGTTTTGAGTCACTTGTGGGATGCTGTTGGTAAAATATATAAGCTGAAAGCAAATAGATCTTGCATAGCAAATCACTTGCACACCAGAAAAAAATCATTTTTATAGAAAATGGGTTAGAAATAGTGAGAGAAAACAAAAAGCGTACCTTCAGAAGACACAGATTTATCTCCATCTTTCTGTGCAGATATCCGTATTTCCATTTAATCATGTGTTGCACAACTAAAGATTTTTTTCATAAATTGAGAAAACTGATTTAAGCCACTTGCCAGCTTTTGAGGAAAAAAAAGTAATCTGCCATCTCCCAAGCCGTAATGGGGGAGAGCGCAGAATTTTTAGGGGCACATGCAAAGTTCCTGCTGCCTCCCCCAGCCCAGCATCAGAATCATCTAATCTCATGGCCACCTCCAAGACGACTTCTTTGCTGACACTATGTGTCCATCTACACATGAGCAGGCACAGCCACAAGCATACCGCATGGATTTATTTTAGACAATACTTACGAATATAAAATGTTAGTGACGTGGTAGAAACCACTTATAAATGCTTTCTTCCCACTTCCAGCAAGCTTACTGGAAATTATATAAATGTACCAGTCCTCCAGAAGAGAGAGTATGAGTTAGATACATTAGCTAATTCAAAATGTCTGCTACAAGTCTAATAATTAGAGTTAATTTTAAATACAAGGGTCACCATTTAAATCCTTAGTTTTATATTTCAACAGATTAATACTTCAGCAGTAATTCCTGCATTTATTTTAAGTAATAATAGCCCAACATTAATTGCTTGCACAAAGCAACACTGCACAGATTTAACAGGGTGCACTGGCAGCCATACAACACACTTTGGCCATTCTTAGGTCATGTTATATAAAAAAATCCAAAACTAACAATCCCCCTTTGGTACTCCAAGTAAAAAAATAAATGAGACTTAGCTGTAAAACTGGACAACTTCTAGTTGTGCAAGAGAAGGAAGCAGGAACTGTAACAGAGGCTGCAGAGCAGCGATACAGCTTGCTAGTGCAATGTCACCACTGGACAGCTCACACACAAAGGCTTAGAAGTCTCGTTTAGGCATCACTGCACAGTTATCTTACAACAGCACATCATCATGACCTGGTAAAGGGGTCTAAAGTTTTGATATGGCTACAACAGAGGAAGGAGCTATTTATCTAACCATAACCCTGGTTTCCCCATCTCTCAGGCCAGACTCACAAACCAGACCTGGCAGAAATGCCACAAGAGATGAAGCAGACTGGGTGACTTCCATGGGATAGACCAACACAGGTTTGTCTACTTATGAAGCAGGCAAAAAAAAAAAAAAGTAGGCATTGCATACTTTAAAAAAGCCTGGGCCATTAAGAGGCATAAAGGAACACACGGAGAATCAAGGATGTGAAGTTATTTTAAAGCAGAAAATGGAAAACCTCCTATTGGCTGGTACCATGTGGGAGCAGTCTCAATTTGACACACCAAGCTCACAAAGTCACACCCAGATTCATCCACTCCTGTGTTTTTTCAACCTGTCAGTGAAAACACATCCCTGCCTTCTAGCTGGGCCTCGCAGTTAAATATTTTAAAGACCTGAAAATACATCCAACATTCACAAAAACACAAGGCATCAACCTTCCATAAGAGGAGGAGGAAGTCCCCCAGGCAGCACACAGACTGCAAAGTGGTGCTGGTGGGATGCTGTCCAACACTGCCGCACTAGCCTCCATTGTTGGGAAGCAACTCTGGATGGGCATTGAAAAATCAAGCTGATGCACCAAGCATTGTTCCTTGTTTGCTGCAGAACACGATGGCTGTCGTGCTGCGTCACTGCCTGAGCTGGCAGCGGACAAGAGCAGAGGGGCCTGGCACTGCTCAGCCCTGCGGCAGGTTGCTGCCTGCTCTCAGCACTGCCATCCCTGCACCCCACTCCCAGCACACGGGCCGCTTGTGGCCTTCCTGAGGCATCAGGCAGCAAAGGGAGCCCCGCTCCCTGCCCTGGTGAGCAGCCCCATACCTTGCCCCAAAGGGGTGCTGTGTTGCAGCTTCATCCTCTTCTTCAAGCAAATGAATGCCAACTGCCACTCTGTTAGGAGCAATAAATGTTATGTTCATAATGCCTACCTGCCTGTTCCCATCCCTCTGGGGCTGACACTCACCACGTCCCATAATGTCTGCACAAAACTCAGTCTCCAGAACCAGCCGTGTGTGGCTGCTGCCCACCACAGCTCACCCTGCTTCAGGCCTCCCCAGGCAGACATGGGGCCCCATGACTCCCTCCCCTCCACAGCTCACCTGGCCAGCAGCAGGGCAAAGAAACACCTTTCCACAGTTCCTCAATCAACAACCCTTACTCACTTCTAGAAAATGCTCGGGATTTGGTATTTTTAAAGAACAGCCTTACACAAAAAACTAGAAGTCAACAGTTACTGCAGTAAGTATTAAAGTATTTCTTCTTTTTTTAATGAGTATTTTAAAAATATTTATGTTACTAAAATTTACAAAGGTTTTGTCAGGCACTGAAGTTGATATACTTCCAATATATGCAGTCTTGTTTAATTTCTAACTTTGTTTTATAAATAAATTATATAAATAGACTTCTTTGATTGCTCAGAGCATCCAGCACTAAGCACTGGGGCATAGCTTTAGGCATAATTGTACTACTGAATTCATCAGCTGCCTAATCATCATTCATTTTGCATCTATTTCTGCTAATTAAAAAGAGAAAAAACTCTAACAACTTTTACATAAATACTGTATTTGTTCTCTGCAAAGACGCAAGGCTAATTTGGCAGCGATTAGCCCATTACCTAATTTTCCAGCTGTCATTCTGCAGGGACCATCCCCCAGGGCAGTCCTGTGGGCAAGGGTCCCCACAGGGCCAAGCTCAGGGGTCTGGCTACCCCTTCACAGGCTGCACACAGCAGCAGCACCTCTGCTTAGCCCTCAGCCTCAAGTCCAGAGTAACACAGGCTCTGCAGCATCAGTTCCTCCCAGCAGCAGGGGCACAGCCATTCTGGAAGCAGGGTACCTGCGGGCATGGAGCAAGCTGGGGTGCTGCAGAGCATCTCTGCAAGGGGGGTTTCCCTTCACGCAGCTTGTGCCGTGTTTGCCAGCTGTCACCGATCTCAACGCAGAGCTGTTGGTAATCCTGTCCTTGCTCCAGAACACGCAGCACGAGCAGCCGTAACACAGAATGAGCAAGGGTGACACCGCCACCGACAGCTTTGCAGCTAACTGCTGTTTAGCTCTCCATAAATTTTCTATTAGAGCATTAGAGACATTGCCACTCCCAAGCTCTCTGCTCACTGGAGGTGACAGAAGGATAGCCAAATTACTTAGTTCCACAGGCTGGGATAGGCACTCAAGGGGATTATGGCACCCAGAAGTTTTGTCACCATGTATTTCAGAAGCAGTAGAAATAAAAACTGCACAGTTATATTCACTTTTAAGTGTGAGGAATCCCTTTTAAATATTCATCTTCTGGTCAAACTTAGTAACACCCCTGAGTGGGAAAAGGGTAGATGAGAGAATGCGCTGCAGCTACTCAGAGATGTGAAGCCATTCGTTTCTTTAAGACACTGGACAGGAAGTGATAACTGCATTTGGTGAGGTGCAGGAAACACTCGTTTCACTGTCAGCTCATCCCCTGGACTGAAAACTGCACTCTGTGCACAGATTGATATGGTACAGCATGCACACCAAGGCCCCAGTTGTCTGGTTCCTGAAAGCCTTTTTATTTCCCGTTATTGCTCTCTTCTGAGAAGCTCCAGCATGAGGATCTAGATCTGCCCTACCTGAAGGACTGATTTCAGCTTTCCAGTCTATTCCTTGTCATCCTCCCCACAACACAGCATCTTCCACAGAATGGGGAAGTTATTTTGGACCTTTCTTGTTCCTTCTCAGAGCTCCAAAACCTCTCTTGCTATTCAGCTGGAAGCAGCTCCCATCCCGTGAGCAGCACAAGAGAGCAGTTCCCATGGTTTGACCAGAAGAGCACCTCCTGCAACATGCCATAGAAAGCACAGAAAGGGTATAGGCTGCCAGCCCATGTCATGGTCATTTGACACCTGCAAGGTGTTTCAGGAGCATATATTATCCTCTACTGTTTTTGAAGAGGTTTCAAGGTCTGACCAATCGAAATTTCCATTACAATAGGCCACAAATTACTGCTTTAGAAGTACAACACGGCTAATCATTTACCTTGGTACTGCTTCATAAGTGGATAACAGAACTAGAGGATGACATTATTTGAGTAGTGGAGAAAAAAACAACCACACAACTATGAACACAAAAAGAGTCCTACAAAGAACAGCAGGCACAGGCAATACCAACCTCATGCCCAAGGAAAGGTGTGGCTCAGGAAAGCCCTCTTTGGACAATCTCCCTAACAGGGCATAGAAGTTAAGCATACTGGACTACAAAGAAAACACTGTTTACAGCAGCGATTTATTGTTCCATACTTAACACAGCTGCTGAAAACAGCTTCATCCCGATGGGGAATAAAATTCACTGAAGCTCTCCCATACATGAATACTGAGAGTACCAAACACCACAACATCAGTTCTTAATTTGATTAAAACGTGGAGTAAACAGCATGCTATTCATAGAAGCTTACTTTTTGCCTCCACAACACACAGAAAGATCTTTAAATATGCAACATTAACTGCAAAAATAAGATTTTTGGCAACTACCATTTAACACAGCACTTGGATGCGTTCAAAGATAAGATGCTGAAGAACTAAACGCAGGTTTTCAGAAATATTCAGAAAAAGACAAGCCACAAACACTTCAGATGAGATTTATTTACAAAATACTGTGTGCTTTGTTGGCTCTATGTCCCAACTAAGGATAAAGGATAATCTTAATTTTAAACTTGAATAACATATAAAATCTTAAACTTCTTTTTTTTTTTTTAAACAAACCAAAACACTCACTACCAGAGCTCATAAAAAACAGTTGCAGGAAGTTTATGGGTGAAGGAATAATGACTAAATTCTCATCAAGTGAGAACAGATTGCTTATAGATTTCAGATCAGTTTTTCTCCACACAATTTATTCTACTAAAATTCAGTGCATTTTTCAAAATTTAATCTAAAGACATAAACCAACATGCACTTCATAAGCTACAGCCATGTGCTTCATCTAAAAGACGCTGATTTACCTGATGAGTGGGATATATACATTTGCTCAAGGGATTACACCACCTGATGCTGATTGGTGCACAGCTATGGAGAAGTACTGGGCTGAAGAAGAGGAAGAGTTTTGATAAATGGATCAGTGGAACTGCAACACTCAGTTCAGTGATTTCTTTCTGAATTTTGAAGCTAAGTCAATGAATGGTCTGGATGCAGGAAATGGGAACATCAGATTCTAGCTCTGCCATAAATCCATTATATAAATTACAGTGTGCTGAATACCTGTGGTATTCATGTGCAAAAAAAACACAACACACACACAAAAAAACAACAAGAAAAAAAGATAAAAACAAGAAAAAAAAGCAATGCACCCATTGATCCATTCTTCCCAACTTATTTTCCCAATAGTAAATACTCCAGGCAAAGACACAGACTGTTCCTGGGTATTGAAACAGCCCCTAGAAAAGCACAGACACAGACTTCATCTTGACACTGCTGGAATACAAACCACAGCATTAAACCTAGGACTGTTTACATCCAAAAATGCCTGAGAGATTGGTCTCATTGCCTCTGGATCAGCTAAAATTTCTGTTTCTGAGTGGAAGTAACTTGAAAAGGTGTAAAGTTAAATATTTTCTGTCATCAACACCCTAATATCAAATCACAGTATTAATATAGTGTCAATGATCCAAACAGGAATTTGTGATAAAAGAATAATACAGATTTTGAGGCTTTGCTGTTCCTCTTATCACTAATGTTGTACTAATGGTTACTTTAAAAGTCAGTAGAAGTATACGTGCTTATTGGTTTTAAAATTATATTTTAGAATTATAATGTGAGATATCTGAATATACACATAGCTGATCAGAAGCAATATTCATGAACATTTTATTATGATATTCCTTAATGGACATAATTTATATTTAATACTATTGCATAATTACAAGTTGTATAATAGTATTGTTAGAAATTATAATAGAGTGAAAAGACCAATTCAAACTTCAAGAGCTTTTGTGGTAATGTTTCATGTCACAGCATATTTCTTAACATCCTCATTTTACTACAATTGCAATATTAAAATTACTAAAGAGTTCTCCCCAACAGTCATGTGAAATCAGAGCCCTGTGAAAGGAGTAACACACACAGCGTGTATTGAGGAAGTTTTCTTCTTGCTACAGGGAAGCGAAGTGCACACAACTAGAATATCCCTCTTTTCATTTCCTAGGCCACCTTCTGCCCCACTCCCCTGAAGTCCCCATAAGCAATGAAAGGATCTCTTGGATTTATTACATGCGTTACTAAAATCACTGCCAGTGTCACTGCAGGTATATTTCAGGTCCATTGCATTTAGTGGGAGAAAGGAATCAAACAGATGCAGGGAACAGGAAGGATTGATATGTATGCCCTTCACTGAAACAGTCTGCAAGGGGGTTTTGCAGCCACTGGTTCCAGCCCACAAAAGGCACAGATGTCAACATGGCATCTGCACATTCTCCTTTCCAAACCAGACCCCACGCTCTGACCACATCGCAGCCCTACACAAGGAGCACAGAACTGAGGAGCCTCAATGTTCCCACCTCACTGTGAAGGGCATAGCTAGTGGCAGATGGGCAAAGAAGGTCACTGTGTGAGGCTGCTTCTCAGCCTCAACCAGCAGTTGCTCAGTGCTGCTTCAAGGCTGGCAATATAAAGCCGGGCGGGAGTAATCCCTCAAGAGAGCCTGCACAGCCTCTTCTTCCAGAGCGCAGCAGCCACAGCCAGGAGGGCCCCCGGCACTGATGGCTGAGTCGTGGCCACATGTGGCATCGCCTCTCTCTTGAGCTGCAAAGGGAAACCAGACAGCCCAGTCCTGCTCTGGTACATTCCTCACCATGGGCAGGTGCCAAAAGCAGCTCCAGCCTGCAAGTAGAAGAACAGCATGCCTGGTACTGCAGCCACTGAGTGGGCACTGCATCCCTGAGAGGGCTCCATGCCCTGAGTGCACTGACAGCCCCAGGCCTCCTCAGGGCCATCCTTGGGGGCACTCAGCAAAGCTGGTGGAGGTGCTGCTGCCCCACATGGTGTCACACAAGTTGCCACCTGGACATCAGTGACAACTGTCCCCACTTTCTGAGAGAAATGATCACATGGGTACTGAGATAGACATGTTCAAAACTAGCCCAACGAGCTGAGCTCCACCAGTTTCAAATAACTCTGAGGAAGGGCCCTGGGGCCATCCAGGCTGTGGGACCTGCTGGAAGGAGTGTGCTCTGCAAAGTGAGTTCCTTCATGTCCTTAGCAGCCTCCCCTTTGTGGTATGGGCAACTGTGCCTCTGAAGGCCATAGCACACATATGGGACCAATATGGAAGGCACATAACTGTGAAGCTCCTGCTCTTAAAAACACAGACAAAATAAAGTTGAAAGAGCAAGGCTTTTGCAAATGAGACAATTGAATGCCTTGCTGCTGTCCTAAAAGCT
Source organism: Pavo muticus (assembly GCA_016647715.1). Taxonomy (NCBI): domain Eukaryota; kingdom Metazoa; phylum Chordata; class Aves; order Galliformes; family Phasianidae; genus Pavo; species Pavo muticus. The sequence continues at coordinate 476,313 of JACDJE010000364.1, forward strand.
GGCCGCTTTGCTGACCATGCTCTTCTGCTGGCACCAGCATACACTGACCCTCACTGATACAGCTAAGCTTACTCACAGAAATCAGCCAAGTCGTTTTAACTCAAGATCAGCTCAGAGCTGGTTCACCATCAAAAAGACAAGAACTGCAGTGACACAGGCTTCTGCCCTTACCTGGCCTGTCCTACACCGCTTCTCAAAGTGCAGATCTGCATTACAATATAAGGTAAGGTGCTTATATGCCACCTTGCACAATAGTACCCTATTTTGAGTGATTGAGAATAAAGCAGACAATATTTTTCCCACCATTAATAGGTTCTTTTGCAGTTATTTTAACCTCATCACTCTTTTCCTGCAGAACAGCATGCTCATAATAGCTGCAGCTTTTGTTTCTTGTATCTTCCCTTCCCACACTTCTCGAACTCCATTAAATTCTGTCTATTTCCTTTCCTGAAACAGTTGACATCTCAGCTGTTATCTTTTTTCTTCTTCCTTTTCCCTCCAAATAACAAATTAAACAAACCAGTCCAACAGTTGCTCTTTATATATATTAAAGATTCAAGTACAAACTTTTCTGGGTATTCAAACTGGAAATGTGGGGTTGAACAAAGTTCTCCCAGCAGATCCTCCTGTTAACTTGCACGGGATTTTGATTTCTCTGAGTACAGAGAATCCTGCTTCCAGCAGCCGCACATGGACAGTGTGGGCTGAAGAAAAAAGGAAAACAAAAATTTTATCACAAAAACCAGACCAAAATTCGTATTTTCTGCTAACTTCCCTATGCTGTGCTTGCATCCAAACCTTATGATGTTGAACAAAATCAGAACATTTTCTGTCTAGTAAGAATATACGCCTTCGCATTTCATCTCAGTAGAAAAGCAAATATTTCAAAAGCAAGTAATTGAAGTAATAAAATGCGGCATTCTTATATGCAGGCCAATTATTTTGAAAATTCTGCAGTATCCTAAAAAGTATGTAGCTGAGAACAACTACCATTTCAGCAATCCTCTGTTCATCCCCCTGTACTTCCACAATCATACCTTTTCTCTGTACAACACACAAAACAGCATGTCTTACTACCAATGAGAAGTTTCCTGCCCTTAGAATTTCCACCACAGGTCAGAAAATACAGCCAGGCTTAGATAACAGAGTGCATAAAATACTGAGCTTCTGAAGTAGTAGTTTGACATACGCAGCCAATCGATAAACAGACAAAGCAAAGGCCAAGAGCAGCCCAGCTGCTGCCAGAGTGCAGGCGGTAGTCCTGCTATGACTGCACAGCTCTGCACATTGGCTCAGCAAGAATAGTGGCACTGAGGGCAACGGCAGGCGAGATGGGAAGTTTTCCAGACTCAGATTTACAATCCAGCTATTTAAATACACCTTGCATAAGAGTAGGCGAAAAGGGGTCAGCACAGGGGCAATACTCTGCCAGAAATCAGAACGTAAAAATAAATCAGACATCTTGAATGTGAAGGGCAATTAACATAGCCCTACTGAGAAATGTGCACTTCTCCAATACCATGTGTTTTTTTTTGTCTTTTCTAGAAACATACAGCTCATTTCCTCACCTTCTGACCCTGGAAAGAGCTTTAAAAAACTGCAGCAAGGGGAAAAAAAGGAAAAAAGGCAGCTTCATGCCCCAATTATTCCGCCTGTAAGTTTACAGAAGGTAAGCAGTGGGGTCACGCTCAGTGCGAGCACACACAGCCACCAATACGGCATTGCTGACCCCAGCAAGGCTATGCTCTCCATAACTGCAGCTGCCGCTCTTCCACCATTTGCTTGAGAGCTCACAGTCCCTCACGGGTACCACTGAATTTCCTGGCCCCTTCCACCTAGAGACCCAGCTAAATACAAAAGGCTTCGGGAGCAGAAGCCAGCCAGAAAAGGTGAGCAACAGCCAGGGTTTCTCCACCAGCCACAAAAAGTCCCAAGTCCCTCTTGTTTGCTATTCATGAACTGTTTTTTTTTTTTTTTTGTTGGTTTTTTGTTTATTTTTTTTTTCCACAGGACTGTGGAAAATCAATGAGATGTGTGCTGCAAAGTGATCATTATGACAGGGAAAACTCTGCAATGAAATTGATTTGTTTAAGCGCAACAACACTGCTTACACTCCCCCCACAACTTGGTGGGGTAGACCCTCAGGATTTCAGACAAAAAAAGCACAAATGCTAAACCTCCTTGCTATGTTAGCTAAATGATTTTTTTTTTTAATTGGCTTCAGACCAGCTAAAACGAAGGGAAGGCAGCAGAGACAGAGTGCAAAATGGTTCAGTAAATGAATGAAACCAGATTAATGCATTTTATAAATTACATGCAGCAGCAAAAAGATTCTGATCTGTCCCCTGTGTTTTGTCCTCATTTCACCTTCTCACAAGTGTAGCACTTGACTAGCAATATTTCCATAAAATCTCAAACACTAAATATGGAAGAGTCTAACATGAATATGGAAAAGAGAACTATAATGAGGCAAAAAAAAAAAAAAAAA